>SJYW01015774.1:57241-87374 GCA_006410735.1 Raphicerus campestris
CCCTACTTTCTTCAATTTAATTCTGAATTTGGCAATATCTGAGCCACAGTCAGCTCCTGGTCTTGTTTTTGTTGACTGTATAGAGCTTTTCCATCTTTGGCTGCAAAGAATATAATCAATCTGATTTTGGTGTTGACCATCTGGTAATGCCCATGTGTAGAGTCTTCTCTTGTGTTATTGGAAGAGGGGGTGTTTGCTATGACCAGTGTGTTTTCTTGTCAAAACTGTATTAGCCTTTGCCCTTCTTCATTCCATATTCCAAGGCCATATTTGCCTGTTACCCCAGGTGTTTCTTGACTTCCTACTTTTACATTCCAATCCATAATCAAATACAAATAATAGGGTAGAAGATCTCAGATGAAAGACATTGTGGAGATGGTGAAAGAAATGACAAGAGTAAAAACTGAAGATTCTAAAGAAACATTTATTTCACACTTTGATATAATGACTCCCTAGGACAACCGCAAAAAACTTATATTTTCCAGTCCATATGCAATAGTGTAATCTATGTAGAATAAAAAGGAAAATCTACAAAATGAAAACCAGAATGTCCCACAACCTAAATCTAGCTTATTGGACTCCTACATGGCAGTCACATTACTGAATTGCATACCCTGTATGCTGACTTGAACAAGATTTCCTTATTGCAATACAATGAATGAAGGCAGACTTTCAAATAAGCAGTGATGGCTTAACACAATGGAAAGAGAATTAGGATAGAGAAAAGTAGCTTGGGTTTAACCCAATCCTAAAAACTGATTGTTAGCTCTGTGACTTTGGGTAAGTTTTTTTATTCTCCCTGGGTATCAGTTTTCCCTTAAGGGAAAAGATCTAATGATCTTTTTTGAAATATAAGATGCAATAGTTTTAAATTTAATTATTTAGATAGGAAATTAACATTTCTGTCACAGACATTATTTTTAGCATGTCTCATTGAAATTTTGTAGAACAATATTTCCTTCAAGGAAAATCAGAATACAGAATATTAAAAGCATTTTAATGAGACAAATTATGTGAGGAGAAAATCTATATTTAAGCAACTCTTTTGTTTATCTCAATTTTTCATTAACCAGTTAAGAGCTTATACGCTTTTACTGCGTTTTCTCTAGCAATAACTAAAGGGCATTGAATAGTAAGAAAAACGCTTATAAAGAGTTCAAAATGGGAATTTTTTTCTATCAGTATCCATCTCTGGCTATTTCCCAGGGGAATTTTATGAGTTCAAGATGTCAGAATTATTCTACAGAATGAAAATCTACTTTATTCCACTTCTTGTTACCTTAGGAAATGGTGAAAATAAATTTTTGTATGGACAGTGTTTTTGTCATTTTTAAGTCTGCTGACAACCATGTTTAGTCACATTTCCCCCCAGCTGAGTAATGCATAGGATCCTAATCCTACAGTCATTTTAAAGTGAAAAGAGCAGCCTTTTTTTTTTTTTTAATAGAAGGGCTAGTGTCACGTTATTAACTTACAATGGCTTTTAAAATCTCCTTTCCATTTTTAAAGTGTACTCTACTGAGACATATTTTTAATAGTCTTTACCAATAGCAAAGACACACTACATTTCATTAGACCACCAAAATGATCAGTTATGCAAATTTCTACCTAAGCTAAGTGTGTCAATGACTATCCCTAACCCTTCCTTTTTTACTCGGAACTCTTTGACTCTGATATTTGTATGAACACCCACTAAACTATTAAAAACAAGCAACAACAACAAAAAAATAGAAATATCTAACAAACAAATTGTAATTAAATATCAGAAAGCAAGAATGGCTGTTAAAGTATCCCACAGTCACAATAGATTTATTGGGAGAAACTTTCCCTCATACTTGCCAAAGCCTGCATGACTGACTGACAAAATTATTGACCTAGAGCATGAAATGACGGAGAAGGCGATGGAACCCCCACTCTAGTACTCTTGCCCAGAAAATCCCATGGACAGAGGAGCCTGGTAGGCTGCCATCCATGGGGTTGCGAAGAGCTGGACACAACTGAGCGACTTCCCTTTCACTTTTCATTTTCATGAATTGGAAAAGGAAATGGCAATACACCACTGTTCTTGCCTGGAGAATCTCAGGGACGGGGGAGCCTGGTGGGCTGCTGTCTATGGGGTCACACAGAGTCGGACACGACTGAAGTGAGTTAGCAGCAGCAGCATGAAATGAAGAACAGGTGCCAATACAAAGCATTTTTTTAAATCCAGTTAATTAACAAAGATTCCTCTGTTGATCTTTAGACAGATTAGTTCACAGGAATAATAATAATTTAGATTATAAAATTTGCACTATGGGTTGTACTGCAAATGGGTCATTGTCTCTGTGCCAAAGAGCACATCAACAGATAAATGAATTAAGCAGATGTGGTGTGTGTGTTTATATAGACACACACACACAATGGAATATTACTCAGTCAGTAAAAAGAATGAAATTCTGCCCTTTGCAACAACATGGGTGGACCTAGAGAGTATTATGTTAGTGAAATGTCAGAAATAGAAAAACTTTGCTATGACTTACATGTGCAATCTAAAAAATAAAATGAATGTGCATAAAAAAACAGAAACAGACTTACAGATACAGAAAACATTCTAGTAGATAAAGTGGAAAGAGGGGAAAAGAATAAAAATAGAGGTATAGGATCAAGATATACAAACTGCTGCTGCTGCTAAGTCACATCAGTCATGTCCGACTCTGTGCTACCCTATAGACAGTAGCCCAACTACTATGTGTAAAATAGATATACAACAAGGACACATTATACAGCACAGAAATATAGCCATTATTCTGCAATAACATTAAATAAAATATAATTATAAAAATACTGAATCACTGTGCTGTACATCTGAAACTAATAATATTATGTGTCAGCTATACTTCAAAAAGAGTTCATCACTCACTTTGAGTTGGTTAGAGGGGATGATTCTAAGAAGATCAAGTCTGAAGTTTGGCTGATCATCTCTTTAATTCACATCCATAGTAATTTGAAAGTATGGTCTCCAGTCTCAATTTGTTTCTTGGTGTTCTTTTTTTAAAAATAGATTTCTAAATTATTTTTAAATTTCAGGAAAAGCATTTGTAACAAACATAGAAGTCCTTTTAAAAGTTTGCTGTCCTTTAAAATGAAGTCAAGGATCAATTATCAAAACAAACTCATTCCGTTAATCAGTTTACAAAGGTGCAAATTGTTTGTCAGAATATAATGCCAGGGAGGCTGCTTTGTTTAATGACAATCCTAACAGCAAGAATCCCTGGGGCCGGAAGCAAGCAATCAAGACTCCATCTCTGAAACTTTGAGAATGCTGGCAACAGTCTATTATAATGCATGGTTACAGGGAGACCTTGTACAGAACAATACACTGAAATAAACCAGACTTGTTACAAAACAATAAACTTATATATAGCTCTGAAACTGACACAGCTAAATGACTCTTGCCTTCTAGGATTGAATTTAACACTCTAGGCTAAATATTTCAAACAGAGTTTTCTACTGCCCACTTTGTATGTCTGAATGCACATACCATAATCACATTTTGGTGTGCAATTTCAACAGTGTGTATGTGAACTAAAACCAACATGAAAGGTTAAGGAGCTGATGAAAAGACTGTTTGGTTAAACATTATTTGAGGGCTTCCAGTACTTACGCTGGACTTCACTTGTGGCTCAGCTGGTAAAGAATCTGCCTGCAATATGAGGACCTGCGTTCGATCCCTGGTTTGGGAAGATTCCCTGGAGAAGGGAATGGCTACCCACTCCAATATTCTGGCCTGGAGGATTCCATGGTTTTAAGACCATGGAATCACAAAGAGTCAGACACAACTGAGAAACTTTCACTCACTCAGTACTTACCCTGTGCTAGAAGAGATGAAGGACACACAAAAAAATTTTGCAGTACATTTTACAAATTCTGGAGCAAGAAATGTATATGCAAGTGAAATACTAAGTGAAAAGAGTCATAGGATTTGAGAGGAAGGAAAAGAGTGAGGCTGAATTTAAGAATTGGGTTTGGATTGAGTATAAATAGGCAGAGAAAGAGGAGCATCACACTGATGCAAGTCATGCTCAGTCACTCAGTCATGTCTGTCTCTTTGCGACCTTATGGACTATAGCCCTGCTAGCTCCGCCGTCAATGGGATTTTCTAGGCAAGATACTGGAGTGGGTTGCAATTTCTCCTCCAGAGGAGCTTCCTGACCCAGGAATCCAACTTGTGTCTCCTTCACTGCAAGCAAATTCTTTATCTCTTGAGCCATCTGGGAAACCCCAAGGAATGGCACAGAGGTAGAGAATTATATGTTATTAATACTAGAAGAGATGAGATAGTGAGTCCACTCCTTGGGCTGAAAGTAAGGGTTCTGGAGAAAGTGTGAATGCGAAGAGAAAGTATAGTGGAGGGCAAATAGGGAAGGCAGATTAAGACACAAGTGTGCAGAAGATAGGGTTGGCCTTCCAAACACGATTCCCATTTTTTTTTCAGCATAATATCTCACGACTTTGGGAGAAGGCTGTGAGTTACATGACAAACATCATTTTCCCCCAGTTAGAGGTGGGGTCAGGAATGCTGGGAAGAGGTCAGGGTCACACACAGAGCGGCACAGGGAATGACAGAGAGTCCTGTTTCCCAGTCCAGCCATCTCTCAGCCAAGATATACTACAACCTCCTTGCCGCTTTCCCAGGTTCCAAAACACTGAAATGGAATGATCATGCTGGAATGAGCTAAGACGCTGGAACTGCCCCTTATTTTTTCCTTCCTCTGTGATGAGAAAGAAAAGAGAGGAGGACTGTTGAACTTTAAACTTCCTGATAAACTATAATGTGGGAAAGTGCCATTTTTAGGTTTACATGAAGGAGCTACCTCTGAGAATGGCCTCTTGGCCTGTGAAAAACTAGAAACATCCCAGGAAGTCACTGAAATGTTGTAGTACTGTGAGAATTTGTATAAAAATAAACACTGGATTATTTCAGGCTTAGTCCCTTGAGAAAATGAGCCAGAATTACTCAGAACTACTAGCCTAATCTTGACAGAACAGAGGAAATTAACAACTGAAGCCAGATTTTTTTTTTCCCTTCTTAAAAAAAAAGGTCTATTTGTGATATTTTGGAAAATTAAAAAAAAAAAAGGAATCAGGTTAACCATGTGATTCAAGTGACCCTGAAACTAAGATGGCTGAGTGTCCTGATGAGAAAATGCAATGCAGAACAGTGCTTCTTGGAAAATGTCACTGGAAGCATAGAGGCAGGAAAGCCTGAGGACATGGATTCAAAGAGGCATGTAATTCAGTTCTCTGTAAACTCTATTCTCTAGAGCTTGGTGGATATTTTTTAAAGCTGGCTCATTTTTCCCCCCTCAGGAGATATAAAGATTTTAAAGTCAAAGGAAAGACACATTATCACATGTCACCATGGGACCTGCCCCCAAGCTTGACTAAAGTGCTTCCTTTCTACTGAAAAATAATTTCCCATTGAATCTCTGGTTTGAAAGAAATTTCATTGAGAACATCAGATCCCTGCATTGTTTAATTCATATTTCTAATGAGAATGAATAAACAACAGTTCAGAGTTGTTTATTAAAATACTGAAGACAACTGCTTCTCAGCACTACCAACTTGCGTAGTTTAGTTCAGTCAACACAGCATAACTTTTATGTGCTCCACGCTGTTGTTTGGGCTGTAAAAAGTAAGTCACAAGGTTTCTGCTCAAGAATTGTGTCATTTCTACACAGAAGCATAACTACAGGATCCATAGCTCCCCAACTGGTACCTCTCTGGGTCCACAGAGATCATCTAGGGATGTAACATGAAGCAGAGAAGGAAGATGAAATCAATATCACACCCCATTATTCCTTATGGCTAACTGTGGCCCCTTATTTCCAATGCAGAAAATTAACTCATGGAAGAGATGTTCAAGGTGTCACGAGAGAAGATATAGCTTCTGCTAAAACCACATGATTGACCAGGCAGTTTGTGGTTATGCTGTCTAATCACACAGAAAAAAAGTGGGAAAAGAAAAATGGGATTCTGAGTAGCTTTCCTCTCCATACCTGAGTCTGTTCCTGGGAAGAGTGTTCTAACTAGGGGCCAAGATTTCTACCTTAAAGAGCTGAGTTGTAAGGACAGGAAGAACAATATCCTACAGTAAATCATTGTGAACAATGTTGGTAGCGTTCTTGCTTCCAACCTTGATACCGACTGAAGTTTCAGATGCATGAATCTATCAAATACATGCCATGCACAAGTCTCTGATCCACCTACACACGGCCCCACTTTCTTCCAGAGTATCGCCTCTGAGCAGGTGATTCACCTCTACACTCCCTGAGCCATTCGCATGCCATAGCCACCTGGTAGCTTTTGAATGTTGTAGTGTCTGGTGCAACCCACAGATCCCACGGTCATGGTCTTCTTGCCCCTGTATCTCATTAACTGTGAAGTTGGTTCATTGGTGGGATGCATATAGGATTCCATGCCTGTGGATAAGGCACCCTGCCAGTCTCTGGAGGGGGTTGACTGGGAGGTCACTAAAGATGAACTCATATGCCTTCGAATTGGGATGCTGTAGAAGACTCTTGAGAGTCCCTTGGACAGCAAGGAGCCAATCCTAAAGGAAATCAACCCTGAATATTCATTGGAAGGACTGATGCTGGAGCTCCAAAACTTTGGCCACCTGATGCAGAGAGCTGACTCATTGGAAAAGACTGATGCTGGGAAAGATTGAGGGCAGGAGGAGAAGGCGGTGACAGAGGATGAGATCATTGGATGGCATCACTGACTCAGTGGACATGAGTTTGAGCAAACTCCAGGAGATAACGAAGGACAAGGAAGCCTGGTGTGCTGTAGTCTATGGGGTTGCAAAAAGTCAGGACATGACTTAGTGATTGAATAACAACAACAACAACATTCTGGTATGTTCTGTAATAAACTACTAGACCTTTCAGAACAGAAGAGACTGAATACAGTCCATCTGCTACCAGCAGTGGATTAGTTTTTCGTGAAATAGAGACACATCAGAGACTCAGCTTTGGCAATAGCTAGACCAGCCCTGCAAAGTGAGAGTCACTCTGTTGGATACATGTGAAACCTTCGTCTCTGCAGCTGGGTCCTCTCAAGCCATGAGCGCATTACACCAGTTCTGGGGTGGCTGATAACAAAGGCAAAGTAATGTCTACCAACTGAGTCACTTGTGCCTACTTTCTAGTTCCATGATTCTCCCACAGTGATGTCTCCTGGTGGGTCTTCACAAACCATGCAAAGATCATGCTTGGTGCCCACTCCTTTGTTGCCTCCTTCCACATATTCTATCTTGTACATTCCTGTCTCTAACCTTCCAGGCCCTTGGGCTCATCCAGTCGTTTCAATTACTCATGACTCTATATATTCTCACCTTGGGGTGCTTCTTTCAGATAGTAAGTAACCAAGCATACAACCAAAAACTGGTGACAAAGGGAAAAGTGTCTCTTAGCACTGTCTGAGTATAGCTTATAAAGGAACCACACTAATTTTTGGTTTGCACATAAAGAACCAATGCATTTGATTATTTGGCAAGAACTCCAATTATTATTTGGTCATCCATACACCAAGCTTGAGCTTTCTTCTTCTTCAGCTGTCATAAAGGATATCCATATATGGTCATAGATGGGAGGTAAAGCAGGGTTCTGGTGGAAACGCAGTGGTTGATAGAGAGGGGAGAGAGGTCTAAGCTATGTATTCATGAAGTTTTCTTATGCCTTCTGGTATGTTCAGGCTCAATGCAAGTCTGCCACTTTTTATGATGAACTGCTGCTGGGTTCTACCAAATAATGGTCTGGGACATTAAATAGAACCCAGCGCATATGAGTCTCTACCAGGATCCAGCTGTTTCCCCACCCCAAATAGCATGCCCTTGCTCTAGAACTACCGTGTCTTTGATATGATTCTCTTCTTGCCATAAGCCACACACTGCATCTTTTCCTACCACACACCTCCAGCATCCTACGTTCTGCGAGACAACATACCTGAAGTGGAATTTTACTTACAGTATAGCCTGAATTGCTGCAAAACCCGTTATTACTCTAACCCTCATACAAAGATAACAGACGTTNTTTCTCATGATGTACTCTGCATAGAAGTTAAATAAGCAAGGTAACAATATACAGCCTTGACATACTCTTTTTCCTATTTGGAACCAGTCTGTTGTTCCATGTCCAGTTCTAACCTTCCTGACCTGCATACAGATTTCTCAAGAGGCAGGTTAGGTGGTCTGTTATTCCCATAGTAATATATTTTCATTCATATTTGTGTCTTTTGACTCATCACCTGAGGCTGCATGTCAAAGGCTGCAAAGCACTGGAAAAACTAGTCCTTTAAATTGATAAACCAGGAGTCAGAGGTAAACTGGGAACTAGAAATAAACAAATGGACAACAAGAATAGTCTATACAAGCTTGGATTCTCTGTTGCAATAATTGAAATCACAAAGTAATTTTAAAAATATAGGAACTTCATTGTCTGTCATAATTTGAAAATCTTGATGTAAATGTGGTCTTAGATTCGGTCTGCATTACTGTTTCTAAGATGTCATGAAGATCTCAGTGTCAGTCACANAATAATTGAAATCACAAAGTAATTTTAAAAATATAGGAACTTCATTGTCTGTCATAATTTGAAAATCTTGATGTAAATGTGGTCTTAGATTCGGTCTGCATTACTGTTTCTAAGATGTCATGAAGATCTCAGTGTCAGTCACATGTTAAGTCTTGTTTATCATGATAGAAAAGTGAATGTAACAGTCCTAGCTGTCAAACAAACCATATCACACTATTCAAAAAAAGAGACATAATGGCTTCTGTATCATTTTTTTTAAATGTAAGGAAAGAAATTTCAACCTCCAGAAAATACTCAGTGATAGTTACTCAGTCAATGATCGACTCTTTGAGATCCCATGGACTGTATAGCCTGCCAGGCTTTGTTCATGGAATTCTCTAGGCAAGAACACTGGAGTGGGTTGCCATTTCCTTCTCCAGAGTGGATAAGACTTGCTCCTCTAATATTTTGTACATCTCTCTTTAGAGCGATTATTATACTTTATAGACTTGCTTGTTTTATTTTCTATCTCTTCTACTGAATTTTTCTCCATAGTTCTGTGAAAATTTTTTAATGTGCAGAAAAATGGAAACAATTGCATATTGAGCATTTATATTAATTCTACCACCTAAATTTCATGATTAATATTTTGGTATCTTCACATTAGCATATCTGTCCATCTATTCATCCCTCAATCTAATCATTATTCCAGTTTACTCTTTTCAGCTGTATTTTAATAGCCTTGAAGGAAAATGAGCTTCTGTCTTATTCACTATTATATTCTCTACATGCTAGTATGGTCTCCAAAATATAGAAGGAGCTCAGTTAAGACTGAGGAAGGAAGAAGTATAGGAAAGCAGGAGGGAATAGAGAGAGGAAGAGATAAAAATAAGGAGGCAAGGAGGAATGAAGCGTATCTTTTGTGGAAAGAGAACTTCCTTTTGACTTAAGCAGAGCAACTTGTACCATGATAGGACATGACTTAATTTGAGTTAACAAAGTAGTACTAAATGTCAAAGTTGGCATGAAGTTCAAACCATGTCTTTGGAAATGTGTACAAAATTAGAGATGTTAATATTGTATCAGTAAACATATACATAATCAGAATTCTGCATATTTAAGCTGGTTGCTTAGATTGTTGGCAAATGACTAATAAATACAACTTGTATGCATGCTAAATCGCTTCAGTCATGTCCAAATCTGTGTGACCCTATGGACTGTAGCCCACCAAACTCCTCTGTCCATGATATTCTCCATAAGAATACTGGAATGGGTTGCCATGCCCTTCTCCAGGAGATCTTCCCCACCCAAGGATCAAACTTGGGTCTCTTATATCTCCTACATTGGCAGATGGATTCTTTATTGCTTGCACCACCTGGGAAGCCCCAAATGTGGCTTAAAAGTAGTCATACCTATTTTCTTTGAGCCAGGCTCATAACATAGTTCGTGAAGTAATTTTCTGGGGATTAAACTTGAAATGTTCATAATGGTGTGATTAATTACAATCATCCTTGGTTACATTTGCTAATAAATGTCAGTTTATGAGCATGGCGCCTTGTGCAGGCAGCCATACGGCAGGAGGTATGAGAATGATGGGGATTTGTGTATGGCAGTGGACTCAAGCGTTTTTCTTCATAGTTTTTCCTGAAAAGCTCAGACAGGCATCCTATGATGGTCAATGGGATGCCTTTTGGCATTTAGTTTCCCAGACTGTAGATAAAGGTATTTGGGGATAAAGGGCGAGCCCAGTTCAAACTCTGCTAAAGCACATGTGAAGTGACAATATCAGCAGGACAACAGAAAATGGTCATGTGTGGCAGGGCATAGAGGTGAACAGCCAATAACAGTTATAGGAGACAATTTAATACCCTATAAGAATATGGTAGGGACCATTGGAGAAAATACTAGTAATCAACTTCAGGGTTGGGATCTGGGAATCTCCTAGATTCTCAGAAATGGCATGGTTGCCAACACATAGGAGATAGACATGCTTAGTTTTCTCCCTTTTATTCTGCCTCAAGTGTCTGCGAAAATAAGGAAGTATGACTTATACAAGTAAAATGCCTTGAAAAATGTCATAACAAGTTTCTGTTGAGATGGTAAAAACTGATTTCTGTTTATGATATAAAGTCAGCCTTCTGTTGTGAAATAGGTTTTAAATGAATCCAGACAATAAAGCTTCACTGTTTGTGTGGGTCATGTCTTCCAATTAACCACACATAAATACTCTGTAGTGTTATCAATAAAACTGAGGAGCTTTATTACTACAGAGAATATTTTATTATCTTCATTTTAAATATAAATAAGGGAAATTGAAAAGCAGAAAGGGTCTATTGATTCAACTTTACCTTTATGTATTGTCTCTTATTTGACAATTATCTCCTTGTTTTGTAAGAAAGCTTTTAAGTTAACAATTCTTTACTTTTGCAATCAGAAAGAATTACAGATTTTTTTGGTGTTAACTCTAGAATCAGTTCAGTTCAGTCAGTCATGTCCGACTCTTTGTGACCCCATGGACTGCAGCACCCCTAACTCTAGAATAAGCGAATAGATTTAACTGTGTTATATTGGGTTTATGTAGCAATTCTGAGGACTAAGCCTAAAAGTCCATTTCATAAAACTTCCACACTTTACCTAATTGCCTTATATCGTAGAGAAGAGAAGTCCTATAGGAAGGCTAGTTTTAGTCTGAAATTAGTAACCCTCTCAATTGTGCGTGTTGTAGCATCTTGGTGAATATTTTTCTTTCCTTTGGGTCAAACTATACTAGCAAGACTCTTTGGGGCATAAGTCAAAAAAACCTAGCTCACACAGATTACACAACATACGGAATTTAGAGACCTAGGAAATGAAAATCTGTCTGGAAAGATCCAAGCTTCTGGCACAGTTGGATCCAGGTGTTTGAAAATGTCTCCAAGAATCTTTTTGTTCCTTTTCGTGGATCTGCTGTCCTAGAAGTTGACCTTAGTCTCTGGCAAGCTGTCCTATAAAGTTGGAGAGGGACCACCAGGATATTCAGGCTCACATTTCCCCAGCTTAGTAACCTTCTTTGAAAGATATCCCATTTCCAATTCAAAAAACAACAACAAAAATTCTAGGCTTAAGTTGCTTGGCCTATATCAGGTCATTTGCTGCTGCTGCTGCTGCTGCTGCTGCTGCTGCTGCTGCGTTGCTTCAGTGTGTCCAACTTTGTGCGACCGCATAGACGGCAGCCCACCAGGCTCCCCCGTCCCTGGGATTCTCCAGGCAAGAACACTGGAGTGGGTTGCCATCTCCTTCTCCAATGCATGAAAGTGAAACGTGAAAGTGAAGTCACCGAGTCATGTACAACTCTCAGCGATCCCATGGAGTGCAGCCTACCAGGCTCCTCCGTCCATGGGATTTTCCAGGCAAGTTTGGCCACATTTAAATCATGATATGTAGCTCAGATTGGCCATATGCTAATCTCTCAGTCCTTGGACTAGTCTCAAACCCCTTTAATCACATTGTCTGAGCATGAGTTAGGGGGACCCACCAGAAGAAAATCAAGGTACTAATTGGCAGAAGGGAAAAATAGATACTGGGCATACTCAAACAATGAAATCATTCCTTTAAGTTTAAATAAAGTCATGTGTTTTTTGATGTATTTGTAGGAAAAAAAGAGAGAACAAAGTACTCTGGGAAAATGTTTCTTTGATATATATAAGTTAATAATACCAGAGGATATTAATGAGCTATTCATATTTTACATGTCAGAATAGAAGTAATAATACTGATCATAGTATTGCAAAGCCCATTATTTTTATAAAGGTTGTAAATAAAGAATGTTAATCAATTGGTTAATTAGTGTCATAGCCTCACTTTTGTTGGCAAATGAAAAATAAGTTTAAAAGGGAAGGTTACTTAATTTACTATCTTACTGGTCATTACATATTTTTATACTTAATTTTCAAAACATATATATTCCTTGTCAAAATATACTCTGTAAAGTGGTGGTAACTTTGATTTGATTTTTTTTCTTTTTTTTAACATTTCAATTTTCACTTTCACTATGCTGAGAAGAGAATTCAGAAAGGACATGCCTGTAAGAGTTGACACCTTGATATTCTGTATCCACAGACTAGAACTGTTATGCAAACAAAAGAGCTCTGGGTGAAAATTAGTTTCCTACAATCTAGTCAGGGTGCTGTGCTACAGCGAGGCATGACTGAACAGGGGCCATCAAATTGGTGGTTAAACATTTATGCCTTAGAATCAAATAGAACTGGGCTGAGTCAGCTTTGTTACTTACCAGCTGGGTGACCTTGAACAATTTACCTCACCAGTCCTCAGTTTCCTCATCTTTGAAATTAAGATCAAATATCTCCTTCCATAAATGGTCAGGATTATATGAGGTTAAGCACTGAGACATTCATTGCAGTTCCTGGTACAAAATAAGCATTCAGTTTGTCATTCTTTATTTTCTTATTGGAACACACTAAGGAATGACTTCTCAACCATAGTGATTCAGGGCGTAACCTTCCCAGCTGGTTGTTTGAGACTCTGTTTTATTTGCTCTGTCAGTGGACTACCTTCTCATTAGTGAAAACATTTGGAAATATACCACTCAGTCCTAATTTGAGTGAATTAGATTTTCATCAGCCTTAGTGTGCACATGACTGTAATTAACAAGTAAAATGAACACATATCATTTCAAATTTATTAAAGTTTGGGAGAAAAATTCCATTTGGTCACAAGTAAAATTCTCTGCATGTTTACTCACTTAGTGGAAGATATTTACATATGGGAAGAAGTACTTGCTAATGTGTCAGCAGATCACAAATGAAACTGTTTGTAACCTCCTGCTACCATCGAAATGTAGTCAGTGTTAATTGAAATATCTGCTTATTGTCACAACCTGTGAGCCAGGCATGAAACTCCTTTGTATGTTTTATTATTTGTTTTCTCCTGTATGACTATTGGAACATCAGGTTTTAATTAATTGCTTGTTTTGTTTTGATAATTTTTACAGTAAGTGGTTTTCCTAAAATGTGCTTAAGAGACACCCATGAAGGAGTTGATATCCCAATCTCTGTGCCAAGTGAACACAAGGAAATCAGTTGTTTGCAATAAAGGTTCAAAACTAGACAACCTCAGTTCCATCTTCAAAGGACTGATGATGTAAGGTTCTTTGTATGCTCAGTCACTCAGTCATGTCCAGCTCTTACAACCCCGTGGACTGTAGCCTACCAAGCTCCTCTATCCATGGGATTCTCCATGCAAGAAAACTGGAGTGTGTTTCCATTTCCTACTCCATTGTGAGGCTGAGTGAAATCTTATACTGTTTTGAAAAAGGAAAGGAAAAAAGCTGTCCCTTCACTGGGCATGGGGGAGAGAGGGGTTTGCTAATTACTGCAGTGTTTGGGACACTGTGATGCAAGTTAGTTTTGTCCCTTGCTGGAATGGTGGCTTTAAAAGCACACAGGTCCTTTTTGGGTAAGTACTTTTTACTGAACTCAGACTTTTTTATTCTCTTTGCTTTGTATTATTTTTTAACATATGCCAAAGAAAGGAAACAAAGGAATAATACACCTGTACAAAACCAACCATGTAAACTCAAATATACAAGTTGATTTCGAAGGCTTTATCACTTAATAAAATAAAATGAAATTATTTAGCAAAATGAGTACCTAGCTATTATGCCATCTTTTTATTAGTTCGTTAAAAATCTCCCTCACACCTGCATATTTATGAGCCTCTAATGAGCTTGTCTCTGTTCTAGTACCTAGAAGCATGGAAAGAAATGAGTATCTCTGCTTCAAAGCTGCATACAGTCTTCTAAATTTAGAAAGACAGTAATGACAATTCTATATACAAGGCAGCAAAAGAGACATAGATGTAAAGAACAGACTTTTGGACTCTGTGGGAGAAGGCTAGGGTGGGATGATTTGAGAGAATAGCATTGAAACATGTATGTTGCCATATGTAAAATCGATGAACAGTGCCAGTTCAATGCATGAAGCAGGGCACTCAAAGCCATTGCTCTAGGACAACCCAGAAGGAGATGTGTATAAGAGACAGACTGTAATTAACAAGTAAAATGAACACATATCATTTCAAATTTATTAAAGTTTGGGAGAAAAATTCCATTTGGTCACAAGTAAAATTCTCTGCATGTTTACTCACTTAGTGGAAGATATTTACATATGGGAAGAAGTACTTGCTAATGTTTCAGCAGATCACAAATGAAACTGTTTGTAACCTCCTGCTACCATCATTACGAAATGTAGTCAGTGTTAATTGAAATATCTGCTTATTGTCACAACCTGTGAGCCAGGCATGAAACTCCTTTGTATGTTTTATTATTTGTTTTCTCCTGTATGACTATTGGAACATCAGGTTTTAATTAATTGCTTGTTTTGTTTTGATAATTTTTACAGTAAGTGGTTTTCCTAAAATGTGCTTAAGAGACACCCATGAAGGAGTTGATATCCCAATCTCTGTGCCAAGTGAACACAAGGAAATCAGTTGTTTGCAATAAAGGTTCAAAACTAGACAACCTCAGTTCCATCTTCAAAGGACTGATGATGTAAGGTTCTGTGTATGCTCAGTCACTCAGTCATGTCCAGCTCTTACAACCCCGTGGACTGTAGCCTACCAAGCTCCTCTATCCATGGGATTCTCCATGCAAGAAAACTGGAGTGTGTTTCCATTTCCTACTCCATTGTGAGGCTGAGTGAAATCTTATACTGTTTTGAAAAAGGAAAGGAAAAAAGCTGTCCCTTCACTGGGCATGGGGGAGAGAGGGGTTTGCTAATTACTGCAGTGTTTGGGACACTGTGATGCAAGTTAATTTTGTCCCTTACTGGAATGGTGGCTTTAAAAGCACACAGGTCCTTTTTGGGTAAGTACTTTTTACTGAACTCAGACTTTTTTATTCTCTTTGCTTTGTATTATTTTTTAACATATGCCAAAGAAAGGAAACAAAGGAATAATACACCTGTACAAAACCAACCATGTAAACTCAAATATACAAGTTGATTTTGAAGGCTTTATCACTTAATAAAATAAAATGAAATTATTTAGCAAAATGAGTACCTAGCTATTATGCCATCTTTTTATTAGTTCGTTAAAAATCTCCCTCACACCTGCATATTTATGAGCCTCTAATGAGCTTGTCTCTGTTCTAGTACCTAGAAGCATGGAAAGAAATGAGTATCTCTGCTTCAAAGCTGCATACAGTCTTCTAAATTTAGAAAGACAGTAATGACAATTCTATATACAAGGCAGCAAAAGAGACATAGATGTAAAGAACAGACTTTTGGACTCTGTGGGAGAAGGCTAGGGTGGGATGATTTGAGAGAATAGCATTGAAACATGTATGTTGCCATATGTAAAATCGATGAACAGTGCCAGTTCAATGCATGAAGCAGGGCACTCAAAGCCATTGCTCTAGGACAACCCAGAAGGAGATGTGTATAAGAGACAGACTGTAATTAACAAGTAAAATGAACACATATCATTTCAAATTTATTAAAGTTTGGGAGAAAAATTCCATTTGGTCACAAGTAAAATTCTCTGCATGTTTACTCACTTAGTGGAAGATATTTACATATGGGAAGAAGTACTTGCTAATGTTTCAGCAGATCACAAATGAAACTGTTTGTAACCTCCTGCTACCATCATTACGAAATGTAGTCAGTGTTAATTGAAATATCTGCTTATTGTCACAACCTGTGAGCCAGGCATGAAACTCCTTTGTATGTTTTATTATTTGTTTTCTCCTGTATGACTATTGGAACATCAGGTTTTAATTAATTGCTTGTTTTGTTTTGATAATTTTTACAGTAAGTGGTTTTCCTAAAATGTGCTTAAGAGACACCCATGAAGGAGTTGATATCCCAATCTCTGTGCCAAGTGAACACAAGGAAATCAGTTGTTTGCAATAAAGGTTCAAAACTAGACAACCTCAGTTCCATCTTCAAAGGACTGATGATGTAAGGTTCTGTGTATGCTCAGTCACTCAGTCATGTCCAGCTCTTACAACCCCGTGGACTGTAGCCTACCAAGCTCCTCTATCCATGGGATTCTCCATGCAAGAAAACTGGAGTGTGTTTCCATTTCCTACTCCATTGTGAGGCTGAGTGAAATCTTATACTGTTTTGAAAAAGGAAAGGAAAAAAGCTGTCCCTTCACTGGGCATGGGGGAGAGAGGGGTTTGCTAATTACTGCAGTGTTTGGGACACTGTGATGCAAGTTAATTTTGTCCCTTACTGGAATGGTGGCTTTAAAAGCACACAGGTCCTTTTTGGGTAAGTACTTTTTACTGAACTCAGACTTTTTTATTCTCTTTGCTTTGTATTATTTTTTAACATATGCCAAAGAAAGGAAACAAAGGAATAATACACCTGTACAAAACCAACCATGTAAACTCAAATATACAAGTTGATTTTGAAGGCTTTATCACTTAATAAAATAAAATGAAATTATTTAGCAAAATGAGTACCTAGCTATTATGCCATCTTTTTATTAGTTCGTTAAAAATCTCCCTCACACCTGCATATTTATGAGCCTCTAATGAGCTTGTCTCTGTTCTAGTACCTAGAAGCATGGAAAGAAATGAGTATCTCTGCTTCAAAGCTGCATACAGTCTTCTAAATTTAGAAAGACAGTAATGACAATTCTATATACAAGGCAGCAAAAGAGACATAGATGTAAAGAACAGACTTTTGGACTCTGTGGGAGAAGGCTAGGGTGGGATGATTTGAGAGAATAGCATTGAAACATGTATGTTGCCATATGTAAAATCGATGAACAGTGCCAGTTCAATGCATGAAGCAGGGCACTCAAAGCCATTGCTCTAGGACAACCCAGAAGGAGATGTGTATAAGAGACAGACTGTAATTAACAAGTAAAATGAACACATATCATTTCAAATTTATTAAAGTTTGGGAGAAAAATTCCATTTGGTCACAAGTAAAATTCTCTGCATGTTTACTCACTTAGTGGAAGATATTTACATATGGGAAGAAGTACTTGCTAATGTTTCAGCAGATCACAAATGAAACTGTTTGTAACCTCCTGCTACCATCATTACGAAATGTAGTCAGTGTTAATTGAAATATCTGCTTATTGTCACAACCTGTGAGCCAGGCATGAAACTCCTTTGTATGTTTTATTATTTGTTTTCTCCTGTATGACTATTGGAACATCAGGTTTTAATTAATTGCTTGTTTTGTTTTGATAATTTTTACAGTAAGTGGTTTTCCTAAAATGTGCTTAAGAGACACCCATGAAGGAGTTGATATCCCAATCTCTGTGCCAAGTGAACACAAGGAAATCAGTTGTTTGCAATAAAGGTTCAAAACTAGACAACCTCAGTTCCATCTTCAAAGGACTGATGATGTAAGGTTCTGTGTATGCTCAGTCACTCAGTCATGTCCAGCTCTTACAACCCCGTGGACTGTAGCCTACCAAGCTCCTCTATCCATGGGATTCTCCATGCAAGAAAACTGGAGTGTGTTTCCATTTCCTACTCCATTGTGAGGCTGAGTGAAATCTTATACTGTTTTGAAAAAGGAAAGGAAAAAAGCTGTCCCTTCACTGGGCATGGGGGAGAGAGGGGTTTGCTAATTACTGCAGTGTTTGGGACACTGTGATGCAAGTTAATTTTGTCCCTTACTGGAATGGTGGCTTTAAAAGCACACAGGTCCTTTTTGGGTAAGTACTTTTTACTGAACTCAGACTTTTTTATTCTCTTTGCTTTGTATTATTTTTTAACATATGCCAAAGAAAGGAAACAAAGGAATAATACACCTGTACAAAACCAACCATGTAAACTCAAATATACAAGTTGATTTTGAAGGCTTTATCACTTAATAAAATAAAATGAAATTATTTAGCAAAATGAGTACCTAGCTATTATGCCATCTTTTTATTAGTTCGTTAAAAATCTCCCTCACACCTGCATATTTATGAGCCTCTAATGAGCTTGTCTCTGTTCTAGTACCTAGAAGCATGGAAAGAAATGAGTATCTCTGCTTCAAAGCTGCATACAGTCTTCTAAATTTAGAAAGACAGTAATGACAATTCTATATACAAGGCAGCAAAAGAGACATAGATGTAAAGAACAGACTTTTGGACTCTGTGGGAGAAGGCTAGGGTGGGATGATTTGAGAGAATAGCATTGAAACATGTATGTTGCCATATGTAAAATCGATGAACAGTGCCAGTTCAATGCATGAAGCAGGGCACTCAAAGCCATTGCTCTAGGACAACCCAGAAGGAGATGTGTATAAGAGACAGACTGTAATTAACAAGTAAAATGAACACATATCATTTCAAATTTATTAAAGTTTGGGAGAAAAATTCCATTTGGTCACAAGTAAAATTCTCTGCATGTTTACTCACTTAGTGGAAGATATTTACATATGGGAAGAAGTACTTGCTAATGTTTCAGCAGATCACAAATGAAACTGTTTGTAACCTCCTGCTACCATCATTACGAAATGTAGTCAGTGTTAATTGAAATATCTGCTTATTGTCACAACCTGTGAGCCAGGCATGAAACTCCTTTGTATGTTTTATTATTTGTTTTCTCCTGTATGACTATTGGAACATCAGGTTTTAATTAATTGCTTGTTTTGTTTTGATAATTTTTACAGTAAGTGGTTTTCCTAAAATGTGCTTAAGAGACACCCATGAAGGAGTTGATATCCCAATCTCTGTGCCAAGTGAACACAAGGAAATCAGTTGTTTGCAATAAAGGTTCAAAACTAGACAACCTCAGTTCCATCTTCAAAGGACTGATGATGTAAGGTTCTGTGTATGCTCAGTCACTCAGTCATGTCCAGCTCTTACAACCCCGTGGACTGTAGCCTACCAAGCTCCTCTATCCATGGGATTCTCCATGCAAGAAAACTGGAGTGTGTTTCCATTTCCTACTCCATTGTGAGGCTGAGTGAAATCTTATACTGTTTTGAAAAAGGAAAGGAAAAAAGCTGTCCCTTCACTGGGCATGGGGGAGAGAGGGGTTTGCTAATTACTGCAGTGTTTGGGACACTGTGATGCAAGTTAATTTTGTCCCTTACTGGAATGGTGGCTTTAAAAGCACACAGGTCCTTTTTGGGTAAGTACTTTTTACTGAACTCAGACTTTTTTATTCTCTTTGCTTTGTATTATTTTTTAACATATGCCAAAGAAAGGAAACAAAGGAATAATACACCTGTACAAAACCAACCATGTAAACTCAAATATACAAGTTGATTTTGAAGGCTTTATCACTTAATAAAATAAAATGAAATTATTTAGCAAAATGAGTACCTAGCTATTATGCCATCTTTTTATTAGTTCGTTAAAAATCTCCCTCACACCTGCATATTTATGAGCCTCTAATGAGCTTGTCTCTGTTCTAGTACCTAGAAGCATGGAAAGAAATGAGTATCTCTGCTTCAAAGCTGCATACAGTCTTCTAAATTTAGAAAGACAGTAATGACAATTCTATATACAAGGCAGCAAAAGAGACATAGATGTAAAGAACAGACTTTTGGACTCTGTGGGAGAAGGCTAGGGTGGGATGATTTGAGAGAATAGCATTGAAACATGTATGTTGCCATATGTAAAATCGATGAACAGTGCCAGTTCAATGCATGAAGCAGGGCACTCAAAGCCATTGCTCTAGGACAACCCAGAAGGAGATGTGTATAAGAGACAGACTGTAATTAACAAGTAAAATGAACACATATCATTTCAAATTTATTAAAGTTTGGGAGAAAAATTCCATTTGGTCACAAGTAAAATTCTCTGCATGTTTACTCACTTAGTGGAAGATATTTACATATGGGAAGAAGTACTTGCTAATGTTTCAGCAGATCACAAATGAAACTGTTTGTAACCTCCTGCTACCATCATTACGAAATGTAGTCAGTGTTAATTGAAATATCTGCTTATTGTCACAACCTGTGAGCCAGGCATGAAACTCCTTTGTATGTTTTATTATTTGTTTTCTCCTGTATGACTATTGGAACATCAGGTTTTAATTAATTGCTTGTTTTGTTTTGATAATTTTTACAGTAAGTGGTTTTCCTAAAATGTGCTTAAGAGACACCCATGAAGGAGTTGATATCCCAATCTCTGTGCCAAGTGAACACAAGGAAATCAGTTGTTTGCAATAAAGGTTCAAAACTAGACAACCTCAGTTCCATCTTCAAAGGACTGATGATGTAAGGTTCTGTGTATGCTCAGTCACTCAGTCATGTCCAGCTCTTACAACCCCGTGGACTGTAGCCTACCAAGCTCCTCTATCCATGGGATTCTCCATGCAAGAAAACTGGAGTGTGTTTCCATTTCCTACTCCATTGTGAGGCTGAGTGAAATCTTATACTGTTTTGAAAAAGGAAAGGAAAAAAGCTGTCCCTTCACTGGGCATGGGGGAGAGAGGGGTTTGCTAATTACTGCAGTGTTTGGGACACTGTGATGCAAGTTAATTTTGTCCCTTACTGGAATGGTGGCTTTAAAAGCACACAGGTCCTTTTTGGGTAAGTACTTTTTACTGAACTCAGACTTTTTTATTCTCTTTGCTTTGTATTATTTTTTAACATATGCCAAAGAAAGGAAACAAAGGAATAATACACCTGTACAAAACCAACCATGTAAACTCAAATATACAAGTTGATTTTGAAGGCTTTATCACTTAATAAAATAAAATGAAATTATTTAGCAAAATGAGTACCTAGCTATTATGCCATCTTTTTATTAGTTCGTTAAAAATCTCCCTCACACCTGCATATTTATGAGCCTCTAATGAGCTTGTCTCTGTTCTAGTACCTAGAAGCATGGAAAGAAATGAGTATCTCTGCTTCAAAGCTGCATACAGTCTTCTAAATTTAGAAAGACAGTAATGACAATTCTATATACAAGGCAGCAAAAGAGACATAGATGTAAAGAACAGACTTTTGGACTCTGTGGGAGAAGGCTAGGGTGGGATGATTTGAGAGAATAGCATTGAAACATGTATGTTGCCNCCACCATGATATTGTAATTATCCTCCAATTAAAATAAATTAATTAACTTAAAAAGCTGTATGCTGCTGCTGCATACAGATTTCCAAAAGATTATGTAGATTTAATGATTTCTCTACAATATAAACATGGTGTATTACTAGTATGTTAAAAATTGTTCCTTAAATCCAAAGGCTAGATTACAATTTCATTGATTCATAGGATATAAGTGCTAATTAAGCTTTAAAATAAAGTCCAAAAGATTCTGTAACAAAATTTTTTATAGTGAAACCTGTTTTTACAACATTTTAAGAAAATATTCAAATACAAAGAAAATTTGAAATAATTTCATAGTGAACAGTATATTCACAACATGTTCTACTATTAAAATTTGAACTATATTTTATCACGTCTGTCAGTTTTGTACAGAAACATACATTTTAAAATTTAGTCTTACATGGGACTCCAATATTTCCTAAAATTAACTCAACAATGCTTTTATCACACTAGAATTTGATGTCCAGAAGTCCATTTGCTCTGATTAGCTCTTCCCTAAGGAGACATCCATGTCAATTCCTCTGCACACACTTTGATATCCAGTGATCTAGCCAAACTCCATTACTGTGCAGATAAAAAAACTGAGATGCAGAAACCTGAAGTCACTAATATATTGATAACACTGTAATGTATTGATAACAACTGTAAGCTGTTAACTGGAACTAGAATTTATTTTTATGTCTTTGCAGCAGATGTAATCATTTTTAAAAACTCACATAGTGTTTAAACAGATGTCAAGATACTCTAATCAAGCTATATATTTTGTGTTTTTGAAGAATGACAACGTGTGTGGTGCTGGTTAGAATGAGTGTGGAATAGCTTAGCCCATGTGTTTTAGGGAAGTAACTTGTTGGGAAAACGGGTCAGGGTAATATTTAGGCCATAGGGCATTGGTAATGCAGAAAGTTATCATGGTAAAATTAAATCTTAGCATGGACCAGATAATTATACAAATCCTCTCAAGTGGCATCTCTTTCCCTGCTGTTAGATTCATTGATTTACTCCTGTGTTCATTCAGATACCTCCCCTGTGGTAGTTTTAGTCCCCCTGTCAATTACATAGCATTTAGATTTTTCTTTTAATATAGGATCTTAATATTTGTGGCTTCCCAGGTAGCTCAGTGAGAAGGAAATAGCAACCCACTCCAGTATTCTTGCCTGGAGAATCCCAGGGACAGAGGAGCCTGTTGGGCTGCTGTCTATGGGGTTGCACAGAGTTGGACACAACTGACGCGACGTAGCAGCAGCAGCAGCAGCAGCAGGTAGCTCAGTGGTAAAGATTCTGACCGTCAACGCAGGAGCCAAAGGAGACACAGGTTTGATCCCTGTGTTAGGAAGATCCTACTGGTGCTTCTCTGGTGGCTGAAAGGTTAAAGTGTCTGCCTGGAATGCAGGAGACCCAGGTTCGATTCCTGTGTTGGGAAGATCCCCTGGAGAAGGAAATTGGCAACCCACCCCAGTATTCTTGCCTGGAGAATCCCATGGAGGGAGGAGCCTGGTAGACTACAGTTCATGGGGTCGCAAAGAGTCGGACACAACTGAGCAACTTCACTTTCACTGGTGGAGGAAATGGCAATCTATGCTAGTATGCTTGCCTGAATAATCCCATAGAGGAACCTGGTGAGCAACAGTCCATAGCATTGCAGAGTCCAACACAACTGAGTGAAGAGGCATGTGAAGGTTAATATATGTAGTTTCTTCTACTAGAGTGTTTTACTTCTAGCTTTCTCAGTGGTTAGCTTCTGCTTAGCCTATATGCATCCAGTTAAATAGCACTTCCCCAGAAATACCTGCCCTGGCCCACTGAAGGTAATCTCATAAAACACATCATTGTATGCATTTCCCTCACGGTACTTATTAGGTACTTACTACCATATGTAATTATCTGACTTCTGTTTTGGTAATTTTATTTTCTATTTGCTTATTTTTTTCAGGAGGGTAGGACAAGGAAAAAAAAAAGTCTGGCTTTCAGTAAATGTTCACTTAAAACTTAATTTAAATGTATTTAAACATTCACTTCATGATTCTTCTCTTTTACATTTTCTTCCAACTGGGCAATACCTAGCTTGTATTTTTCCACTTGATGTGGTGCACAACTTATTTCTTATGTTTTAAGCCTTAAGCAGTCTCCTGAGGAAAATATTGCTACATTGTCTAAACAAGTAGAAGACATGAAGTCTAAATGCCAGGTGCTTGAAGAAGAAAAAGAAGACCTCATCAATAGGAACAGAGAACCAGTGGAAAATCTAAATTCTTAAAAGAAAGGTCTATTCTTGAAAAACAAGAACCTGAAGAGCTATAAGAAAAAGTATTGCAAATGGTTTCACTTCCACAACAAGAGAAGGAATTATCTTCTGGTCTTCAGCAGAAGCTCTGTTCTTTTCAAGAAGAAATGATTAAAGAGAGAACTGTCTTTGAGGGAGAATTAAAGCAGGCCTTGGATGAGCTGGATAAATTACAGCAAAAGGAGGAACAAGCGGAAAACCTGCTTAAGCAAGTGGAAGAGGAAGCAGACTCTAGAGCTGCAGAACTAAAACGCCTCAAAGAAGAGCTGAAATGGAAAGAAGCTGAACTAGGGGAAAGTAATGCTGCTCATACTCAGGCCACCCTGCTTTTGCAAGAAAAGCATAACAGTACAGTGCAGAACCTGGAAGATGTTACTGCTCAAGGTAAAGGTGTAAAGCATCAACAGCAAGTGAGCTAGAAGATCTTAAGGTGGCGAACGAATCACTTAAGGAAAAACTGGCGGCCAAGATTGAACAAAGTGCAGAGGATGTCCGAGATCAGATATTGGCAACTGAGAACTCAAATCAAGAATATGCATGGATGCTTCTAGATCTGCAGACCAAATCAGCACTTAAAGAAGCAGAAATTAAAGAAATTACCATTTCTTTTCTTAGAAGAATAACTGATTTACAGAACCAACTCAAGCAACAAAGCAAAGACTTTAAGAAACAACTGGAAGAGGAAGAAGCAAGAAAAGCTGAAAAAGAAAACTCAATAGCAGAATTAACTGAGGAAATGAATAAATGGTGTCTCCTCTATGAAGAATTATATAATAAAACAAAGCCTTTTCAGCTACAATTGGATGCATTTGAAGCAGAGAAACAGAGTTTGTTGAATGAACATTGTGTGGCTCCAGAACAACTAAATAATCTAAGAGATTCATATGATAAATTATTGGGTCATCCGAATCTAAAGCAAAATATCAAGCATGTTGTGAAATTGAAAGATGAAAATAGCAATCTCAAATTGGAGGTGTTAAAACTCCGTGCTCAGCTTACTAAAAGAAAACAAAGTGAAGCAAAACTTCAGGAGGAATTGAATAAAGTTCTGGATATCACTTTGATCCTTCAAAGGCTTTTCTTCATGAAAGTAAAGAAAATTTTGTTCTCAAAACTCCATTAAAAGAAGGCAATACAAACTGCTCCTGAGCTCTTAGTGGAGTTTCAAGAATCATGCAAGTAAATATCTGAAAAACCTGTTGAAAATTATTTTGTTCTTATTTATTGTTATTATTTTGCTTACTATTGTATGTATAATATTTTTAAATCTCTTGTTTAATACTAACTTCCTGTCCTTACATATGTGGAAGGAAGTTTGACTGTTTTTACCAGTGTTCTCTGACATTCTAGTTACTATTGTCAGTACTTCCTCCCTGATGCTCCCCCTTATTACCTCATTCTAAACGTTCTGACGCTTTCCAGCTTTGCTCACTCATCCCATCAAATCGGTAGTCTTAAAAATCATTCTCATACTATCATTTCCCTATTCTGAAACCTTAGGTTTTTTTTAGTTTGATGCGGAAGACCTTTTGTAGTCTGAACCTCTTACGCTAGGCTAAAATACCTTGGCTTGTTCTTGCCTTTACTTTAATTCTCCTAATAATGTTCATTCTGTCCCAGCCATCATCCGTTTATCCAGTTCAGATAAGAAATAGAGGCAAGCTTTCTTCCATAGTTATTTCTTACCAAAGCCACTGGTTAATAATTTGCAGATTTCTAGCGGACAAGACTGAGTGACTTCACTTTCACTTTTCACATTCATGCACTGGAGAAGGACATGGCATCCCACTCCAGTGCTTTTGCCTGGAAAATCCCAGGGAGGGAGAGGCTGGTGGGCTGCCGTATCTGGGGTTGCACGGAGTTAGACACGACTGAAACAACTTAGCAGCAGCAAACATTCAGTAAGTGCCAGGCATGGTTTAGACTCCCCAAATACTATAGTGAAAACACAGACAAAGTCCTTGCTCTTTAAACGTAAGATTTTCACAAGGAAAGACAAATAATACAAGTAGTATGTGTATAAATAAAAGAATAAGAAAAATATAAAATAAAATTTTAAAGCTATAGGAAGAGAATAGAGAGCCATGAAAGGTGCTCTTCTAGTTATGGTGTTCAGATAAAACCTCCCTGGGGAGATGATATTGCAACAGAGATGAACTAAATGAGGAAACATGTCACTGAGGTATCTAGGAGAAGAGCCTTCCAGGCAGAAGGTAGAGCATGTGTAAAATCCCTGAAATAGTATTGTTTGGGGATATGTGCAGCTAATGGAAGGAGAAGGCAATGGCACCCCACTCTAGTACTTTTGCCTGGAAAATCCCATGGACAGAGGAGCCTGGTAGGCTGCAGTCCATGGGGTCGCTAAGAGTTGGGCACAACTGAGCAACTGCACTTTCACTTTTCACTTTCATGCATTGGAGCAGGAAATGGCAACCCACTCCAGTGTTCTTGCCTGGAGAATCCCAGGGACAGAGGAGCCTAGTGGGCTGCCATCTATGGGGTTGCACAGGGTTGGACATGACTGAAGCAACTTAGCAACAGCAGCAGGAGCAGATAATGGAACATGTTTATTAAGCCTGGAGAAAAGTGATTGTAAAATAAAATCACAGGAGGTAGGATATCTGGGGACTGCGTAAAACTTTTAAATTGTATTTCTAAAGAATGGTTTTTACTTCTCTTTAGCATGAGAAAGTGATGGTTGATCTGACATATATTCTATAAGAATCACACTGACTAATATGTAGAGATAAAAATGACAGGAAGAGTGTAGTAGTCAAACAGGGGAGCTAATTAGAAGGCTCATGATGTGGCCCAGGTGAGAGGTAATGGCCCCAGTGGATGGTTGGAGCAGGGTGGGATGGATTCTGAAGGGAATAAGGGCAAGATTTGCTTTTGGATTGGGGTATAAGATAAAGAGAGAGCAAAAAAGTAAATGCCAGATTTTTATTCTGAGAATTGGAAGAATGTTATCATTTATTGTGGTAGAGGATATTGAGAAAAAAGTATGGGAGAAACATCAAGTGTTTGTTTTTGGATATGTTTAATTTGAGGCTCCTATCCACAAGGCTGAATTAAGGCGGCAGATGGGATATGGGAGTCTTAAGTTCAGAAGAAAGCCAAGGCCAAAGAAATTAAATTGTGAGTCATTAGCATAAAGATGGCATATAAACAATGAGACGGACTAAGGTCACCTAGAGATTGAGTGTACATAGGTAAAAATAAGATATCCAAGGACAGACCCTCGTGCACTCTGTTATTTAGAGTTTGGGAAGAAAATAAACATTCAGGAAAGAGGACACTGAACTAGGAAGTAGGAGTGAGGTGGGAGGAAAGAAAAAAACTGCAGTATGATGTAGATCAAATATCAGTATTTCTACAAGAAAGAAGGGACCGTCTACATTGAATGCTAGCTAATAGGTAGAATAATATAAGAACTAAAAATTGGCCACTGTACTTTTTCATGTAGAAGTCATTATGACCTTGACCAGAATGGATCTGATGATTGGAGTGGGTTGAAAAAGAGTGAAAAGATAATAAATGGAGACAGCATTTCAGAGTTATGCTGTGAAAAGGAGACGTTAAAGGGATGCTAACTGAAAAGAAATGCAAAATAAGAGCTTATTGTTAGGTACAGAATTATCATAACAATTTTTTGATGATGGAAATAATCCAATGAAAGAGACATTAGTGATGAATGAGATAGAGCAGTCAACTGTAGGAAAAAAGTCCTACAGTGAGCAAGAAGGGAAGTTCAGATAAATGGAGTAAGACCAGTTCACTATTATAGCACGAAAAGAGTAGGACAAGTGATCTGAGCATTCTTGTAAGTAAGTGAATAACATGGTAAATTTGGAATTTAAATTGATTAGGGAGGGAAATGTGAAGGGAGAAAAGTCAACAGATCAGAAGTCTCTATGTGGTTTATTTCAGGCTCTTTGAGGGAAATGAAATTTCAGAGATATTAAAATATTTTCAACTAAAAAAAAAAAAAGATTTTAGAGGCAAGGGAACTATTGGTAATGAAAATGTCTAAAACCTACTTTTTAAACTCTAACTTATTGTTAAAATCCCTCAGGAAATTGTCTTGTTTATTTACCATCCATTTACTTCTTCTTTTCTTCTTGCCTGCCTGCCTTCCTTCCTTTATTACCTGTTACCTGGCCCCATTCCTGAAGTACATTAGTTGGTCTGGGCTGTAGAACCAGAATACTGAAACTTAAAAAAAAGGTTCCCAGGTGCTGTTGATATGCAGAATGATTGGTTTATGACCCTGGTTTGCACCCCTAGCTGCTTATGGGAATCACTTAATTTCATTTGATATGAAAAAAATTAAACTTTGGTTTTATTGTTTCTTTGGATTGTGAAATCACAAATAAAAATGATAGGAATAGAAAATACAAGAAAGTATTTCAGCAGGATGCCAAAATCTTGAAGGAATGAGATCAGTCTGCAGATGGCACCACCGGTTGGGAAATCTGGTGCAGTCTGACACTAAGATCTGGGGGATTCATTAGGGAGAAGGAAGTAATGGTGGTTTGAATGAGGGAATGTGAGGCAGGGTGATCAGTTACCCCACTAGGGGTAACTTTAGGTCTAGAATATGGCAGCTGAAACAGCCAGCAATTCAGAGACTTTAGGGGACCCCAAGAGAAATCTAGATACCTGTTCAGTTCAGTTCAGTCGCTCAGTCGTGTCCGACTCTTTGCGACCCCATGAAATGCAGCACACCAGGTCTCCCTGTTCATCACCATCTCCCGGAGTTCACTCAGACTCATGTCCATTGAGTCCATGATGCCATCTAGCCATCTCATCCTCGGTTGTTCCCTTCTCCTGCTTCCCTCAATCCCTCCCAGCATCAGAGTCTTTTCCAGTGAGTCAACTCTTCGCATGAGGTGGCCAAAGTACTGAAGTTTCATCTTTAGCATAATTCCTTCAAGAGAAATCCGAGGCTTGATCTCCTTCAGAATGGACTGGTTGGATCTCCTTGCAGTCCAAGGGACTCTCAAGAGTCTTCACCAACACCACAGTTCAAAAGCATCAATTCTTTGGCGCTCAGCCTTCTTCACAGTCCAACTCTCACAGCCATACATGACCAAAGGAAAAACCATAGTCTTCACTAGACAGACCTTAGTCAGCAAAGTAATGTCTCTGCTTTTGAATATGCTATCTAGGTTGGTCATAACTTTTCTTCCAAGGAGTAAGCGTCTTTTAATTTTATGGCTGGAGTCACCATCTGCATTGATTTTGGAGTCCAAAAAAATAAAGTCTGACACAGTTTCCACCGTTTCCCCATCTATTTCCCGTGAAGTGATGGGACCGGATGCATGATCTTTATTTTCTGAATGTTGAGCTTTAAGCCAACTTTTTCACTCTCCTCTTTCACTTTCAACAAGAGGCCTTTTAGCTCCTCTTCACTTTCTGCCATAAGGGTGGTATCATCTGCATATCTGAGGTTATTGATATTTGTCCCAGCAATCTTGATTCCAGCTTGTGTTTCTTCCAGCCCAGCATTTCTCATGATGTACTCTGCATAGAAGTTAAATAAGCAGGGTGACAATATACAGCCTTGACATACTCCTTTACTTATTTGGAAACAGTCTGTTGTTCCATGTCTAGTTCTAACTGTTGCTTCCTGACCTGCATACAGATTTCTCAAGAGGCAGGTCAGGTGGTCTGGTATTCCCATCTCTTTCAGAATTTTCCACAGTTTATTGTAATTCACACAGTCACAGGCTTTGGCATAGTCAGTAAAGCAGAAATAGATGTTTTTCTGGAACTCTCTTGCTTTTTCCCTGACCCAGCAGATGTTGGCAATTTGATCTCTGGTTCCTCTGCAGTTTCTAAAACCGTGAACATCAGGAAGTTCACGGTTCATGTATTGCTGAAGCCTGGCTTGGAGAATTTTGAGCATTACTTTACTAGCATGTGAGATGAGTGCAATTGCACAGTAGTTTGAGCATTCTTTGGCATTGCCTTTCTTTGGGATTGGAATGAAAACTGACCTGTTCCAGTCCTGTGGCCACTGCTGAGTTTTCCAGATTTGCTGGCATATTGAGTGCAGCACTTTCACAGCATCATCTTTCAGGATTTGAAACAGCTCAACTGGAATTCCATCACCTCCACTAGCTTTCTAAGGCCCACTTGACTTCACATTCCAAGCTGTCTGGCTCTAGATGATTGATCACATTGTCATGATTATCTGGATCTTGAAGATCTTTTTTGTACAGTTCTTCCATGTATTCTTGCCATCTCTTCTTAATATCTTCTGCTTCTATTAGGTCCAG
>SJYW01015782.1:0-10103 GCA_006410735.1 Raphicerus campestris
CTTGTCTCCTTTCTCCACTAAACTGTCAGCCAAGAGTAAGGTCTGAATGTTCACTGCAGGAATGCCCTCGTTTTGAATACAGTTTATCCCAGATCTGCTTCTTCCTAGGATCATTTATGTTCTACCTCCGTTTTTACCCTATAGCCCAAACTCCTGTGTGAACAAAGGCATTTTAAAGATTTTGTGTGTGTGAACTCTTCTTTCCTCCCCTTCTCAATTTGTGATTTGGGGGTTTACAGTTATTTTTTATATTGAAAAATTTGGAATTAGGAGATGACTCCACTATCACATTAGATTCAAGGAAATAAATATGTGTAATTTCCCCAGCATTTTTCTACATTTAATTTCATTGGGACTTGGAATTCATTCCTCATTTTTTTTCCCTAAGATTTTCACCAAGTAGAAAGAAGTAAGTGAACCTCTGTAAAGCACTTTTAGTTTTATTTCTCCATATATTTACTTTTTATCTAAAGGTAATTTTTTAGTTTTTAAAAACAGTTATTTTGTTTTTTTTCAGTGATTTTATTGTTTTGATGTGACAAGTGCATGTTCTGATAACACTGATGTTCTATTATCAGGAAAAAAGGAGAAGCCAAAGAAGTTCGCTAAACAACCAAAAAAGCAGATGTCTTCACCCTGTGGTCAGAAGAAAGAAAAGGCACTGGAGAAGGTAACTATAAATTATCTATTATTATTCTAAAGTTTGTATTAAGAAATAAGCAGGTACATCCAGGAAAAATCTGAAAAAGAAGAGCTATGAGTACCACAGTGAAATGCTAGCAGTGTAAAGATCAGTAAAGAATCTCTGTAAAGACTGAGATTAAAGATCTCTGAAGTATATTGACACATGAAGAAAGGAAAGTGAAGTATAAGAAAGAGAAATTAGCTGTTTTGGGTTAGCAATATACAAACTACTATATATAAAATAGACAACAAGATCCTATAGCACAGAGGACTATATTCAAAGTCTTATAATAAACTACAATGGAAAAGAATGTGAAAAAGAATATATATAAATATATATATCATGGGCTTCCCTGGTAGCTCAGACAGTAAAGAATCTGCCTGCAATGTGGGAGACCCAGGTTTGATCCCTGGATTGGGAAGATCCCCTAGAGAAGGGAATAGCTATCCACTCCAGAGTGTGTGTGTGAAAATATATATATATATAAGCTGAATCACTTTATACCAGAAACTGACACACCATTGCAAATTAACTATAAGAGAAGAAGAAAAAAGGGAAAGTGCAGAGCAATATGTATAGTGGTATATTATTCTACCATTTATGTAGAATAGATAAATATATATGAATTTTCTTATATATCCATAAAATAGCTATAGAAAGTTATTTCAGAAATTGATAAAATTGGTTGCCTCTAAGGAAGGGAACTGAATATCTAGGGGGNGGAAAAGTGCAGAGCAATATGTATAGTGGTATATTATTCTACCATTTATGTAGAATAGATAAAGAAATATATATGAATTTTCTTATATATCCATAAAATAGCTATAGAAAGCTATTTCAGAAATTGATAAAATTGGTTGCCTCTAAGGAAGGGAACTGAATATCTAGGGGAAGGACAGAAACTTTTTTACTGTGTGTCCTATTTATACTTCTTGAATTTTGAACCAATAGTATTCAAAAAATAAAACAGTTTTTAGAATTGATTATATTTTATGACCTTTTAAAATTATTCTTATTTCTTCATGCCTTCAAAGGAAGGAGTAAAAAGCCAGGTAGGAATAAGAGAACACTATCACTACTGTTGGCTAAAAGAGGAACTGTGGATTCTAAAAATGAGTGAAAAACTGGGGCCGAGACACATTCCACATAGTGTCTGTTGGATGGATTGCACATTCATCTCCATGTTAAGGATCACAGGCACAGAATGAGTGAATTCTAAAAGACTGCATTAGAGGTGGGGGGCTTCCAGGTCAGATAAATAAAGCAGGTTCAAATTCTAGGTCTCTTTCCCTTTGGATAAGTTTCTTAACTCCTCTGAAACTGTTTTAATATAGAGATAATAATAGCATCTATCTCACATGGTTGTTGCAGAGCTTCAATGAAACAATGCTTGTAATGCTCTTGGTACAGTATCTTGTACCCAATAAATGTAAACTCTTTTTTGTTATTACCTATAACGCTAATCAGTAAATATGTTCTAATTGGGCCTTAATGTTGTCTACTTTTTTTTAGTCAACTTCTAGAGATGTGTCTCCTTTCATGTGAGTATTACTCCTTAATCCAGTCAGATGTTCACTCTAAAAACATCAATGCTGATTTTTGTTTAATTTTTTCAATAGTGTGAGTATGCAGAAGAATAAGTGGGATGCCACAAGATCCTTGAGATTCAACCAAGATGCACAAAGAGAAGATGGTAAGTAGTAGTATTTGGGTAATGTACAAATTGGATATAAATAGCAATGACAGAAGTCTTTTATGAAGTATGCTAATAGCTCTAAAGGTTCCAGCTGGAATAAGGCCCCAAATTAGCACATTTCCTTAGGCACCAACCAGAGTTTCATTACTAGACAATCCCGGTAGATAATGTGTGGTTTCACGCATCCGTCATTCTGAGGTCTCTCAGACTGACTTTCATCCACCACTTCCATTTTCAAGAAAGCTGAATATGTCTTCAGCTGATTTACAGTCATCTTAAAAGCAGCCCAGTTACATACATATAAGCCATTTTGCCACTTGAAGCCTAAAGTCCTTCAAAGATAAATAGGTGTATGTGTCTGCAAATAATATACAGTGGTGTTTTCGTGGACTTTTAATAATTGCAGTCTTCTTTAAGAAATAAAAATTATTAAACATCCTCATAAAAAGTAAGATTTATTTATTTTTACCTTTCAGATCAGCGGCGGATGTCTGAAATTACTGGGCACCTAATAAAGATGAGATTGGGAGATCTGGATCGAGTCAGGTCAAGGGAAGCCAAAGAAGTAAGAATTACCTACTCACGTATGGTGCTTGCTCAGTACTCTTTCCTACTTTATTTTCATCATAAGTATAAAGATGCTTTATGATTTTAAAAGAGTAAATTTTTAATATATTTTTATATTCTGTACCAGTTAGCCAGTTCATTCACATAAAAGTTTTTCACCACCTCTTATGGTCCATAGACCTGTGTTAACACTCATAGTAAAGAACACTGTCGCTGAAAGTATAGTATCCAAAACAGATTAACTTCATTGTGGAAGGTGACCTCCTGGAGTTGCTAATTTTATCAGCTCTGTATCGGTGCTTAGATGTTATCTTTAAAATAAGATGTTGTCTTACTATAAAAATGATAACAAGAAATACCTGTACTCTTACTGAATTATATATTAGTTATAACATTATGTATCATTATTAGTATCAATATTATATATTTATAGTAACTTTTGCCCCATGCTTTTATTGAAAAATTTACTTCCCTACAAGAAGAAACAGGAAAAAAAATCTTCATTACCATGGGTTAGAGAAATATTTCTTAGCTACAACACCAAAAGCATGATCCATAAAAGAAGAAAATTGGATTTCATCAAAATTTAAAATTTCTTTTTGAAAGGCATTATTAAGAGAAGGAAAAAACAAACCATAAACTGTGAGAAAATAAATAGCCCAATAAAAAGAAGCAGGCAAAAAATTAACCGTAGACTTCATAAGAGAAGGTAGCAAAGAAGCACAGGAAAAGATGGCAACATCATTAGTCATCTTTTTGTTTGTTTTTTTTTGCTGTCAACACTCTCCTGTGACCCCCTGGACTGTAGTCCACCAGGCACCTCTGCATGGGATTTCCCAGCCAAGAATACTGGAGCAGAGGATTTCCTTCTCCAGAGGATCTTCCTGACCCAGGGATTGAATTCCTGTCTCCTGCAATGCAGGCAGATTCTTTCCTGCTGAGCCACCACCAGAAACGCCATTAGTCATTATTATTGTTGTTCAGTCACTAAGTCTTGTCCTATTCTTTGTGACCCCGTGGAATGTAGCATACCAAGGCTCCTCTGTCCTCCACTATCTCCTGAAGTTTGCTCAGACTCTTGTCCATTGGATCAGCGATGCTAACTATCTTATCCTCTGCTGCCCACTTCTCCTCTCGTCAGTATTTTTCAGCATCAGAGTCTTCGCCAGTGAGTCGGCTCTTCACATCACATGGCTACAGTATTGGAGCTTCAGCATTAGTCCTTTCAATGAATATTAAGGGTTGATTTCCTCTAGGATTGATTGGTTCGACCTCCTTGCAGTCCAGGGGATTCTCAAGAGTTTTCTCCAGCACCACAATTCAAAAGCATCTCTTCTTCGGTGCTCAGTCTTCTTTATGATCCAACTCTCGTATCCATACATGACTGCTGGGAAAACCATAGCCTTGACTATACGAACCTTTGTCAGCAAAGTGGTAGCTCTGCTTTTGAATATGCTATCTAGATTTGGCTTAGTTTTCCTTCCAAGGAGCAAGCTTCTTTAAATTTCATGGCTGCAGTCAAAATTTCACCATGAAATTTTGGAGTGTCCACAGTGATTTTGGAGTCCAAGGAGGTAAAATCTGTCACTGCTTCTACTTTTTCTGCTTCTATTTGCCATGAAATGATGGGACCAGATGCCATGATCTTAGTTTTTTGATGTTGAGTTTCAATATCAAGAGGCTCTTCAGTTCCTCTTCACTTTCTGCCATTAGAGTGGTATCATCTGCATATCTGAGGATGTTGATATTTCTCCTAGCAGTCTTGATTCCAGCTTGTGATTCATCCAGCCCAGCATTTCACATGATATACTCTGTGTAAAAGTTAAGTAAGCAGTTTGACAGTATTTAGCCTTGATGTATTCCTTTCCCAGTTTTGAACCAGTCCATTGTTCCATGTCTGGTTCTAGCTGTTGCTTCTTGACCCACATACAGTTTCTCAGGAGACAGGTAAGGTGGTCCAGTATTCCCAGTTCTTTAACAATTTTCCAGCTATTATGATCCACATAGTCAAAGGCTTTAGCGTAGTCAGTGAAGCAGAAGTAGACTTTTTCTGGAATTCCCTTGCTTTTTCTGTGATCCAACAAATGTTGACAATTTGATCTCTGTTTCTTCTGCCTTTTATAAACCCAGCTGTACATCTGGAAGTTCTCAGTTCACATACAGTTGAAGCCTGGCTTGAAGGATTTTGAGCATTACCATGCTAGCATATGAAATGAGTACAATTGTGCAGTAGTCTGAACATTCTTTGACATTGCCTTTTTTTTNATCAAAATTTAAAATTTCTTTTTGAAAGGCATTATTAAGAGAAGGAAAAAACAAACCATAAACTGTGAGAAAATAAATAGCCCAATAAAAAGAAGCAGGCAAAAAATTAACCGTAGACTTCATAAGAGAAGGTAGCAAAGAAGCACAGGAAAAGATGGCAACATCATTAGTCATCTTTTTGTTTGTTTTTTTTTGCTGTCAACACTCTCCTGTGACCCCCTGGACTGTAGTCCACCAGGCACCTCTGCATGGGATTTCCCAGCCAAGAATACTGGAGCAGAGGATTTCCTTCTCCAGAGGATCTTCCTGACCCAGGGATTGAATTCCTGTCTCCTGCAATGCAGGCAGATTCTTTCCTGCTGAGCCACCACCAGAAACGCCATTAGTCATTATTATTGTTGTTCAGTCACTAAGTCTTGTCCTACTCTTTGTGACCCCGTGGAATGTAGCATACCAAGGCTCCTCTGTCCTCCACTATCTCCTGAAGTTTGCTCAGACTCTTGTCCATTGGATCAGCGATGCTAACTATCTTATCCTCTGCTGCCCACTTCTCCTCTCGTCAGTATTTTTCAGCATCAGAGTCTTCGCCAGTGAGTCGGCTCTTCACATCACATGGCTACAGTATTGGAGCTTCAGCATTAGTCCTTTCAATGAATATTAAGGGTTGATTTCCTCTAGGATTGATTGGTTCGACCTCCTTGCAGTCCAGGGGATTCTCAAGAGTTTTCTCCAGCACCACAATTCAAAAGCATCTCTTCTTCGGTGCTCAGTCTTCTTTATGATCCAACTCTCGTATCCATACATGACTGCTGGGAAAACCATAGCCTTGACTATACGAACCTTTGTCAGCAAAGTGGTAGCTCTGCTTTTGAATATGCTATCTAGATTTGGCTTAGTTTTCCTTCCAAGGAGCAAGCTTCTTTAAATTTCATGGCTGCAGTCAAAATTTCACCATGAAATTTTGGAGTGTCCACAGTGATTTTGGAGTCCAAGGAGGTAAAATCTGTCACTGCTTCTACTTTTTCTGCTTCTATTTGCCATGAAATGATGGGACCAGATGCCATGATCTTAGTTTTTTGATGTTGAGTTTCAATATCAAGAGGCTCTTCAGTTCCTCTTCACTTTCTGCCATTAGAGTGGTATCATCTGCATATCTGAGGATGTTGATATTTCTCCTAGCAGTCTTGATTCCAGCTTGTGATTCATCCAGCCCAGCATTTCACATGATATACTCTGTGTAAAAGTTAAGTAAGCAGTTTGACAGTATTTAGCCTTGATGTATTCCTTTCCCAGTTTTGAACCAGTCCATTGTTCCATGTCTGGTTCTAGCTGTTGCTTCTTGACCCACATACAGTTTCTCAGGAGACAGGTAAGGTGGTCCAGTATTCCCAGTTCTTTAACAATTTTCCAGCTATTATGATCCACATAGTCAAAGGCTTTAGCGTAGTCAGTGAAGCAGAAGTAGACTTTTTCTGGAATTCCCTTGCTTTTTCTGTGATCCAACAAATGTTGACAATTTGATCTCTGTTTCTTCTGCCTTTTATAAACCCAGCTGTACATCTGGAAGTTCTCAGTTCACATACAGTTGAAGCCTGGCTTGAAGGATTTTGAGCATTACCATGCTAGCATATGAAATGAGTACAATTGTGCAGTAGTCTGAACATTCTTTGACATTGCCTTTTTTTTGGAATAGAATGAAAACTGACCTTTTCCAGTTGTGTGGCCACTGCTGAGTTTTCCAAATTTGCTGACATATTGAGTATAGCACTTTAATAGCATCATCTTTTAGAATTTGAAATAGCTCAATTGGAATTCCATCACCTCCACTAGCTTTGTTTGTAGTGATGCTTCTTATGGCCCACTTGACTTCATACTCCAGGATGTCTGGCTCTAGGTGAGTGACAACACCATGGTGGTTATCTGGGTCATTAAGACCTTTATTGTATAGTTCTTCTGTATATTCTTGCCACCTCTTCTTCATCCCTTCCGTTTCTGTTAGGTCCATACCGTTTCTTTCCTTTATCGTGCCCATCCTTGCATAAAATGTTCCCTTGACAGCTCCAGTTTTTGTAAAGAAATCTCTAGTCTTTCCCATTCTGTTGTTTTCCTCTGTTTCTTTGCATTGTTCATTGTAGAAGGCCTTTTTATCTCTCCTTGCTTTTTCTCTAGAACTCTGCATTCAGTTAGGTATATCTTTCCTTTTTTCCTTTGCCTTTCACTTCATTTGTTTCCTCAGCTATTAGTGAAGCCTCCTCAGATAGCCTCTTTGCCTTCTTGGCCATTCAGTTCAGTTCAGTTCAGTTCAGTCGCTCAGTCGTGTCCGACTCTTTGCAACCCCATGAATCGCAGCACGCCAGGCCTCCCTGTCCATCACCAACTCCCAGAGTTCACTCAGACTCACGTCCATCAAGTCAGTGATGCCATCCAGCCATCTCATCCTCTGTCATCCCCTTTTCCTCCTGCCTCCAATCCCTCCCAGCATCAAAGTCTTTTCCAGTGAGTCAACTGTTCACATGAGGTGGCCAAAGTATTGGAGTTTCAGCTTTAGCATCATTCCTTCCAAAGAAATCCCAGGGCTGATCTCCTTCAGAATGGACCGATTGGATCTCCTTGCAGTCCAAGGGACTCTCAAGAGTCTTCTCCAACACNTACTCCAGGATGTCTGGCTCTAGGTGAGTGACAACACCATGGTGGTTATCTGGGTCATTAAGACCTTTATTGTATAGTTCTTCTGTATATTCTTGCCACCTCTTCTTCATCCCTTCCGTTTCTGTTAGGTCCATACCGTTTCTTTCCTTTATCGTGCCCATCCTTGCATAAAATGTTCCCTTGACAGCTCCAGTTTTTGTAAAGAAATCTCTAGTCTTTCCCATTCTGTTGTTTTCCTCTGTTTCTTTGCATTGTTCATTGTAGAAGGCCTTTTTATCTCTCCTTGCTTTTTCTCTAGAACTCTGCATTCAGTTAGGTATATCTTTCCTTTTTTCCTTTGCCTTTCACTTCATTTGTTTCCTCAGCTATTAGTGAAGCCTCCTCAGATAGCCTCTTTGCCTTCTTGGCCATTCAGTTCAGTTCAGTTCAGTTCAGTCGCTCAGTCGTGTCCGACTCTTTGCAACCCCATGAATCGCAGCACGCCAGGCCTCCCTGTCCATCACCAACTCCCAGAGTTCACTCAGACTCACGTCCATCAAGTCAGTGATGCCATCCAGCCATCTCATCCTCTGTCATCCCCTTTTCCTCCTGCCTCCAATCCCTCCCAGCATCAAAGTCTTTTCCAGTGAGTCAACTGTTCACATGAGGTGGCCAAAGTATTGGAGTTTCAGCTTTAGCATCATTCCTTCCAAAGAAATCCCAGGGCTGATCTCCTTCAGAATGGACCGATTGGATCTCCTTGCAGTCCAAGGGACTCTCAAGAGTCTTCTCCAACACCACAGTTCAAAAGCATCAATTCTTCCATGCTCAGCCTTCTTCACAATCCAACTCTCCCATCCATACGTGACCACTGGAAAAACCATAGCCTTGACTAAATGGACTTTTATTGGCAAAGTAATGTCTTTGCTTTTCAATATGCTATCTAGGTCATTAGGGAAACATAAATTAATCCCTCAACAAGATACCACTATACACCTACTAAAATGTCTAAAAATTTTTTTTTTAATATGCTAACAATGATACAGAGCAACTGGAGCTGTCATATATAACTAGTAAGGATGCAAAAGGGAATGGCTACTTTGGACAACAGTTTGCTTGTTTCTTATATTGTTTAATGTTTACTCACCATACAGATCACTTCACACATCTTTACAGGGGCTTTATTTAGAATTGCTAAAAACTAGAAACAACCCAAATGTCCTTTACTTGATAAGTGAATAAGGCTGTGGTATATATAAAAAAAAATGAGCCACTGATACGTGCTGCAACATAGATGAATCTCCTACACATTATGGTAAGTGAAAGAAGCCTCATTCAAAAGGCTGTAAGCTATACGATTCTGTATATATATAAGGTTCTGGAAAGTGCCAGAGTTTAGGGACATAAAACAGGTAAGTAGGGGGATTCCCTGGCCGTCCAGTGGTTAGGACTCTGTTCTTTCACTGCCAAGGGCGCAAGTTCTGTCCTTGGTCAGGGAACTAAGATCCTGCAAATTACACAGACCAGCCGAGAAAACAAACCCCAAAGTTGATGGTTGCCAGAATTTGTACTGTAAAGTCATCAAATCATTGGCCTTAAAAGGGGGCACTAGGGGATTTTCTTGGGGTGATGGAACTGAGTTATGTCTCCATTATAAGTGTTAACACAACTGTATGCATTTGTCAAAATTCCGCTCAGAACAAACAGTACAATAGGGTGAATTTTTAAGTAAAATAGTACGTATAAGTTATAACTCAAAGAGCCAAACTTTTTAATTAAAAAAAAATTGCTTCTAAATTCAAAAGTAATGCTGTTTCAATTATTGGTTCCATATAGATAGTAACTTAATTTTTCCCCTTTACAGTTTGCAGGAGGTATTTATTCCAGGCTTGAAGCACAAATCAAGGCCTCAGTGCCAGTCAGTGCTCGGCAGAGCAGCTCGGAAAAAAACACAAGGTAAATCAGCAGATGTGAATTCAGAATGCCAGCTTTGAAGTGATGATATATACTTTTTTTTTCTTAAGGGAAAAACGATATGAACACTAGAAGCACATAATTTGAGTTTGGTTTTATTTTGTTTGGAGATTAAATCATCAAGACATTAGTCAGAACCAGATTTTAACTTAAGAGTTAAGACTTTAAAAGGTCATGATGACAAAACTTAATGAAGGTATAGCTTTTTTTTTTTTTTAATTATTTTTTTTTTTTTTACTTTATTCTACGTTACAATACTGTATTGGTTTTGCCATACATTGACATGAA
>SJYW01015787.1:10327-44152 GCA_006410735.1 Raphicerus campestris
AAAAAAAAAAAAAAAAACAGAAACAAACTCATGGACACATATGGTTACCAAGGGGGAAAAGAGGGAAGGGAATAAATTAAGAGTATGAGATTAACAGATACAGATACATATTAGAACATATAAAATATATAATTTACTTTATATAATGGGAATGGTATTCACTATTTTTAATGACCTATATGCTATATTCCTATACAAAATAAAAATATTTTCTTAAAAAAGAAAACAATGTAGAGATTATTACACTGATCCACTTAAGAGATGAGTATGGTTCAGATGAAGTGTATGGCAGTTGAGACGGAGAAAAGTGAGTGAATTCAAAAGATACTTAAGATATAAGTGTGTCAGCATTTGTCAATGAAATGGATGTGGATAGAGTGATTATTCATTCCCAACCCAAAGAAAGACAAGGCCAAAGAATGTTCAAACTGCACCACAATTGCACTCATCTCACATGCTAGTAAAGTAATACACAAAATTATCTAAGCTAGGCTTCAACAGAAATTCCAGATGTTCAAGCTGGATTTAAGAAAGGCAGATGAAACAGACATAAAACTGCCAACATCTGCTGGATCATTGAAAAAGCAACAAGAGAATTCAAGAAAAATATCTAGTTTTGCTTCATTGACTACAATAGAGCCTTTGACTGTGTGGATCATGACAAACTGTGGAAATTTCTTCAAGAGAAGGGAATACAAGACCATCTTGCCTGCCTCCTGAGAAAGCTGTATGCTGGTCAAGAAACAACAGTTAGAACCGGAGGTGGAATAACAGACTGGTTTCAAATTGGGAAAGGAGTACATCAAGGATATATATTGTCATTCTTCTTATTTAATGTACATGCAGCATACATCATATGAAATGCTAAAGTGGATGAAGCACAAGCTGGAATCAAGATTGTGGGGAGAAATACTAATATACTCAAATATTGCCACCCTTATGGCAACAAGTGAAGATGAACTAAAGAGCCTCTAGATGAAAGTGAAAGAGAAGACTGAAAAAGCTGGCTTTGGCCTCTGGTCCCATCACTTCATGGCAAGTAGATGGGGAAACAATGGAAAGAGTGACAGACTTTCTTTTCTTGGGCTCTAAAATCACTGCAGATGGTGACTGCGGCCATGAAATTAAAAGACCTTTGGTCCTTAGAAGAAAAGATATGACAAACCTAGACAACATATTAAAAAGGAGAGACATCACTTTGCTGAAAAAAGTCTGTCTAGTCAAAGTTATGGTTTTTCCAGTAGTCATGTATGGATGTGAGAGGTGGACCATAAAGAAAGGTAAGCACCAAGGAATTGATGCTTTTGAACTGTGGTGTTGGAGGAGACTCATGAGAGTCTCTTGGACGGCAAAATATCAAACCAGTCAATCCCTAAAGGAAATCACTTCTGAATATTCATTGGAGGGACTGAGGCTGAAGCTGAAGCTCCAATACTTTTGGCCACTTGATGCGAAGAACTGACTCATTGGAAAAGACTCTGATGTTGGGAAAGATTGAAGGCAGAAGGAGAAGGAGAAAACAGAGGATCTGATGGTTGGATGGCATCACTGGCTCGATAGACATGAGTTTGAGCAAGATCTGAGAGTTGATGATGAACAGGGAACTCTGGGGTGCTGCATTCCATGAGGTCACAAAACACTGGACATGACTGAGCTACTGAACTGAACTGAAGTTTTTATTTCAGTCCTCATAAAAACTCTATGAAATAATGCCATTATCTCCATTTTGGAAACACAAAACTGAAGTTTAGAAGACTAAGATGAATTTTTCAAGGTTACAGAATCAGGAAGTGTCAGAATTGGGATTTAAATCTAGTTTCTACACTCTTAACAATGTTTTCATATTGTAAATGTGTATATTGCAGGGGATTAAAACTGCAACTCATGGGCCAAATTTGGTCTGCTGCTTGTTTTTGTAAATTACCTTTTATTGGTATATAGATATACCCAAAGTACTATAATGGCCTATTTTAAGTCAGGAGAGAAAATGGCTATATGTTTTGCACATAAATTATTTACAAACTAGAGTTTTACTGAAATAGTTTACCATTTCCTGGTCTATAGGTATCAACTTAAACCCTATTAAGGTGATCCTTGAGGAAAGGCACTAAAAATATGCCCAGGATTTGCATATGTTGATACTGGGTGTCCTTTCAGTGAACTGCTGGATGAATAATATAGGCTCAGAAATCTGGCCTAGCTGGCTTCCTGCAGCCTTCACTGTGTTGACTCAAGCATATCTATAAGATCTGTTTATTGTTATCATTTGTGAGTCAGAACACAGGCCTTATCCCTACCCCTCCCTCTCATAAATGCCTTAAAGCCTGGACTTGGATCCCAGCTTAATGGTTTTGATCTCCACCTTCCCACCTCCAGCTTCAAGGTCCACATTTGTGCTAAGTGGGGAAGAGGCAGATAGTCCTAGGGCCTGCTGTTACCTGATTCAGTTTCCCTTGATCATTTCTAAAGGAGCTGAATAAATGGTGGTACCTCCCTTCTCCCTACTGGTGCTTCTACTTGGCTTAGTCTGAGATGCAGTCTGTAGGGGTAGCTCCTACATGTATAGGCACCTTTAAACACCTCCAGTGTTTTATGACCCAGACTTTGCCCCACTGCCTCAGTCTTTGAAACTCCTCCTCTCTGGACCTTGCTCCAGATACTTTAAATTCGAGAGAGAAAAAAATAATGTGTCGAGACTGCCTGGGGAACAGCACCTGCTCCTAGCCAAGATCACCTCATCACAAGTAAGGATACTAAATGGTGGAACTGCCATCATACCTGTTTCCTTCCTATAGCTGATTCTGATGGGTAGATATAATCCTTCCCAAAGAGACATGGAGTTCTCCACAAATTACTCTGCACTCACTCTTTTCTTATACTTTGCATGTTTAAAACCTCTTTTTCTTCTACTCTTAATATCAAGAATGTGATTTCTCCATGGAATCCTAGATATGTATATTTATAGGGCTGAGAGGGTCTATATCTAGATTAAGGCTCTCAATGTACAAATGGAAAGACTTAGGCCCAAAGAAAAGAAAGTCCTCTACCAAGGCCACATAGCTTATTACTTCAAGAGCAAGCTAGGGAAGGAACTTGGGTCACTTGACTCAGGCTAGTGATTTTTCCCTACCCTCTCTTTCTAGCAAGAACAAAGATGGCCTTTGCTTTTAAACAAATTCAGAATCCAGCTTCACTCAGAGGTTTTGGGACCCATTTTGATATTTTTTAGTTCCATTTTTTAAAAAAATAATATTTCCAATTCTTCTGGGTCTTCTTAGGTTTTAGGGTGCTGATCTATGTTAACCCAAGCTATCTACTAGCTGCATCCGGTCTCCACAATGAAAAATATGAGTAATATGACCCTGGGAGTTCACTCAAGAAGCTGCTAAAAATGGCAGTGGCAGAGTTAATGTACATTAAAAAAAAAGTCTAGCAGTGACTGGTGGACAGCAGGCACTCAATAACTGTGAAGTCACTTCCCTCATTGCAAAAGGGCTTTCTGGGTTTCTCCATTAAGTAGCAGAGTGTGGTAGTGTAGTGACTAAGAAACTAGACAGACCTACTACAATTCGCCCCTCTTATTAATGGTGTGACTTTGAACGGTTACTTTCTCTCTCAGAGTCTGCTTTTCTTCAGTTGTAAAATATGAATTAGCATATTCTTTTCATAGAATAATTGTGAATTTTAAATGAATATATATGTAAAGTGATTAACATAGGGACTAGCATGTAGAAAGCTCTTTGTTTTATTACCAGTTTTATGTTTCGGTATTACCAAGCAACCATGGTCTCAGAATAATAGCAGGGCTAATAATAACTGCTTCACAACAAGAGAAAGTGTTGGGGATGGGAGCTCTTCTCACCATCTCATAACCCTTGCAGTGGGCCCTATTTCTTAAAAGGAGGTATTGGAATCTTTCTATGAGCTTCACTGACAGTGCCTTTCCTCCTCCATCTCAGCAAATAGAAACCAGCAAGCTGAGATAACAGAAGTGCAACCCACCCTCTTGTAATTCCTCTGGAAATCCTAACCAGGATTTGGAAAACACCCGGATATGGTTAAAGAACCATACCGGGTTTTGTACCAAACCAGGTCCGGAACAGGACATTCCTGTAGATTAGTTTCTGGAAAAGAGGGCAACCAGAACTGCCCCAGCCTCCATTCACTCCTTTCCAGTAACACCAACCAATTGAAGCCCTGGACTTTGTTTATGAGAAAGGCCTTGTAACCCAGGATACTAACTGAGCAGGGCTGGCAGACTCATGCTGGGGTCTGCAGTTTAGCCTCAGTAGGCCGCTGACATGAATATGGAAGAGTTTTCTCCAGCAAAGGTAAGCTTCCTCCACCCCTTTCTAAACCCTACCTCCTTTTCTTTGAAACAAAACACAAAACTTTATATTCAGCTTGGTTTAGAGAAATCCTGGATCCACAGGGAGAGAAAGTCAGTGGCTGAGAAGGAGGAAGCACGGCTGAATGTGCAGAAAGTTAAAATGTAAAATATGCTCTCGTTCCTCTCATCAAAATGGCCAGGGACATTGCTCAGCTGTTTCAGAGATGATCCTGGAGTTGTAGAGAGTAGTTAATTTTCCTGTTAAATATGCTCATTTCTTGGTCTCAGTTTGTGGGGTTTATTGAGGTGATGGAACACTTAAAAACAACTACTTACTTTCATACTTTGAGATCCAGATTGGCACAGAGCAAGACAGTAAATGATAGCTGAACTAAGTTATCAGCTTAAAATCTAAATTGTTTCTCACACTTAGTGCCTAAGTAGAAGAAATGTTTTTGAAAATATGGGTTCAAATTCTGGCCTTGCCAGTAACGGGTTGCTGGGCTTTAAGCAAACTCCTTTACCTCTCTGGTCTCCCTTTTCTATATCATGTCAAGGGGTTGAAAAAGTATAGTTTCTAGAAGTTTTTATGGATGTATGAATACATTAATGCATTAAGACTTTTACTAATCATTTATTGTATTCTAAGCCCTTTATAAGGGGCTTATACATCCATTATTTTGTTTGATCCTCAAAACAATTTGTGAAATATTATCCATAATTTTGGATGGGAAAACTGAGGCAAAAATAGGTGAAACTGACTTGTTGAAAGATACATAGCTATTATAGGCAAAAAAATAATTTTAACCCAGGTCTTATAATTTCGTATCAGTATACTTTCTATTATACCACATTCAGGGGTATGAAGAAATAAAGAAAAACCTCTAATATAAATGCACATATGTAGTGAAATCATATGTCCCAGGAAAAGCACAGTGATGATATACATGATTGTCAGGCCAAAGAATCTACTAGCTCTTAGGACTTAGAGACTTAGAGTCTTTCCCTCTGGACCTCAATTTCCCCACTTCTGACATAGTAGAATTCAATGACAATGATTAAAATAATATAAATTGTACTTGTGCTATATGGGATCATTTGAGGCTCTGAACACTCTCTTGATTTTCCCTGCCAGTAAAAAAAAAAAAAAAAAAAAAAGGTCCCATACTGCCTAAAGGTGAGGAAATCCCTTATTTTGAGTCACAAGGTGAAGAAAAAGCCACGAAAACATTAGGAAAGTAGAAGACCAAAAGGTCAACCTTGATAGAGGGTTNAAAAAAAAAAAAAAAAAAAAAAAAAAAGGTCCCATACTGCCTAAAGGTGAGGAAATCCCTTATTTTGAGTCACAAGGTGAAGAAAAAGCCACGAAAACATTAGGAAAGTAGAAGACCAAAAGGTCAACCTTGATAGAGGGTTCTATTAATAAGACTACTGAAATTGGAGACTAAACCTCTAGGATAGCTCAACATTTCTGTGTTTAGTTGAGTGATCCTTTGCCCAGGATATTCTTGTCCAGGCCAGTATACTCCAACTCATAGAGAAAAGAGCATATCACATTAAAGGAACAATTTGAAAATTCTAGGAAAAACAGTGATGCAAATTGTGGATAAAGGTTACCAGGCCCAGGTAACATTGGTATGACAGGAAAGTAAGATTTGTCTAGTCTCACTGTATATTCACTAAATTATGTCTAATTCAAAGTAACCCAGAAATTCTTTCTCCTTCTCCCTCCCATTCTTTGAGCACCTCTTCCTTCTGTCCTCCTTTTTAACTTTTATCCAGGATTCTTCCTCATATTATTTCATTTCCTCTTTCCCGTTTCCCCTTATACCTTTCCCTTTGTATTTTTCCTCCTCAGTCTGGCCTTTCTATAAGATCTCCTCCTGGGGGCTCAACTGATTAAAAATAGCCCTCCCCAAATGAATAATTTATGTAGGGCTTCCAAATCCTTCATCTCATTTGATTTTCATAGCAAACTAATCAGGAGGCCAAACCAGAGATTATCTCCATTTAAGAAATGAGAACTCAGGTTCAAGAAACTAAGTGACTTGTTCCATGTTATACAACTAGTAAATGATGATTCCAGAATTAGAATCTATTTTTTTCTGAGTCTAGAGTCTTTCAATTTTACTATGAAATATACAAATGATTCTAAAAGAATGTTATGGGTTCTCCCTTTCTTTTGTTTTATAATAATAAACCTAATTTTAAAACAACAATAGTAACAGCAACAACAAATGCATCTTTAGGAATATAATAGGAAGTTAGTGACTAGAGGAAATGAGAAATTATATTTATCAGATACCTACTAAGTCCCTGTGCTGTTTCTTTCAAACACGTTTGAAAACAGTACTCAAACCTGAGTTTATCTGATTCAAAAGTTCTCGTTCTTTTCATTATATCATTTTGCTTCCAAAGAAACTAATCTCAGCTATATACATGTGCCTGTATGCTTACATTGTGCTATTGTATATAGGAACTTATGAATGTGTTTGTGTTATGGATATCCATAAAATGTTAAAGCTTAGTGAGCCTGGCAATTTTCATTTCTAAACCTATTTCCTTATCTGTAATAATCATAGCCTTTTGGTCTTTTACTGGTGCACTTAAATATTTATTTGTGTTCTATTCACTTACAGATCTTATTTCATTTAATCCTCACAACTACCCTGAGAAGTAGTAAATAATATCAATTCCATTTAGGATGAAAACACAAAGGCCAGAGAAGTAAAGCAGTTTATCAAGTCACACAGCTAGGAAAAGTGAAGCCAGGGTTTGTTTAGGTAGTCTGATTCCAAAGCCTGTGTCTTCAATGTAAAATGTATCTGCAGGGCTCCCATCAAAGTATCTTTCAGTACATACACAAAAACTTCTAAGATGCTACATCCACTCTCAAGGAATTTATAGTTCAAGCTGGTAAATAAAGACAGTTCATGAGGCAACTTATGAGACAAAAGTAATAATAATACGAAGTCTGACTTCATGCAATTTTATGCTATTTAGAGTAAGTAGTTCTTCAGAGGACAGTGATATGAAGAGGCTACAGGGGACCTCTGGAGCAGATAAGATTTAAGTTAGACCTTAGAGTTGAAATATATGATGTGTGGGAGACAGTAAAGATAAATTAACAAACTGTCGCCAGGAGGGAGAAAGAAAAGGAAGGAAACCAACAGTTATAGTTTGTTATATTTTAAACATTAATTTTCCTGGGGCCTTTTCATGTAAGTTTTCTAATTTACTTCTCCAAAGCTTATAGTATTAGATATATTTTATAGATAAGAAACCAGGCTCAGAGTGCCTAAGTATTACCCAAGTCTACACAATTGGTCAGCAGGAAAGCCAAGTTTTAGAAGAATCCAAGGCAGCGTGCTTAGTCACTTCAGTCATGTCCGACTCCCTGCAACCCCATGGACCATGGTCTGCCAGGCTCCTCTGTGCATGGGATTCTCCAGGCAAAGCAGATTCTCCCCCATATCAAGGGCTTCTTCCAAATGTCATATGAAAACTGGGGGGGGGGGGGTTACACACTTTTGCCACTGCTTTTTGTGGAAGTGTTTGAGAATTTTTCGAGAGGTCCATAGTCCTATTTATCAATCAGGGTAAATATTTGGGCATTTCCTATCCACATGTGAGTCTGTGCAAATTTTTTGCTTTCTGTTTTCAATTAAAGTCCCTAATATCATGTGGTTAGGTTGAAGATTTAGTGAAATAATTTATGTAAGAACTGAGCATCATGTTTATTTTATAGTAATTTCTCCATGAATGATAGTTACCATCATTATTATCATCATCATGAATGATACTCATTAGATGTATCTTTGCCTATATAAATATATATGTCTCTCTCTGGAAGTGATCATAGCTACATGTGATTGCTTATTTCAGAGTATATGGGGGTATTCTCAGATATGACAATAGCTATAAACACAAAGAAGCATACCTTGGAGATGTTGCAGATTCAGTTCCAGAGTTTTGCAGTAAAGTTCATGTTGTAATAAATCTTCATACTTTAAGAAAAAATTTTAGTGCATATAAAAGTTCTGTTTATGCTATACTATAGTCAATTAAGTGTATAATAGCATTATGTCTTTTAAAATGTACATATATCAATTTTAAAATATTATTGCTAAAAAGTGCTAAACATCACCTGACAATGCAGAACTGACACAAACCTTCAGTTTGTAAAAACCATGATGTCTGTGAAGTGAATTAAAGTGAAGCATAATAAAGCAAGATATGTCTGCAAGTGTTCTCTGTGCATGTGCAAATATATTTTGTGAAAAGTAGTATAGTGTGATAATTAACATGAAACTAATATAATATTGTCAACCATTTATACTTCAGAAAAAGAAAAACATAAACACTGAACCCATACTCCTTTTACCACACAAGCCAACTCTGCTTATTGTTAACTATGGGAACTTTGACAAATTACCTCATATCTCTGTTTTATAGTTCCTCTTTCTAATAATATGGGGATAATAAAGATATTTGCTTCATAGTACTGTTGTGAGGATTGAATGATTTAATCTGTAAAACATTTTAAACAATGTCTGACATATACACATATTACAAATATTGACTTATTATTTTAAATTGAAGTATAGTTGATTATCAATATTATATTAATTTCTGGTATATACCAAAGTGATTCAGAAATATATATATTCTTTTTCAGATTTTTTTCCATTATAGATTATTATTATTATGACAGTGACTAAGGCTCTATGTGACACTGTGAAACTAATGTGGATGCAAGTATGTGTGTCTCTGCTCTTAGATAAGACTGCATGTGTCTATGTATATGCAACTATATGTATATTTGTGTATATGTTATGTTGTTTGTGTTTCTTGGATCGACTGTGTCTGTGTATGGTATGACGGAGTGCTTCATATCAGCCCCAAGTAGTCTAACTGCCATGTTGATGTATCAGAATGAAGGACTAGAGGCTTAGTTCTAACTCTGAGTCAAGATTGAACACATTAAATGGATTTGTGCATTGCAAAGAACCAGCAAAGAACATTTCTTCTGATAAATGTGCTAAGTTCACAGCTCAGTGTATTTTCATAGACTGAACACATCCATGTAATCAATAGTTAAATTGAGAAACAGAAAAATACCTAAAAGCCTTCCTCTTCTTCCCTACCAGCCAGTGATCCCTACCTCAAAGGCAAACATTATTCCTAGCATCTAACAGCATAGATCGGCTTTGCGTATTTTGTACCTTACATAAATGAAATCATATAATATTTACTTCTGTGTCTGGTTTCTTTCTGCAATATTATATTTGTGAGAGGCATTTATATTTTCATGTAGTGTTAGTTTGCTCATTACTATTGCTATAGAGAATTTCATTATATAAATAAAATACAATTTACTCATCCATTATAGTGTCGTGGGCATGTTAGCTGTTCCCAGTTTGCATCTATGAACATTATAGCAAATGATTTTTGTTGAATTCTCATTTGTTTTTAAACACAGTTTATAGGGGATGGAAAGTGATAATGATGAAAATAGAGACACAGGGAGAATTAGAGACTTCACTTGGGTACTGAGTGAGTAACAGTGACTCAATTAGGTTACTGATGCTTGTTTCCTTATACTCTTCTTTCTACACTACTGAAGAAAATGAACTCATATTTCTCTTCTAAAGAAAGTGATACCTTAAAATAGTCAGTCCCAGTGACTTTTTAACTTTACCTTCCAAAGTCCAATGTGTAGAGATCCTTGAACATTTGTTGAAAGGAATCAGGTAAGGCAGAGATTCTAGGCTAGTCAGTTTTTATATTCTCAGTCACTCAATCTAGGTCTTGCCTCTTTGCTTTTCCAGACACATTCAAAGTCCCTTTGTTCTCTTTCTTCCTTACCAGAAGTTATTTATTTGCCTGTTTCCCAGAGTAACGTGGGCCATGGAGTCAGGCCATCTCCTCTGGGCTCTGCTGTTCATGCAACCACTGTGGCCCCAACTGACTGATGGTACCACTAGAGTCTACTACCTGGGGATCCAAGATGTGCGGTGGAACTATGCTCCTAAGGNCTACCTGTCTCTTATACACATCTTCTGGGCTCTGCTGTTCATGCAACCACTGTGGCCCCAACTGACTGATGGTACCACTAGAGTCTACTACCTGGGGATCCAAGATGTGCGGTGGAACTATGCTCCTAAGGGAAGGAATATCATCACGAACCAGCCTCTGGAAAGTGACATGTAGGTTTAATCTCTTGTGGAATTAGAGATGGAGTTAGGGAGGGGCACCCTTGAGGTCAGTAGGTAGCTCTTGAGGACCTTTTCCCAGGGTGTGGTTGCAGTCAGCTCCAGATCTCTCTGGGGCATAATCCCAGTGGTACAGTTTCTGAGAAACAACTAGTTGACTCAGGAGCAAGCACCTCATATGGAGTCTGCTTTTCCAGACTGAGATCCCTCAGCATTTTTAGGGTCTTAAAGGTCATTCCATATTGCCTTGATTCTAAGGTGATATTCACAATACTGTTTTAATAGTAGGTGTTTAGCTTTTAAACAGAAAAGAAATGAAATATATACAGTGTTTGTAAGATGTGTGTGGTGTATGTATGCTGCAAATAGTTCAATGGAACTATACTGATTTAAGATATGTGAAAATGTGAAAAAATAAGATCAGCCTTAGAATCAAGGAAAGAACAGTAATAGCTGTCACTTATATAACATTTTGTGACAGGCACCATATTAGAAATTTATATACTTTATCTCACCTAATTCTTATAGAAACTAGAAGGTGAATATGAATATTCTCATCTTATAGATGAGAAAACTGAGGCTCAAGGAGATCAAATGACTTCCCCAAGTACAACAGTAAATGGAAAATTTAGGATTTGAACCTGGGTAATGTGGATACAAAGTTGGTACACCTCTCACCATTCAGCCTCTCATAGATCCTAAAGGAATAAATTTTCTTGATCTTAGAGCTCTGCACGCATTCCACAAATATCAGCTGAAAAAAAATTAATATGTTAAAAAATCTTTTGTGATCGATCATGAATCATGTTGTCTTTCCAAAGCATCAGAGTTTTCCAAAGTTAACGGAAACATCTCAGAGGTTTCTAGGAAGAATCTGAGTAAGAAAAAGCCATCTTTTTTTTTTTTTTTTTTTTACAAACCATCTTTCTAATTATCTAGTTTTGGAGTCACAGAATCTGTATTAAAAGTATCATTGAGGTATAACTTTATTATCCCCCATTTCCAATACTTTGAAGTAATAGATAACATTGCTTTTTTTTTCTTACTATTTTCCAAGCATTTTTCTAAACTTTTTATGTATTTTAATTACTTTAGTCGCCAGTAACAGCTGGTACCATGATTGCCTCCATCTTACAGATGGAAAAATTATACTCAGAGCAGTTAAGTAAACTGTTAAAAGTCCTACAGATTTGAAAATGGCAATGCATGCATGCTAAGTCACTTCAGTCGTGTCTGACTCTTTGTGATCCTATGGAGTGTGGCCTACCAGGCTCCTCTGTCCGTGGAGATTCTCCAGGCAAGAATATGGGAGTGGGTTGCCATGCCCTTCTCCAGGGGAAATGACAGTATTGGCATTTAATTGAAACTTCCTGGCCCCAGACTTTATGATCTTAACCATTTTGCTGTAAGACTTTCCATATACAGCAGGACAACAGTAAGTCAAGCCAACTGGATAGGAAGTTGAGCACTTAAAAAGGGTCAGTTCATAGTTGGTTGCCTCCCCAGTACTATATATTAGGCTGTAGTGAGTGAATCTGCCTATTTTATAGGTTGTGTGCATGAGTGGTAAGTTGCTTCAGTCATGTCTGACTCTTTGCGACCCTATGGATTATAATCTGCCAGGCTCTTCAGTCCATGGGATTCTCCAGGCAAGAATATTGGCATCTGGGGGAGAGGGAGAGGGTGGAATGATTTGGGAGAATGACACTGAAACATGTATACTATCATATAAAAAATGAAGCACCAGTCTATGTTCAATGCAGGATACAGGATGCTTGGGGCTGGTGTACGGGATGATCAGGGGAGGTGGGGTGGGGAGGGAGGTGGGAGGGGGCTTCGGCATGGGGAGATCGTGTACACCTGTGGCTGATTCATGTCAATGTATGGCAAAACCAATACAGTACTGTAAAATAGAATAAAGTATTAAAACAAACAAACAAACAAAAAAAGAAAACAAAAAAACAAAAAAAAAGAATACTGGAGTGTGTTGCCATGCTCTTCTAAAGGGGATCTTCTCAACCTGCATCTCTTATGTCTCTTGTATTGGCAGGCGGGTTCTTTACCACTGTCCTACCTGAGGAGCCAATTTTGTAGGTTATAAGTGCATATCAACAAATTCATACACTTTAAGTTAATACTTCTCATTGCCTAACAATCAGATCCTAGCCTAAGTCTTTCATATTTTGATCAGTACAATCCCATTTCTTCTTATTTTGCCCTAAACAAAAATGGTCACTTTTTGATCAGCTTCCTCTAGAAGAAAGGCGAAAATGTGAGTCTCACTTTCCTCCCTTCCCAGAGTAGCTGCTAGCTTCTTGAAGTCTGACAAGAACCGAATAGGGAACAGCTACAAGAAGACCATCTACAAGGAATACAAGGATGACTCATACATGGATGAAATGGTTAAGCCAGCCTGGTTGGGCTTCCTGGGGCCAGTGCTGAGGGCTGAGGTGGGAGATGTCATCCTTATCCACTTGAAGAATTTTGCCACTCGTCCCTATACCATCCATCCCCATGGTGTATTCTATGAAAAAGACTCAGAAGGTAAAATATTCCATCCTTTCTTTCTCCTACCTGCAACAAACATCCCTTTTTCTTTATTGTCTTATGAGAGAAAGAGAGAAGCTAGGAATGAATATAGTCTTCTTTTTTGAACTGAAGTGGCAGTTACTCTCCCCAGAGAAAATATGAGTACCATTATCAGCTCTGCTATTCATACACTGTGTAACTTTGGGCAAGTCACTGCCCGTCTCTAAACCTCAATTGTTCATTAAAAATGTAGTGATTCAATTTATCTTTTATCACAAAAAATTGCTTGAATGAAATTTCCATAAAATATTTGACTGTTTTGGAAATAGAGGAGTGGTCTGTGAATTTTCTTCTTAAGAGGAAGATTGGTTTACTCATCCATAGTTCCCACTATCCCAGGCCCAACAGTTTATAATACTGACATACCAGTGAGTGAGGAATAGAGAAGTCAGAAGGTCCTAACTTGATTGTTAACTCCCCATATCACCTTGGTCAAATTATTTTCTTTATGTTTTCTCTTTCATAAGTAGCCCATTTGATAATTGAACTGCCTTCAGACTGAAATTCTGTGGTTGTCTTCTTTTTGTTTTCCAAAGTGAGTGCTCAGAAGAAGGGAATTTTTATTTTCTCTTGCCTCCATGTCATTGGCTTTGCACTGGAGCATTACTAGGTTAAGCTGTATAGTACTTTCAATGGCCATATCTCCTTCCCCAAGGGCTGCTACCTTTTTAACCTGCTGTTGATTTGAAGTCTAGGGTTCTTGACTAGATATTACCTGAATCTGGCCTTCCTCAGGTTGTGAGGAATACTGTGCTGAACTTTAGAACTCTACCTTCCACAAAACTGAAACTAGATATCTCATATGTCATCACTCTCCTGATTTCTCTATCTGCTAGGTCTCTCTCACCCTGGGACTGAGTGTGTGCAATTTCATTTTTTAGGTTCCTTGTATCCAGATGGTTCCTCTGGTTGGCTGAAAGCTGATGATTCTGTACCCCCAGGAGGCAGCCACATCTACAACTGGACCATTCCAGAAGGCCATGCACCCACTGATGCTGACCCAGCATGCCTCACCTGGGTCTACCATTCTCATGTAGATGCTCCACGAGATATTGCTACTGGTCTCATTGGACCCCTTATAACCTGTAAAAGAGGTATAAGCCCCAAGTGTGAGCTGAAGATACAATTTGGGATATCTAGAGGGAGCTGTGATAAAATTGAATCACCTACATATTGAGCAACAGCCTGGAGAGCATTAATTTAACACTCCCATTTATTAGCAAGAATAAACTCTACCAAACTCCCTTTTCACTATTTTTTCCTATTTAATTATTTTAAAAAATATAAAAAAAAACCTTGCTACTTTTTTCCCTTTACAATATAAAGATGTGTATTAAAAAAAAGAGACTCATTGAATTCTACACTTGAGATTTGTACATTTTACTGTATGTAAACTTACCTTTAATTAAAAAATAGTACCAGGCTGTCAGATAAAGCAGAAATCATGGAATACAAAAGAAGGTATTAAATAAATGAAGATTAGAGAAGCTCTGGTTAAAGTGTATTTTCTAAATGGTAGCAGACTTCTTTTTTTAATATATAATTAACAAAGAGTAAAATGTACAAATCTTGATCACTCTCATCAAGATGAAGAATATTCTATCAACACAGAAAGTTTTCTCCTGCTCCAGTTCATTCAGTATCCTTTCTTCAACCTCTAAAGTTATCTTAGCAAGTTTTATTTATATTTATTTTTAACTTTATTTTAATTTACAGTACAGTATTGGTTTTGGCATACATTGACATAAATCCGCCACGGGTGTACATGAGCTCCCAAACATGAAACTCCCTTCCTCCTCCCACACCACATCATCCCTCCAGATCATCCTCGTGCACCAGCCCCAAGCATCCTGCATCCTGCATCGAACATAGACTGGCGATTTGTTTCCTACATGATAGTATACATGTTTCAATGTCATTCTCCCAAATAATCCCACCCTCTCCCTCTCCCTCAGAGTCCGAAAGTCTGCTCTACGCATCTGTGTCTCTTTTGCTGACTTGCATACAGGGTCATCATTACCATCTATCTAAATTCCATATATATGTGTTAGTATACTGTATTGGTGTTTTTCTTTCTGGCTTACTTCACTCTGTATAATCTGCCCAGTTTCATCCATCTCATTAGAATTGATTCAAATGTATTCTTTTTAATGGCTGAGTAATACTCCATTGTGTATATTTACCACTGCTTTCTTATCCATTCATCTGCTGACGGACATCTAGGCTGTTTCCATGTCCTGGCTATTGTAAACAGTGCTGCGATGAACATTGGGGTACATGTGTCCCTTTCAATTCTGGTTTCCTCAGTGTGTATGCCCAGCAGTGGGATTGCTGTGTCATAAGGCAGTTCTATTTGCAATATTTTTAAGGAATCTCCACACTGTTCTCCATAGTCGCTGTACTAGTTTGCATTCCCACCAACAGTGTAAGAGGGTTCCTTTTTCTCCACATCCTCTCCAGCATTTATTGCTTGTAGACTTTTGGATCGCAGCCATTCTGACTGGTGTGAAGTGGTACCTCATTGTGGTCTTGATTTGCATNGTGAATGGAATTGTTTCATTAATTTTTTTTCTCCTTTCTCATTACTTTTTTTCTTATTTCATTAAAGAAAAGAACTTCAAAGTAGTAATGATAAAAATCAAGTTACATAAGAACAAATGTGTATTAATAGTTTTTTGGATAGGATTGAAAGTGTAGCCATCAGCATTTGGGGAAGATGGTAAGTTTTTTTTTTAAATGTGGTATGTTTGAGGTATAATCAGTCCTAAAGACCTGTGTGTTGTGGTCAGAATAAGGCCCTGAGTTGAAGACATAGGCAGGGATGGTGGGAGGGAATTATTCTAGATTCTATGTACTTCACCTTCAAGTCCTATGCTCAACTGAATTGGTGATGTTATCTAAGGAGTTTGGAAATAGAAATTAGCAGCAGAAAGTTCTATACACTTTTCTGTTGCTGATGGCCTCTTAAGGCTCCACTCTTTCTATCCTTACTTGTGAGTACTGCTTACAGCTTACTGTTGCTAAAGAAAGAAGGCTCTTAAAGGCTTTTTTCTTACTTTCAATAGGAACCCTGGATGGGAGCTTCCCTCCTCAGCGACAGGATGTGGACAATGATTTCTTCCTCCTTTTTAGTGTGATAGATGAGAACCTTAGCTGGCATATCAATGAGAACATTGCCACTTACTGCTCAGACCCTGCCTCAGTGGACAAAGAAGATGAGGACTTTCAGGAGAGCAATAGGATGCACGGTGAGTTGGGAGTAATTGACCACATATAACAGTGAACACTGATTGAGGTTCTCCACTGGGCCTAGTATTTGGTGAATATTTTCACATACCTGGTTCTTTTTAATCCTCACAAGGACCATGGGTAGTAGGTGGCTTTTCCATGTTTCACTCATGAGTAAACCAAGGCTGTAGGATTACACAGAAAATAAACGACACAGCTAAAATTCCAACCCTAATCTTTCTGACCGCATAGACTATGCTCTTGCCATTAGGTACCTTGCCTTATAACATGGAAAAACCCAGGGTTGTTTATTCCAGTCATATATTCTATGCTTAGTCACCGGCTAGGGTTGCCCAATGATATAACTAGTTAACATTGTTTTAAAAAGGATGCAAACTGGAAAAATTACATGTTTTATAGAGAGAAGAAATGAGTTTCCATAAGGATGTTCAGTTCAGTTCAGTCGCTCATTCATGTCCGACTCTTTTTGACCCCGTGAACTGCAGCATACCAGGCCTCCCTGTCCATCACCAACTCCCAGAGTCTGCCCAAACCCATGTCCATCAAGTTGGTGATGCCATCCAACCATCTCATTCTTTGTCGTCCCCTTCTCCTCCTGCCCTCAATCTTTCCCAGCATCAGGGTCTTTTCAAATGAGTCAGCTCTTCACATCAGGTGGCCAAAGTATTGGAATTTCAGCTTCAACATCAATTCTTCCAATGAACACCCAGGACTGATCTCCTTTAGGATGGACTGGTTGGATCTCCTTGCAGTCCAAGGGACTCTCAAGAGTCTTCTCTAACACCACAACCATCTTAATTAAATTTAAAGCAAACAAAAGTCCTAAGGCATGGACAGAAAATGGATTTTAGACATGAAAAAAGTTGCTTTTCCTTTTGTTTAATTATAAGAGTAATTTACATAGTGACAAGAGGTAGGCTCAAAACCAGAGTCCCAGGGGGAGGTGAAAATTCAAGGGGATTATGTGAAAGATGGTTTGGACAGCTCAAATTTCTCTTGAGTTTTATACCAATTGCTTGTAATGACAATTAGTTAGTTAACTTGACAGTTTCCCTGTGGAAACTTCAGAATGAAATTGGCCTATAAGGAAAGAAGGTTTATAAAATAAAACTCCATTTTCTTGGAAAGCTTCCTCAGATTGCTGGGTTTGAATCCTAGCTCTACCACTTAATACCTCTGTGGTCTTGGGAGAGAAGTATTAATAACTTTACCTCTCTGAGTCTAGATTTTCACATTTTTTTTCCATACCAGTGAATTCTGCCTATTTCCCAGGACTGTTTGTGAGATTTATATGAGAATGCATATGGTCAGCACAGTGTACTCTTCGAAACCTCACCTAAGTGTTACCTATTATTATTGTCAGATGGTAAGGCTTCTCTCATTGGGCTATCATTTCCTAACTCTGATATTTTCTTTGTGTTTTATTTTGCAGCAATAAATGGCTTTGTATTTGGAAACTTGCCAGATCTAAATATGTGTGCACAGAAACGTGTGGCCTGGCACTTGTTTGGCATGGGCAATGAGGTAGATGTCCACACAGTTTTCTTCCATGGACAGATGCTGACCATCCGAGGTCATAGAACTGATGTGGCTCATATCTTTCCAGCCACTTTTGTGAGTGCTGAGATGGTGCCCCAGGAACCTGGCACCTGGTTAATCAGCTGCCAAGTGAATAGTCATTTGCAAGGTGAGATCCAACATCTCTGATCCTTTAGATATAGGAGGTAGGTGGCAGTGATGGTTATCAGGAGCCTGGGTTTCTGACCTGGAGCCATAAGATTAGTCTTTCATGTGAGATAACTGGATGTAAACAATGAAATATTAGAATTATGGGATTCTAGGTTCCTTCCTGGCTCAGTCGTTAAATTGCAGGTTGACCTTGGGCATGCTCTCTGAGTTTTATCTTCCTTGTCTCTAACATAAGATGGTAGAGGAATGGATGAGTGAACCTTTGATAAGTCATGTCATATTTTTTGAGTCTATGTTTCCTCATCTGAGGATTGCAATAATATTTCCCACCTTATAAAGTTGTAAAGAGGTTTCATAGAAATAATGAGATTTTGAAGCTTAGAGATGGGGGAATGATGAGACCAAGACTGGATACAAGAGAAGAAAATGAGCACTCAAATGTGCAGTTGGAAGATAGGCACTTAAATCTTAATTCTACCTCTGACTAGCTGTGTAATCTTGAACAAGTTATGTAACCTCTCTGATCCTTAGAAAGAAAACTTCATCTGCAAAAGGGGATATTAAGTCTGTTCCACAGGCTAGGTATGAGGACTGAAGGAAGTAACTAAAATATGTAAATCACCCAATAAATGGTCTGGCAGATAGTACACATTCAGTGAAAATGAATATCCTTATTTCCTCTTTCTTCATAGCTCAGATTTCTAATTTCAAATTTCAGATCTCCTTGGGATGTTGTGAGACTCAAATGAGATAATGTGCCTGAATGACTTCTATACACAGCCAAGCAAATATAAAACAGTATCATCTATTACCACTATGCCTCAACGTAACAACTCCACATTTGGAAACACTACTTAGAATCTACACTTTCCTGACAGTCCCAAGTGTGAAGCTTCATCTTCATATGCAGATGTTCCTTTACTTTGGAAGCTTCCCATTTTATAAATAACAGTCTTATTTTTAAAATTTGATGCTCCCATGGGCCTAGTGTAGTAGATTTCTCTCTTCTCCCCATATACAAATCAGACGTTAAGCTCAGATCTAGGAAGTGACTTGCCTAAATTCTTATGGATAGTGATAAAGCTTGGACTTGAAATTCAGGTATTTTAACTTCAAGTTCTGTCATGTTGATACAGTGTAAGCATTTTGCAGAGGCAAGAATAAAGGTCTGGTAAATGAGTTAGAAGTGGTGAGCAGGTGGGAGATACTTGAATTCCCACTTGCACTCCCTGTCTCCCAGTCAGGCTCTTTAGGAGTGAAGGTAGCTCATTTGGAGTGAGGGGTAAAGAGCCTAGCAAAGGGTGGAAGCAGGAAACATTAGGAAAAGGAAGAAGATGAGTCACCTGGGTAAAAGATGTATTGGGTAGAATGGAGCCAGCCCTGATGTTTTTCCTCCAGATGGCATGCAAGCACTCTACAAGGTCAAGTCTTGCTCCATGGCACCTCCCGTGAACTTACTCACAGGCAAAGTCCGTCAGTACTTCATTGAGGCCCATGAGATTCAATGGGACTATGGCCCTATGGGGCATGATGGGAGTACGGGAAAGAATTTGAGGGAGCCAGGCAGGTAAGAAGTAATGTGTTTCCTCTCTCTACTCATTAGTCTACTCCCTCTCAGAAATCTCTCACTTTACCTGGGGACAACAATTATTGTCTGGAGTTAATGGCACAACTATTAATCAAATTTGCATGACCCTGCAAGAGTGCCTGCTCTTGGAGAGTTATAAAGCTTTTTGTATGGTCATGTCAAATATTTCCAGCCAGGGGTCCAAGCAGAAAAGAAGGCCAAGATGGGGTCATGCAATTTAAAATGACATTTCTCCAATTCTAATTTACCAATTATTTATCATGTTGCTCCTTTCTTTCTTTACCATGGCCTGAAGGACACATTTAAGCTGAAGTGCAAAATGTACTCTGAAAGTATAAGACGAGGGGAAGGAAACTGCCTTATGGTCATTCCATGTCCCTCCTTTTTGAGGAATTTCTCCAAATTTTCATGCTTCATCCATAACTCAGATATGGGCAAGATAGATTAGAAGGTTGGTGCCCTAATCAGCTGCTGGGCCTTAAGTTACACTGACTCACTGGGCTATCAGTGATTCCTGATCTTTTTAAAAGATGCACTTGATAGATGACTAAGAGAGTTTATGGAAGATACTATAGAACATCAAATCATGCTTATTCTCCAGTAGAAAATAGTAGAAAGAATCTGCAGAAAATATAGAAAAGTAGGCACTTGGGTGTCAGCACGGCTTCTAAGAATCTACAACTAGTCTTTCTAAGTTTGTGTGCTTTCATTTTTAAATGAAAGATATTAAGGGAAGAAAGGATTTTGAGTACCTGAGGATGATTAAGGACAAATGTAAGACTACATAACTCTGGAGAATAGAACTGATCCCAACATCTAGAACTTACAAGCAAGAGGATTTCAGCCTACTGTAAAGAACTCCAGTTGTAAAAACTATCCAACAGTAAGAGGAATTATTTTCTTTGAAAATGAGTTTCCTGATCTTGGAAAGGCTGAAGGAGAAGCTATGTATCATTAATTTGTATTTTGCCAGAGGAGATACCTTCACTAGATGGACGTTATCCTGGATGATCTCTGAGGTCCTTCCTAAACAAAGATCCATAACTTGATAAGAACAAGTGTGCAATGGAAGTCTATTTGAAATATGGCTAAATAATTTGATATTTGTCTCCTTATATGCCAGTGGCTCAGATAAATTCTTCCAGAAGAGCTCCATCCGAATTGGGGGCACTTACTGGAAAGTTCGTTATGAAGCCTTCCAAGATGAGACTTTCCAGGAAAAAGTGCAGCTGGAGGAGGATAAGCATCTTGGAATTCTGGGTGAGGAATCCTTAACTTATGAATTTAATTGACTAGAGACAGAGAATTGGGGAGGGCTTAAAAACTGGAGCCTAGTGGCTACTCAGAAACATGCTTTAGACCAGTATTTCTCAGAATGAGTCCCAGGAGAGTAGTGTTTTGTGGAAAAGGGTTATGGGTCTGAAAATGTCTGCAAAACACTAAGTTAAACCTAGTCAAATAGTATTCTTTGGTGCAGGGCTTCGCAGAGCTGTAGATTTATTTTTGTTTATCATGAATCTCCATGATGGGAGTAAAATATACATCATTTCTTATATATACTTGATTACTGAAACCTTCTTTTTTTCTTTTACATTGAACATCTTCTGATAGCAGTACTGTACAGATCATACTTTTAAGCATTATTCTCTATGTATATTTCTGAGGGGGGTTATTTAAGGCAGTAAGATTGTTCAGGATCTTGGAAATAAGGGACCATGAGCAAATGACATAACATGTAGACATGGTTGCTATGGTGAGGGATGCAGAACAAAGCTTAGGGCCAGACCTAAGGAAGGTATCTAAAAGGCCTAAAGCACAGTATAGCACTGAAATAGTATAGGAAGATTGGGTGTGGCTTATTCACCTAGTAGAGTCAGGCAACAAGATAGATTATATGGGAGAAAACTTTGAAAATGAAATAATATAATAGACCATATTCTGGGGTTAGGTATTTACCAGTTGATTTTCTGAGATCTGATAATGGACAACTGGTGTTTCATTAGCTGGATAGGGAGATAATAAGGAGCAGAAACACATCTTGGTTTGGAAAAGAGAGTGAGTGGTAAGTAAAAAAGAGCTATCATTAGCTGGTATTCAGGATAGGTCCCCAGTCTTTCTTTTTTTTCCTTCAATATTTCATTGTGGCAAAATATGCTTAACATAAAATTTACCATCTTACTCATTTTAAAGTATGTAGTTCAATGGTATTAAGTACATTCATAGCATTGCACAGCCATCAGCACAATCCATTTCCATACTCTTTCCATCTTGTAAAACTGAAACACTATACCAATTAACAAATAATTACCTATTATCCCCCCAAACCCTTGTCAATTACCATTCTATTAATACCTCCTGTCTCTATACCTTAAGTACCTCATATAAGTGGAATTATGCAATATTTGTCTTCTTGTGACTTACATTTCACTTAGCATAATGTCCTTAAGGTCTAGCCATGTTGTAGTATATTGCAAAATTTCCACTGTAAGTATATAAGCTTTGCTAAACTTATTCATTTATCCATCAGTGAACACTTGGTTTGCTTCCACATTTTAGCCATTGGGAATAATGTTGCTATGAATATGGGTACACAAATGTTTCTTTGAGACATGCTTTCAATTGCTTTGGGTATATACACACAAATGAAATTGCTGGATCTTATGGTAGGTCTAGTTTTATTATTTGAAGAACTTCCATGGCGTTTTCCACAGTAACTACACCATTTTACACTCCCACCAGCAGTGCACAAGGGCTCCAATTTCTTTACATCCTTGGCAACACTTCTTTTTCTCATATTATCTGTCCTAATAGGTATGAGGAGATAGTTCATTGCAGTTTTGACTTGCATCTTCCTGATGATTAGCGATGCTGAGCATCTTTCCATGTGCCCACTGACTGTTTATATATCTTCTTTGGAAAAATGTCTATTCAAGTCCTTTGTGCATTTTTATTTGAATTATTTTTTGTTGTTGAGTTTTAGGAGTTCTACATATATTTTAGATATTAATCCCTTGTCACATATGATTTGCAAATATTTTCTCTCATTCTGTGGATTGCCTTTTCACTCTGTTGGTACTGTTCTTCTTCTTTTTTTCCTTGGCTGTGTTTCATGGCATGTAGGATATTAGCTCCCCAACCAGGGATTGAGCCTGCACCCCTGACTTGGAAGTGTGGAACCGTAACCACTAGACCACCAGGTAGACCCTGTTGGTAGTGTCTCTTGATATACATTTAATGTTTTTTCATGAAATACAGTATTTTTTTAAATTATCTGTGCCTTTGGTTCCATAGCCAATAAATCATTGCCAAATCCAGTGTCATGAAGATTTTGCCATATGTTTATATACAGTTGTATTGTTTTAGGCAAATTTATATCTTTGATACATTTTTAGTTAATTTTTTTGCATATGATGTTAGGTAAAGGTCCAGCCACTCTTTTGCATGTGTAAATTCAGTTTTCTCAACACCATTTATTTAAAAAGTTGTCCTCATATCTGTGAGGATTTATTTCTGGGTTCTCTATGCTGTTCCATTGATCTGTATATCTGTCGTCCTTATGCTATGACCACACTGATTTGATTACCATAGCTTTGTAGTAAGTTTTAAAATCAAGACATGTAATGTCTTCCAGTTTGTTCTTTTTACCCCCAAGATTGTTTTGCTGCTTAGAGTTCCTTAAGATTACATATTGCTCATGTGGAATTGACATTTTAACAATATTAATTCTTCTGACCAATGAATATGGGATGTATTTCCACTTTCATGTGTATTTATCAATGGTTTATAGTTTTCTTTCTACAAATCTTTCACCTCTTTGGTTAAATAATGTCTAGGTATTTTGGTTTTTTTTTATGGTATTATAAATGAAATTGCTTCTGTAGTTTATCTTTCAGATTTTTCACTGTTAGTGAAACTGCCTTTTGTGTCTTGACTTTGTATTCTACTCTTTTGAGGAATTCATTTATTTTAATTTTGTGTGTGTGTGTGTGGAAGCTTTAGGATTTTCCAAATAATTATGATAAGGATCATATCATCTTCAAATAGAAATATTTTACTTCTTCATTTCCAGTTTGGATATCTTTTATTTATTTTCCTTGACCAATTGCTCTGGCTAGAAATCCCAGTAATATATTGAATAGAAGTGGTAAAAGCAAACATCCTTGCTTGTTCCTAATCTCAGAGGAAAAGTGTCAGTCTTTCAACATAGAATATGGTGTTTACATATATGGCTTTTATTATGTTGAAGCAGTCTCTTTCTATTCCTAGCTTTTGAATGTTTTGTATTATTAAAGGGTGTTCAATTTTGTTCAGTGTCTTTTTCTGCATTAACCAAGATGGTGATTTTTTTTCTTTTATTTTGTTAACATAGTGTATTACACTGACTGTTTTTTGTGTGTTGAAACATTCTTGCATTACAGGAATAAATATGACAGTCAAGATATGTAATCTTTTTAATATGCTGCTGAATTTCATTTGCTAGTAATTTGTTGGGGATTTTTGCATTAGTGTTCAGAAGTAATATTGGTGTATAGTTTTTCTTTTCTTGTAATATCTTTGTCAGGTTTTGATATCAGTGTAATGCTTACCTCATAGAATGGGTTAGAATATAATCCTTCTTTTCCAATTTTCGGGGAATATTTTTTTTGCATTTTATTTAATTTTTTAATTTTTTAAAATGAGAATTGGTAGTAGTTCTTTAAGTGTTTAGTAAAATTCACCAGTAAAGCCATCTGGCTTTTCTTAGTTGCCATATTTTTGATTAATGGTTCAATCTTCTTATTTGTCTTTCAGATTTTCTATTTCTTCACACTTAAGTCTTGGTAGGTTTTCTGTTCTAGAAATTCATCTATTTGCTTATGCACAATTGTTAATAGCATTCTCTTATAATTTTTTTTTTTTTTTACTTCTATAGGATATGTAGTAATGTCCCTACTTTCATTTCTGATTTTAGTAATTTGAGTCTTGTTGGCTATGCTGGGTCTTCATTGTTGTGCAGGCTTTCCTCTAGTTGCAGCAAGCAGGGGCCACTCTCTAGCTGTAGTAAGTAAGCTTCTCATTATGGTGGCATCTCTTGTCGTGGAGCACAGACTCCAGAACGCTTGGACTTCAGTAATTACGGCATGTAGGATCAGTAGTTGTGGCTCCTAGGCTCCATTACACAGGCTCAGTAGTTATGGTGCATGAGTTAGCTGCTCTGCAGCATGGGATCCTCCTGTATCTGGGATTGAACCAATGTCTTCCACATAGTGAGGCAGACTCTTTGCAACTGAGCCACCAGGGAAGTCTGAGATAGTGGATTTTAAATTGCTTTTTATAACTATAAATGGCAATATACTAGAAAAAGATTATACTTATTATTACAGAGAGAAAAGTTTTCTCTCTTTTACATCTCTTTCCTTTCCCTTCTGTTTCCATCTTCCCTGGTCATCACTGTTTTCATTCCCATTGTCTCTCCTTCCCATTTTCCAGGACCAGTGATCCGAGCTGAGGTGGGTGACACCATCCTGGTGGTCTTCTACAACCGTGCCTCCCAGCCATTCAGCATACAGCCTCATGGAGTCTTTTATGAGAAGGACTCTGAGGGAACTGTGTACAATGATGGTGAGCAGGCAGGATTTCAAGAAATGTGGGTTTCAGATAATAACAGGTACCTCTAGAGCAGCAGTCTCCAACCTTTTTGGCACCAGTGACTGGTTTCATGGAAGATAATTTTTCCATAGACCGGGTTGGGGGAAATGGTTTTAGGATGATTCAAGTGCATTGTNGATAATAACAGGTACCTCTAGAGCAGCAGTCTCCAACCTTTTTGGCACCAGTGACTGGTTTCATGGAAGATAATTTTTCCATAGACCGGGTTGGGGGAAATGGTTTTAGGATGATTCAAGTGCATTGTATTTATTGTTCACTTTATTTCTGTTATTATTGCCTCAGCTCCACCTCAGATCATCAGGCATTAGATTCTGGAGTTTGGGAACCCCTGCTCTAGAGGATATATAAATAGGGGAAGGAAGGAGAGAAAAGAAGGCAGAATTAACTGCCATGGATGGATGTTGTTGTGTATGATATTACAGTGAGACAGAGCTGGGATCAATGAGACAACTTTTAAATATAAATATATTCTGGTTATAAAAATAACATATATGTTATGGAATTTTGATAAAAATGGAAAATTATAAAATAAATAGACCCCATAGGTAGAGTGTCATTACATTTTGATATCCTTTTTCATATTTTCTGTGTTTATANAGACAGGTTGAAGAGGGAAGGAGAACAGAAAACACAGTTGTGAGGCTATGGAAGTTTTTCAGGTGAGAGATGATAGTGGGTTTGACTAGAGAAGTGACAGAGTATAAACAGAACAATGATTGTAAAGGAAGTAATGATAGGATTTATTGATGGAACAGATTTGAGGGATAAAGGAAATAGAGTCAGAAAGTAGATATGAAAAAAATATTTTTCCATGAAGTTTATAAGCTAGTGGAANAACAGAACAATGATTGTAAAGGAAGTAATGATAGGATTTATTGATGGAACAGATTTGAGGGATAAAGGAAATAGAGTCAGAAAGTAGATATGAAAAAAATATTTTTCCATGAAGTTTATAAGCTAGTGGAAATGATCGATTTTTAAAGAGAGAAGCACTTAGTCCTTAACCATGTGATCTAGATGAAAAGTGTTTTAGAAGTAGAAAAGCAAAAATGTAGAGCACAATATGGGCTGGAATAGTCAGGGAAGACATTCTGAAAGAGAGTAAATATGAACTGGGTCTTGGAGAATGAGTGAACTCATAAAGATATTTATGAGGAAGGGGAGGTCTATTCCAGAAAAGTAATAATGAATGAAAATTTCAAGATAGGAATATGTGAGAGGGGCAATCAGGGGCAAATTTAGTTAGAGCCCTGGTTGAACTTGGGGTACAGTGGGAAGTGGAATTGCATCCATAGTTTGGAGCTAGTTCATAGAAGCCTTTAAAAGCTAAGAAGATTTTGTAACAGTGGTATAGGCAGTGATCAGTAAAATAAGGAACACTGGGGAAATAATGTAACAAAGTTAGCTTCTCCTGATCAATAGTCTATGAACCTTTGTGTCCTTGACATAGAAACCTGGATCTTGAGAACAGATACGGGCAGCTCTACAATTCAGATATTTATGGTTGATATCTAAACATTTTATTGTAAAAAACTTGGGGAAGGCCATTTCAGAGTTCTCTGATGTAAGCATTCTTATGATCAAAAAGTTCATTATATGTATGCCCACCTTTATTTCTTTAAGACTTGGTAGGAAGGGGAGAAAATTGATCAAAGCCTTCTTCCAAATAATAATTATTCAGCTGTATTTACTTATAGTTTTACTTATTGAACATTTTACACTATACTATGCCAAGCAAAATGCACATATTTTTGTGGTTGATTTTAAAATAATCCCATTAAGTAAAATGTTCCTCTCTTTACCATGAAGAAACTGAAATACACAGAAGCTTAAAATTTTTCTGAAAGTTATATGGTTAATAAGTGTCAGATAAGATGATTGACTATCTCAGTTTTCTCATAACTGAGGAGTTCCCAGAGATGTTGGACTTTCAGTCCTAAAACTAGAGAAGTCATTGGTAAACAGTTCTGTGCTCATTATTCTCAATAAATGTAATAATATTTTACCTAATGCATATCAAAACCATATCTGAAGCTATCTACTCTCTGTTATATGACTAGAGGGAAGTAGGAACTCCCTCAGGCACTATACAGGGGTATTCTGAATTCAGGTTTTGCTCTCTGTTCCTACCTCAGGGACATTTGAAATTTACTGCCAGGCAGGCAGCCATAGAGAAGCAGGGATGAGGGCAATCTATAATGTCTCCCCTTGTCCTGAACACCAAGCCAATCCTCATCAACGTTACCAAGCTGCAAGGATCTACTACATCATGGCAGAAGAGATGGAGTGGGACTATTGCCCTGACAGGAGCTGGGAACTAGAATGGCACAACCAGTCTGAGAAGGACAGGTAAGTTTTCAGAAAAGAAGAGATCATCCTTTCAGAGACTCTAGACCAGTTTACTGAAATGGAAGACAGTCTAAGATGATGAGGCACTTATCTAAACTCACCTAATAACATACCAACAAATCTAGAGCAGGGACTAAAACACAGGTAAGGTGGAACTCAGTGCTTCATCTATGTTGCTATACTCTAGAGCTGAAGTAAAGACCTTGCCCAAGTCTTCATGCTCTAAATCCTGGCCTCCTTTCCTCCTCTCCTCAGAAGGGTTGAAATTGAGACTTAAATTTTGTATGGAATTTACTTAGGGGACTGAATATCCCAAGCTCAAACGTCCCTTACCAAAATGTCATTAAGATAGAAGCTAAAATGAATAGCAGAAAAAGCCTCCAAAGAGTGGCTTAAGTATGTTAGAATTTTATTTCTTGTTTACATACTAGTGCAAATATGAGCAGTTCATGGCCAATAGGAACTAAAATGCCTATTTAAATTGTAGTCATTCCCAGCTATCAAGAAAGGGGGAGTAAATCCAGGGTAAGCAGCATTGTTTGTGAGGCAATAACTTGAAGTTGTATACATTACTTTCTCTCATACTCCATTATCCTGAACTTATTCATATGGCCATGCCTAGCTGCAAGAAAGTCTGGGTAGTGTAATCTCTGGTTAGGCAGCAATGTGCTCAGATAAAACCTAGGTGATTCTATTACTAAAAAGGAAGGAGGGAAGAATGGAAACTATGGTACAATTTAGCAATTTCCGCTCTTGTTTATTTTTTGTGTTATCACTTGCTAAGTTGCTTCAGTCGTGTCCAACTCTGTGCAATCCCATAGATGGCAGCCTACCAGGCTCCCCCATCCCTGGGATTCTCCAGGCAAGAACACTGGAGTGGGTTACCATTTCCTTCTCCAATGCATGAAAATGAAAAGTGAAAGTGCAGTTGCTTAGTCATGTGCAACTCTTCACGACCCCATGGACTGCAGCCCACCAGGCTCTTCCGTCCATGGGATTTTCCAGGCAAGAGTACTGGAGTGGGGTGCCATTGCCTTCTCTGGGTGTTACCACTACCCTTTGCCAATTACTTGTGTTGGTTGTTGAAGGTTGAAGGCTTCTTGCTAACTTGTTCTGCAACTTTGAAAAAATGAATTCTGATTTCTGGTTTACTCATCTTTAAAGTGATGTGGCATAATTGAAAGAACTTGACCAGACTTTAATTCAAGCCCTGGTTCCCCTTCTGGCTGACAGTATCAATGAAGATAAAGTCCTGTCATCACTGAATCATAGGATTCTACCTTTAGGATGTACATACCTCATCAGTATATTGGAAATGCCAAATGATAAAATGAATAATATAGCTCTTTGTAAATACAAAAACATGTCATAATGAGAAATCTGTAGGATTTCTTTTTCTTCTTACCTATCCCCATCCCTTACCCACCAGCAACAGAAGCTGTTAGTACTCTCCTACCACCTGTACCTTGTCCTTTGTCAGACTAATTTCATCTAAAACATTAAGACTAAAGCTGACGTTCAGGGTTTGATTCTTATCTTAGTGTTTTTACCATATAAATTTTACTATAAATTCCTAACTAAATGGTTGCAAACTATGGACTATAAATAAATATTGAAATCTACCATTTTTAACTGCAGATATGCAGCCAAGGTGGATAATCTGACATCGGAATAGGGCTCTCCTAATATTTGTGCCATGAAGTTGGGCCTGACTTTGCTTTCCCATATGTGAAAATGAGAGGTTAAAGGCCAAGTGCTAACACTACTCTTTGGACTCCTCTAGTTATGGTCACATCTTTCTGAGCAACAAAAATGGACTCCTGGGTTCAAGATACAAGAAAGCTGTATTCAGAGAGTATACTGATGGCACATTCAAGGTCCAACGGCCAAGAACTGGATCAGAGGAACACTTGGGAATCTTAGGTAAGGGAATTCCATTTTCCTCCTAGTATCTAGAAGCCTATGATGCTCCTAGGGAGGCTGTGTCATATCAGGAAGCCCACTCCATTCCTCATTATCCATTTTCCTTATGACATACTGGAAATATGGTCATATTTTATAAGTCATCTGTTAAAATAAGCAATCAAAAGGAGTTAATTCATAAATTCTGCAGCAATTTGAACCAGGTATTTCCAGGCCTCTATATCTTGGGATCTATAATAGTGATACAATTATAAATGCTAAAAGCAAGAGAACTTAAGAGTATCAAAAAGTGGGAAAAATGATACAGGGAACCAGTATTACCCTTATATCCTTGCAATTGCTTCGGTTTCATCACTTTTATAGGAGCCAATGAGCTTCTTCATTCTTATCATCATACAGAAGATACCTACTGGTCCTTGAAGGGAATCCTCTCTCATTCCTTACCAACAATGATTCCACAGAATTCTGATTATCTAGAACCTTGAGCTATTATACAAAGAGAGATGGGAGGTGGGGATAATTGGAGGCATAATCTTGTCGAACTACCCTCATCATGTGGGTAGCAGTATCAGTTCAAGGGCTTCTGAATTTAAAAATGGAGCCAGTCATGAATTTTAGTCTTGCGACCCTTTCACAGGGCAAACCCTTAATTCTAAGCGTTTCCTGTGTATATCCCTTTCTTTAATTTCTTTAATGCCCTTGTTTCACTATTCCACTAATAAGAATTTTTTTTCTTCTTTTTCATTTACTAGGTCCACTTATCAGAGGAGAGGTTGGTGATATTCTAACTGTGGTGTTCAAGAACAATGCCAGCCGCCCCTACTCTGTGCATGCCCATGGAGTGCTAGAATCTAGCACTGGTTGGCCACTGGCTGCTGAGCCTGGTGAGTGGGAACAATTAGGGAAGGATCATAGGAAGTGAAGCATCTCTGTTTCAGCCTCTGGCTTGTTCCTTTTTTAAAAAGTGCATTCTTAGCAAACAGAAACAGGAATATTTACCAGAACTAAGTCTGAATTTGTCTCTATGAAATATTCATTCTTCCAGTCTCAGAACAAACTGCCTACCTTAGGTCTTCTGCTTTATCAAAGACTTACTCGACACTTGTTACACATGGGGCTTTATACTATCCTTAACCCTGAATACAGACTGAGCTTCTAGCTTCTCTAGATCTGGTTATATGTAATCTGAGCTGTTAATCATGACTAGAGAGTGGCCCTGTCCCAGATCACAAACTGATCCTTAAGCCTAGACATAGATAAAATTCCTGTCCTCTTAGTACAGACTGAATCCTAACCACAGTTACATATTAAAATTATAATACTAAATGTAGAGTTATCATAATCTTGACCACATTATCTTCTATTCATTCATTCATTCATTGAATAAACACTTACTGGGGACTTACTGGGTGAGGAAAAATGTTAGAAGTTATGGAAGTTTGGGGGAATAATACTTGTTCATACTCTAAAAAAATCTTGGGCTATTATTGTATAGAGATAAGTAAACTGTTTGGAGAAGGAAATGGCAACCCACTCCAGTGTTCTTGACTGGAGAATCCCAGGGACAGGGGAGCCTGGTGGGCTGCTGTCTATGGGGTCGCCCAGAGTTGGACAAGACTGAAGTGACTTAGCAGCAGCAAGTAAACTGGTAATTATAATGTAGTCTTTTAACTCATAAATAGGGGCTTTAAAAAATGTGTCATGGAATTTTAGAATAAGATACCTAATCTAATGTTTGGATGGTCAAGGATGGTTCCCAAAGTAGGTGATATGTTAGCTGAGATCTAAATCAGTAATTCTCAAACTTTAGCATGCATCAGAATCACCTGAAAGACTTGTTAAATCATGGATTTCTTGGAATAACTCCAGCACCTCTGATTCAGTAGGTCTGGGATAAGGTTCAAGAATGTTCTCACTCACAAAAGTGACCAAGTGATTCTGATGTTGCTGGATCAAGAACTACACTTTAAGAACCATTAATCTAAAGAATGAGAAATAAGTATACAGGTAAAGGGATAATGTGGAACAAAAGCAGGGGAAAGGAAGCTCCATTTGTGGGGAATGTAATATGTAAAGATTCAGTAGTAAAATAGGTGAAATTTGAAGTTGACAAAAGGGTTCCAAAAAGATAAAGTAAGTAGAAGCAGTGGGATTTGAATACAGAACATGAGAAAGTGAAGGATTCTTGAATGGTAATCACATATTTGGAGGAAAATCCTGAAATGTTTCCCAATTTTTGGTCTGGACTACCAGGTACAAGGGCTACCATTCAACAATATAGAGAACATAGGCAGCAACTAATTTGGGATGGGAGAGAATGGGTGATGATGAGTTCACTTTTGAATTTCTTGAATTAGAGATGTCTATGCCTGGAAAATCCCATGGATGGAGGAGCCTGGTGTGCTGCAGTCCATGGGGTCGCTAAGAGTTGGACACGACTGAGTGACTTCCCTTTCACTTTTCACTTTCATGCACTGGAGAAGGAAATGGAAACCCACTCCAGTGTTCTTGCCTGAAGAATCCCAGGGACAGGGGAGCCTGGTGGGCTGCCATCTATGGGGTCACATAGAGTCAGACACGACTGAAGCGACTTAGCAGCAGCAGGATAAGACAACTAAATAGAGATATCTAATATACATAAAGGTCTGAAGCTCAAAAGAAGGGTATTATCTGAAAGAATAAATGTGAAAGGCATCAACATTTAAGTAGTAATTGAAGACAAAGAAATCAAGTCACCCTAAAAGAATACATTCAATGGGATAGTAGGAATCCTAGAATAAAACCTTAAGGAAAACAAAATTTAAGGGAGGTACTAATTGAAAAGTAAACGTGAGAAAAAAGTGAGCAAAATGTTAGAAGAAAAATCAGATAAGATGGTACTAAAGATGTTAAAAAGATTATTTCAAAGATGAAGAGGTCAATGGTTTTAGCTTCCTCAGAGAGGTTAAATAACATAAAATTTTCCACTGGATATAGCAACAGATGAATCGCTGGTGTTTTTGATAACTTGGTGGGAAAAGAAGCCAAATTACAATGGAATAAAGCATAACTGGGAGATCTGGGAATGAAAACAGTGAGTGTAACTTAATTTTAAAACTTAAACAGCAATTTCAGGTGATAAGATGATGGTCTGTAGTTTAACCAACAACCAAAGGAAAGTGGGGTCTTCCTAGGTGATGCTATTGGTAAAGAACCCACCTGCCAATGCAGGAGACTTAAGGGATGTGGGTTCAATCCCTGGGTTGGGAAGATCCCCTGGAAGAGGGCAACCCACTCCAGTATTCTTGCCTGGAGAATCCCACAGACAGAGGAGCCTGGTGGGCTACAGTTGATAGGATCACAAAGAGTCAGACACAACTGAAGTGACTTGGCACACAAAGTAAAGTGGAGGTGAAGGTTACTGGAATTGAGTAGCTGAAGGCACTAGAAGGCTAGAGTTTTAGATGAGCTATCCATATAGACTTTAAAGTCATTCAGAAGAGTGGTGGAGATTGAGGTAGAAAGGAAGATAGTGAAACAGGTACTAAAATAACCAATAAATGACTAATAAGAGAAAGGGGATACATTGGAAGCAAGGAAAACTTTTAAAAGGCTGTTGTAGTAGTACATACAAGTGATGACAATGACTTTATCAAAAGTTGTAGGGAATGAGTATTGAGAGAATTAGTTGGGTTTGAGGGATTTTAATGGATAGTCAGGGCTTCTCTGGTGGCTCAGTAGTAAAGAATCCGCTTGCAACACAGGAGACATTGGTTCAATCTCTGTGTTAGGAATATCCCCTGGAGAAGGAAATGGCACTCCAGTATTCTTGCCTAGGAAATCCTATGGACAAAGGAGACTGAGGACTACAGTCCATGGGGTTGCAAAAGTTGGGCACAACTTAGTGATTAAACCAGCATCACCAATAGATAATCAATAGGACATGATAACTGTACAGGTCTTAGGCAGGCAATAGGAGAGAGAGTAGAGTTAAGGATAAGAAACTGATTTTTTGATTAAGCACTCAGATGGTGGTACCAATAAGGAAAAAAAAAGCAAGAAGTATGGGGTATTTTTTGTTGGTTTATTTATTTAGAGGGGAAATATTATGTTTACTTTTTAATGTATTGAATATAAGTTACCCGTAAGACATCCAAGTGGAGAAGAGAATGCCTATAAAAATAAGAGGCTCCAATTTCATCCATCTCATTAGAACTGAGTCAAACTTATTCTTTTTAAGGGCTGAGTAATACTCCATTGTGTAT
>SJYW01015790.1:0-15561 GCA_006410735.1 Raphicerus campestris
AGAAGCCACTAAAGAAAAAAAAAAGAAAAAAGCTTAAAAAAGAGTTACTAAGTATCTTTTTCTAAGAGAATCCCCATCAAGCTGCCCAAAATTGGATCCAAATGTTACATTGCAGGTATCCTAAATTACCCATACTGTGAGCAACCACCACCTTACTATACCCCAACATATAATGTGAGTACTAGGTAAAGTATAGTGCTATCAATATGATTCCTCTGCTTCCTTGTGACATTGGGGAAGGAATTCTGTTTTCTTCTTGAAAATTAAATTGTATGGCATTCTAGGGAAAATCATTCATAAAATTAGAGGTGTATGCAAGAAGAATAGAGGGGAATTTTATCTCTTGGCTAGATATTGGTTTCAACAGTCGGCTTGTCATTATGTCCCTTATTCCAAATTGATCAGAAAGGAAAAGGGAGAGACTTGGGGGAAGAAGGAAGGACTTGAAGAAGAGATGGCAGTGGAGCAGACTGTACTTCAACTGTTCAACAACGGAACACTACCTAAGTGCCTCCACTTTAAGTGGTTACTGAGGAAAGTAGCTGGGGTGTGTGTTCTCTGCGTGGACTACTTGCCCAAGAATTTGGTAAGGGTTGAAAGGATGGGAATTGTGAGTGAGAAAGTCTTAAGTGTCCTGAAAACTACTCACACGTGTACACAATAGAAAAGTCAGCATCTGGGTGCCTATGACATAGAGGACAGAGAGATGTATGTGTTTGTTAGTCAGAAAATCGATAGCAGTAACCAAGAAGTCCGCAAAATGCTATCAGTTAGTTCAAGAGATACTTTCTAACTTTTCCCCACCTTTTCTCCTTGTAACCTGTAGTAGAGGAGAACTAAGAACTAAGAAGAAAGAGGATGTAGGTTATTAGCAGAGTATGCCCTCTTCTCCATTCCTGGTCTTGAAGGTCTATGCATAACCTTTGTTGGTGCTTGTAATAAGATAAGTTTTAAACTTGACATTTTTTTCAATTATGAATTATACATACAGATGTATATAAAATAAACTTATACAGGTCTAAGAATAATTGTAAAAACAACGATTCAATATTGTACCACTTAACACTTCAAAATTCTCTAAGGAAAGTTCATATGTTCTACTTCATACTTTGTACTTTTCATGTTTTATTTCCTACTTCCCATGCCAACTTCTGATGTCTCACTTTCCACTTCATGAAAATAATAACTGATTCAGCATCTGTATTTTGTGCTATTGTTTATGTCTATGGTAAAAATGCTTTTCTACAATGCTATTGTTTATTTAAAGTCAAATGTATTCTAAGGAGATTACATTACAAAAAAGTAAAAAAGCAAATAGTCTTTCATGTTTACAGATTGCTATTTTTTTCTGGTTGATTTTTGGTTTCCATATGGCATCATTCCCTATTTAATTTTATGACTACCATTTAGCATTTTGTATACAGCCAGATGGTAGTAACTAATTGTCTCAATTTATCTGACATGTTCTTTCTTTCACCGATATTTCTGAAGAATATTTTCAATGCTTATGGAATGCTTAAAGTTTTCTTGTTTCATCAATTCAAAGATATATATTTTTTTCTTGACTTCCATTGCTTCTGGTGATGTCAGCTTTCCTTTTTATTTTTCTACTGTGTGTAAAATAATTTTTTCTCCATTTTCAAGATTTTATAATATTTGAATTTTAGCAGTTTCACTATTATTTACCTGTGGTAGTTTTCATTCTATTTTCATAAGGGTTCCCTAAGGTTCTTTTTTTTTTTCCCCTAAGGTTCTTGACGAAGCATTTGACTGTGTGGATTACAGTAAACTATGGAAAATTCTTAAAGGGATGTGAATACCAGACCACCAGACCTGCCTCCTGAGAAATCTGTATGCAGCAGAAGCATGTTTGCATGAAGCAACAGTTAGAATTGGACATGGAACAACAGACTGGTTCCAAATATGAAAATAAGTATGTCAAGACTGTATATTGTCACCCTACTTATTTAACTTCTATGCAGAGTACATCATGAAAAATGCTGGGCTGAAAGAAGCACAAGCTGGAATCAAGATTGCCTGGAGAAATATCAATAACCTCAGATATGCAGATGACACCACCCTTATGGCAGAAAGTGAAGAGGAATTAAAAAGCCTCTTGATGAAACTGAAAAAGGAAAGTTGGCTTAAAGCTCAACATTGAGAAAACAAAGATCATGGCATCTGGTCCCATCACTTCATGGGAAACAGTGGAAACAGTGTCAGACCTAATTTTGGGGGGCTCCAAAATCACTGCAGATGGTGATTGCATCCATGAAACTAAAAGACACTTACTCCTTGGAAGGAAAGTTATGACCAACCTAGACAGTGTATTAAAAAGCAGAGACATTACTTTACCAACAAAAGTCCATCTAGTCAAGGCTATGGTTTTTCCAGTAATCATGTATGGATGTGAAAGTTGTCTATAAAAAAAGCTGAGTGCTGAAGAACTGATGCTTTTGAACTGTGGTGTTGGAGAAGACTCTTATGAGTCCCTTGGACTGTAAGGAGATCCAACCAGTCCCTCCTAACAGAGATCAGTCCTGGATGTTCATTGGAAGGGCTGATGTTGAAGCTGAAACTTCAATACTTTGGCCACCTGATGCGAAGAGCTGACTCATTTGAAAAGACCCTGATGCTGGGAAAGATTGAGGGCAGGAGGAAAAGGGGACCACAGAGGATAAGACGGTTGGATGGTATCACCGACTCAATGGACATGGGTTCGGGTGGACTCCAGGAGTTTGTGATGGACGGGGAGGCCTGGTGTGCTGTGGTTCATGGGGTCGCAAAGAGTTGAACACAACTGAGTGACTGAACTGAACTAAAGGTTCTTGCATGTTTTCTATGAAATATGAAAAAATATTCTGGACTATCATTTTTAAATAATTGATCAGCATAAAAGTCACACAACATAAATATAATTATTTTAAAGTGAAAAATTCAGTGGCATTTTGTACAACCACCACATCTATCTAATTGCAAAATGTTTTTATCTCTGCACAGTAAAATTCCTTAGCCATTAAATACTGTCTTCCCATTCCCTTTCCCTGCAGTCTCTGGCAACCACAAATCTGCATATCTATTGATTTATCTAATCTGGATATTTATATAAATGGGATCATACAATATGTGACATTGTCTGGCTTCTTACTCTTAGCATAATGGTTTGGAGGTTCATCCATGTTGCACCATATATCATTATTTAATCCACTTTTTATGGCTGAATAATATTCAATAGTGTGGATATACCATAAATTGTTTTTCTACTCATTCCTTGATGGACACTTGAGTTGTTACAACATTTGGCTATTGTGAATAAAACTCCTATGAAGATTTATGTAAATGTATTTGATGGAATATTTATTTTAAATTCTTTTGGGTATATACCTAGAAGTGGAATTGCAAGTTCTGATGGTAATTTTTTGTTTAACTTTTATATTTGTTTTCATATCAGGTAAACCATTTTGAATTCTTTAAAAATAAATTCTTCATTTTTTTCCCTTTGATGTGTCAGGTCTTAGTTGTGGCACACAAAGTCTTTTTTGTGGCACAGGGACTCTCTAGTTGTGATATGTGGGCTCAGCAGTTGCCATGCACAAGCTCCCAAGAAAGCACATTTTAGGAGTTGCAGCACGTGGGCTCTCGGGATCTTAGTTCCCAAACCAGGAATTGAAACTTTGTTCTCTGAACTGCAAGGCAGATTTTTAACCACTGGACCACCAGGAAAGTCCCCCATTTTGTATTCTTACTAGGAACTCACAAGGGTACCAATTTCTCAAAATTTATGCCAACACTTAATTTTCTTATGATTATTATAGTCATTCTACTGAATGTGAAGTAGTACTTTATTCTGGTTTTGATTTGTGTTTCCTTGATGACTAAAGTTGAGCATTTTTTCATATGCTTATTGGTAATTTATATATCTTCTTGGAAAATCTATTCAAGTCCTTTGTATTTTTGTCGATTGGGTTGTTTATCATTTTGGTATAAGTTGTAAGAGTTCTTTATATATTCAGGATACTAGTCTCTTAACACATAAACAATTTTCAAATTCTTTTTCCTACTGTCTATATTTTTTTACTTTCTTCATAATGATATATGGATAAATGGAAACGAATCAAGAGCCCAGAAATAAACCCACACACTTATGGTCAATTAATCTATGATAAAGGAGGCAAGAATATTCAATGGACCAAAGAGTCTTTTCCATAAATGTGGTGCTAGGAAAACTGGACAACTAAATGTGAAAGAATGAAATTAGAACACTCTTTAATATCATATACAAAAACAAACTCAAAATGGATTAAAGACTAAAATGTAAGACCATATACTATAAAACCCTGAGAGGAAAACATAGGCAGAACATTCTTTGACATAAATTATACTAATATTTTTTGGTTCTGTCTTCTAAAGCATGGAAAATATAAGCAAAAATAAACAAATGAGACCTACTTAAAATTAAGGAAAAGTCAGCCTACTGAATGAGAGAAAATATTTGCAAATATTATAACTAATAAAGGGCTAATATTAAACATATATAAATAGCTCATACAACTCAACAAACATTTATAAACAACAAATTTATTAAAATCTGTTTATAAGCAACAGACAGATTAAAAATAAGGGAAGAAGACACGAGTAGACAGTTTTCCAAAACAAAAACAAAAACAAAAACAGATGGCCAACAGGTACATGAAAAGATGTTCAATGTCATTAATAATCAGAAAAATGCAAATAAAATTACAATGAACTATCACTTCCCATCTGTCAGATGGCTATCATCAAAATTAATTGTATCTTATATAAAAATAATTATTTGAATAATTTATTTAATAAAATAATCTAATTAGTGCTATATATAATTAGCCATTTAATCATTGCTATATTTTAATTTAATGAATTAAGAAGCTGCTTTGAGTCTCTGTTGTAACCAAAAACAACTTGCCTTAAATTTGAAATAAAACAAAGTTCTGTTTAACAGAAACCTTTGAAAACTAAAAAGTAAATTTTGTCCCTAAAACAACCCCTGAATATCTCATTTTTAAAAAAGTAATTAGTTGTAATCTATCTGGAACTAGTGTAATCAAAATATAATGTTTTTTAAATATATAGTATACTTTTGCATTTACTGAGGAGGCAATAAAACCTATAAATGTTGACAGGAAATTTATGCTCTATAGATAGACCAGTTATATAGGGGAGGAGAATAAAATGGGATTTATACTGGCATGTGAGATTTTATTACTGTTGCCAAGTTCAATGCTATTAACTTTCGTATAATGTCAGAAAGGACCAGATGTACTGTGAGATCTCTGACTTCTTGTGAATAAGGTTTATGTTCCAAAGCTTATTTTATCCAGTTCCATGGATATTATATCATTAATAGAGGAACAATAATTTAAGAACTCTAAACCAGGTAATCTGTGTACTTGTGCTGACTTAGTCTCATCAGAAAAAGGATTAATGTAATTTGTGCAGGTTAGATTTTTCACAGTCCTAATGTACCTACTCCAATTCTGCCAATAAAATTTCCACATGATACACACTGAACCATGGAAAAGCAATTTTCCAGAGTCATCAAAGTTACTGTCCCACACAATAAAATACCAAGCTATTTACAAGTACTCAGTGGTTAGAGATTGGCTTGTCAGTGGGGGCTTGAAAGATAAAGCTCTAAATTGGCTAAGGTAAATAGAGTGAAATTCCTCCATATCTTCAGTGTTCTTGTGTGTGTGTGTGTATGTCCTTAGTTGCTCACTCACCTGCCAATGCAGGAGATGCAGGAAATGTGGGTTCGGTCCCTGGGTTTGGAAGATCCGCTGGAGAAGGAAATGGCAACCCACTCCAGTATTCTTGCCTGGAGAATCCCAGGGACAGAGGAATCTGGCATAATGCAGTCCACGGTTTTGCAAAGACTTGGACAGGATTGAGTGACTGAGCATGCGTGCAACACTTTATATGTAATTTTAAGATATTTACATTATTAATCCCATCATGAAACTGAAACACCATATTAAAAAGTCTTGATTTTTAGAATTAAGTGTTAATGGGAGGAAAGGGAAATTGAAAATGAAGACCATTCTAAAAGAGAGGTGTGAAATCAGAAATTTTGCAAAGAGGTACCAATCTCTGACATACAGTATTTTTTTTTTTCCAATAAGATAACACAAAAACACATGTAATTTTATTTCTCGGTACCCAGGGACCAGGATATGCCCTTGTTTATAGTGATAATTGTCCTAGAAGAAATGAAATATGTTGTTGTGCAACATTCTGCTGAAAGAATCCACCATGGCCCCTGAGCATCTCTGCACACTCTCATTGGGTATCCCAAAAATGCAAGGTCCAAATCACTTTTTATTTTGACCATTTCTTCAGGTTGTATTTGCAGNTATATCATTAATAGAGGAACAATAATTTAAGAACTCTAAACCAGGTAATCTGTGTACTTGTGCTGACTTAGTCTCATCAGAAAAAGGATTAATGTAATTTGTGCAGGTTAGATTTTTCACAGTCCTAATGTACCTACTCCAATTCTGCCAATAAAATTTCCACATGATACACACTGAACCATGGAAAAGCAATTTTCCAGAGTCATCAAAGTTACTGTCCCACACAATAAAATACCAAGCTATTTACAAGTACTCAGTGGTTAGAGATTGGCTTGTCAGTGGGGGCTTGAAAGATAAAGCTCTAAATTGGCTAAGGTAAATAGAGTGAAATTCCTCCATATCTTCAGTGTTCTTGTGTGTGTGTGTGTATGTCCTTAGTTGCTCACTCACCTGCCAATGCAGGAGATGCAGGAAATGTGGGTTCGGTCCCTGGGTTTGGAAGATCCGCTGGAGAAGGAAATGGCAACCCACTCCAGTATTCTTGCCTGGAGAATCCCAGGGACAGAGGAATCTGGCATAATGCAGTCCACGGTTTTGCAAAGACTTGGACAGGATTGAGTGACTGAGCATGCGTGCAACACTTTATATGTAATTTTAAGATATTTACATTATTAATCCCATCATGAAACTGAAACACCATATTAAAAAGTCTTGATTTTTAGAATTAAGTGTTAATGGGAGGAAAGGGAAATTGAAAATGAAGACCATTCTAAAAGAGAGGTGTGAAATCAGAAATTTTGCAAAGAGGTACCAATCTCTGACATACAGTATTTTTTTTTTTCCAATAAGATAACACAAAAACACATGTAATTTTATTTCTCGGTACCCAGGGACCAGGATATGCCCTTGTTTATAGTGATAATTGTCCTAGAAGAAATGAAATATGTTGTTGTGCAACATTCTGCTGAAAGAATCCACCATGGCCCCTGAGCATCTCTGCACACTCTCATTGGGTATCCCAAAAATGCAAGGTCCAAATCACTTTTTATTTTGACCATTTCTTCAGGTTGTATTTGCAGAAACACCTCTGAAGTATGTGGTAATATTTCCTTCCAAACAAAGAGCAAGTTTGTTTCTGCTGTCTATAAAAGTGTTGACTGTACTAAGCTTGTTACTCTCCTATAACACAACCCACTGCATGTGTAAGCATCCATGATAAACCATTTGGGTTGCCCCAGTGGGTAATGGGTAGCATGAGGACACTACACAGACCAACATGTAGTCCTCGTGACCCCTTTTGCCGTCAATAATAAAGCCCTTTTTCTCCAACCCAAGTCTTCTGTCAGCTAGTTAGCTTGCAAATACTATTAATCAGGCTCTTCATAGTTTCTGATACAAACTACCTCAAAACCTCATGGCTCAAAAGAATAACCCTTTGTTATAGCTCATGGTTATTGCTGTCTCTTATANCAGCTAGTTAGCTTGCAAATACTATTAATCAGGCTCTTCATAGTTTCTGATACAAACTACCTCAAAACCTCATGGCTCAAAAGAATAACCCTTTGTTATAGCTCATGGTTATTGTGTGAGGAATTATAGCAATACTTGGCTGAGTGATTCAGCTGTTCCACATGGTGTCAGTTTGAGTCAATCTGTGGCATTCTGATGGCCAGAACAGCCTAGAGGATCTGACATTCATACACTTGCCTGATGCCTTGGCAATGGTGTTTAGAAGACTAAATGCTTCTGGGACTGCCTTTTCTCTAGTTCCAGGGATTTTTTCACATGCTGTCTTCAGTAAAGCAGTCACAGAAAAGCAGATTTCTTACATTGTAGCATAAGACTTCAAGATTAAATGGTCCCAGAAGATCTAGGAGGAAGCTGCAAGATATCTTATCACCTAATCTCAAAAGTCCCAGAATTTTACTTCTGCCAAGTTCTATCCTTCAAGCCACCTCCGTTTTCAAGGGAAGAGGAATTACGCCCTGAATTTCAATGAGAGGAATGTTTAAAAATTGGCATTTGTTTTCAATCTGCCACAATAAGCAGTAAATAAGGATTAATTGTGAGAATTTTGTTTTGTTTTGTTTTTCTGAACCTCTGGGTCTATCACTTGAGTTTCCAATTAGATGTTGGACTGATTATTAGAACAGGAATTATGTTATATTATTTTGATGATAGATAACTAGACAGACGGGAGAAGGCAATGGCACCCCACTACAGTACTCTTGCCTGGAGAATCCCAGGGACGGGGGAGCCTGGTGGGCTGCCGTCTCTGGGGTCGCACAGAGTCGGACACGACTGAAGCGACTTAGCAGCAGCAGCAGCAACTAGACAGACAGATAGCCCAAGACTATAAATGCATCTAGTTAGTCCACAAGCATTTCATTTTGGTTGAAAAAATTTAGATTTCAAATGAAAGTTTTGCCAAAATCCCCTCAATATTTAGAACTAAATCCCCTCAATATTTAGAACTAAATCCCCTCAATATTTAGAACTAAATATATAAACATGGTAGGTAAAGCTTGTTAGTTGAAATGGTGTGGTGTCTTCTTGGTTGGTTTTTTTTCTTCTGGAAATTAAATTTTATTATATTTAAACCATCCAATGTATTTGAAAATAATACAATAAACATTTTACTATTTTTTAAAGAATGATAGAACTGATACTTTTATTACAGATATGTTATTTGTGGTTAGATGATGGTAGTTGTTTTGATAGATATTCAGATTTTTTTTCTTAACTGCATCTGTACTCAGTGGAAGTCAATAGCAACATATGGTATAAAAAGATCTAAACCTTGTGTTTTAGAATGCTTAGCAGTTTGAAGTATTATTAAATGACTCAAAATAATATTATCAGAAGCTTGATCAGGAAATATCAGTTTATACAATAAAATCAACCTGAATAAAATCTCAATATCTAGAACAGACCAACTAATAAAAATTTACAAGACTTCAGAGAACTTTAGAAATGCTAAAGTACTAAAGCATTAAGAACTGAAAACAACAGTAAGTGATTTTTAAATGATGCCTATTTCAAAACACAAAAGTTAAAATGTCAAACCAAAAAGAAATCTAAACTACTAAGAAAAATGTAGCAAAATTTGAAGTTCAATTCTAAGACTATTTTAAATATTAAAAAAATAAATTGTAGCATCACAGTACAACAAAACAAATATGCTGTTGATGGGAATGCAAACTGATACAACCACTATGGAGAACAGTGTGGAGATTCCTTTAAAAAGTAGGAATAAAACTACCGTATGACCCAACAGTTCCACTAACTGGCAGTATACTCCTAAGAAACCATAATTGAAAAGGGCATATGTACCTCAGTGTTCATCACAGCACTATTTGCAATAACTAGGACATGGAAGCAACCTTAGTGTCCATCCACAGATGAATGGATAAAGAAGATGTGGTATATATGTGCAATGGAATATCACTCAGCTATAAAAAGGAATGCATTTGATTCATTTTTAATGAGTTGGGTGAACCTAGAGCCTATTATACAGAGTGAAATAAGTCAAAGAGAAAAACAAATACTGTATACTAATGCATCTATATGGAATCTGGAAAAATGGTATTGATGATCCTCTTTGCAGGGAAGCAAAGGAGACACAGATATAAAGAACAGACTTTTAGACACAGTAGGGGAAGAAGACAGTGAGATGATATGAGAGAGAAGCATTGAAATCTATACATTACCATATGTTAATTAGATAGTGGAATTTGCTGTATTAAACACGAAACACAAATCCAGTGCTCTATGAAGACCTAGAGGGGTGAGAAGGAGTGGGTGGTGGGAGTGAGGGAAACATATAACAACATGGATGAACCTGGAGGATATTGTGCTTAGAAAAATAGAGAAAGGCAAATATTGTATGCTAATCACATATACATGGAATATAAAAACTATAACTAGTTAATATAACAAAACAGAAACAAAATCACAGATACAGAGAATAAAGTAGTGGCTACAAGTGAGGAGAAGGAAGGGAGGGGGTTGTAAAAATGGTAGGGGATTAAGAGATACAAGCTACTATGTAAAATTAATTTACCTAAAAGCATATATTATCGAGGGAATTTAGCCAATATTTTATAACCTTAAATGGAGCATAATCTATAAAATTATTGAATCACCATGTTGTAGTGAAATTAATACAATATTATCAGTCAACTATATTTTAATAAAATTTTTAAATAAAAATTTTCACTTTATATTAGTGAATCTCAACCATTTGATTGCAGTCAACAACATGTTCTAAGAAAAGACAGTTATTTTCAAAATGTAATTCACAGTACTGATAAATTTCCTTGCTTTTTTTCTCTTTTATNATCTATGATAAAGGAGGCAAGAATATTCAATGGACCAAAGAGTCTTTTCCATAAATGTGGTGCTAGGAAAACTGGACAACTAAATGTGAAAGAATGAAATTAGAACACTCTTTAATATCATATACAAAAACAAACTCAAAATGGATTAAAGACTAAAATGTAAGACCATATACTATAAAACCCTGAGAGGAAAACATAGGCAGAACATTCTTTGACATAAATTATACTAATATTTTTTGGTTCTGTCTTCTAAAGCATGGAAAATATAAGCAAAAATAAACAAATGAGACCTACTTAAAATTAAGGAAAAGTCAGCCTACTGAATGAGAGAAAATATTTGCAAATATTATAACTAATAAAGGGCTAATATTAAACATATATAAATAGCTCATACAACTCAACAAACATTTATAAACAACAAATTTATTAAAATCTGTTTATAAGCAACAGACAGATTAAAAATAAGGGAAGAAGACACGAGTAGACAGTTTTCCAAAACAAAAACAAAAACAAAAACAGATGGCCAACAGGTACATGAAAAGATGTTCAATGTCATTAATAATCAGAAAAATGCAAATAAAATTACAATGAACTATCACTTCCCATCTGTCAGATGGCTATCATCAAAATTAATTGTATCTTATATAAAAATAATTATTTGAATAATTTATTTAATAAAATAATCTAATTAGTGCTATATATAATTAGCCATTTAATCATTGCTATATTTTAATTTAATGAATTAAGAAGCTGCTTTGAGTCTCTGTTGTAACCAAAAACAACTTGCCTTAAATTTGAAATAAAACAAAGTTCTGTTTAACAGAAACCTTTGAAAACTAAAAAGTAAATTTTGTCCCTAAAACAACCCCTGAATATCTCATTTTTAAAAAAGTAATTAGTTGTAATCTATCTGGAACTAGTGTAATCAAAATATAATGTTTTTTAAATATATAGTATACTTTTGCATTTACTGAGGAGGCAATAAAACCTATAAATGTTGACAGGAAATTTATGCTCTATAGATAGACCAGTTATATAGGGGAGGAGAATAAAATGGGATTTATACTGGCATGTGAGATTTTATTACTGTTGCCAAGTTCAATGCTATTAACTTTCGTATAATGTCAGAAAGGACCAGATGTACTGTGAGATCTCTGACTTCTTGTGAATAAGGTTTATGTTCCAAAGCTTATTTTATCCAGTTCCATGGATATTATATCATTAATAGAGGAACAATAATTTAAGAACTCTAAACCAGGTAATCTGTGTACTTGTGCTGACTTAGTCTCATCAGAAAAAGGATTAATGTAATTTGTGCAGGTTAGATTTTTCACAGTCCTAATGTACCTACTCCAATTCTGCCAATAAAATTTCCACATGATACACACTGAACCATGGAAAAGCAATTTTCCAGAGTCATCAAAGTTACTGTCCCACACAATAAAATACCAAGCTATTTACAAGTACTCAGTGGTTAGAGATTGGCTTGTCAGTGGGGGCTTGAAAGATAAAGCTCTAAATTGGCTAAGGTAAATAGAGTGAAATTCCTCCATATCTTCAGTGTTCTTGTGTGTGTGTGTGTATGTCCTTAGTTGCTCACTCACCTGCCAATGCAGGAGATGCAGGAAATGTGGGTTCGGTCCCTGGGTTTGGAAGATCCGCTGGAGAAGGAAATGGCAACCCACTCCAGTATTCTTGCCTGGAGAATCCCAGGGACAGAGGAATCTGGCATAATGCAGTCCACGGTTTTGCAAAGACTTGGACAGGATTGAGTGACTGAGCATGCGTGCAACACTTTATATGTAATTTTAAGATATTTACATTATTAATCCCATCATGAAACTGAAACACCATATTAAAAAGTCTTGATTTTTAGAATTAAGTGTTAATGGGAGGAAAGGGAAATTGAAAATGAAGACCATTCTAAAAGAGAGGTGTGAAATCAGAAATTTTGCAAAGAGGTACCAATCTCTGACATACAGTATTTTTTTTTTTCCAATAAGATAACACAAAAACACATGTAATTTTATTTCTCGGTACCCAGGGACCAGGATATGCCCTTGTTTATAGTGATAATTGTCCTAGAAGAAATGAAATATGTTGTTGTGCAACATTCTGCTGAAAGAATCCACCATGGCCCCTGAGCATCTCTGCACACTCTCATTGGGTATCCCAAAAATGCAAGGTCCAAATCACTTTTTATTTTGACCATTTCTTCAGGTTGTATTTGCAGAAACACCTCTGAAGTATGTGGTAATATTTCCTTCCAAACAAAGAGCAAGTTTGTTTCTGCTGTCTATAAAAGTGTTGACTGTACTAAGCTTGTTACTCTCCTATAACACAACCCACTGCATGTGTAAGCATCCATGATAAACCATTTGGGTTGCCCCAGTGGGTAATGGGTAGCATGAGGACACTACACAGACCAACATGTAGTCCTCGTGACCCCTTTTGCCGTCAATAATAAAGCCCTTTTTCTCCAACCCAAGTCTTCTGTCAGCTAGTTAGCTTGCAAATACTATTAATCAGGCTCTTCATAGTTTCTGATACAAACTACCTCAAAACCTCATGGCTCAAAAGAATAACCCTTTGTTATAGCTCATGGTTATTGTGTGAGGAATTATAGCAATACTTGGCTGAGTGATTCAGCTGTTCCACATGGTGTCAGTTTGAGTCAATCTGTGGCATTCTGATGGCCAGAACAGCCTAGAGGATCTGACATTCATACACTTGCCTGATGCCTTGGCAATGGTGTTTAGAAGACTAAATGCTTCTGGGACTGCCTTTTCTCTAGTTCCAGGGATTTTTTCACATGCTGTCTTCAGTAAAGCAGTCACAGAAAAGCAGATTTCTTACATTGTAGCATAAGACTTCAAGATTAAATGGTCCCAGAAGATCTAGGAGGAAGCTGCAAGATATCTTATCACCTAATCTCAAAAGTCCCAGAATTTTACTTCTGCCAAGTTCTATCCTTCAAGCCACCTCCGTTTTCAAGGGAAGAGGAATTACGCCCTGAATTTCAATGAGAGGAATGTTTAAAAATTGGCATTTGTTTTCAATCTGCCACAATAAGCAGTAAATAAGGATTAATTGTGAGAATTTTGTTTTGTTTTGTTTTTCTGAACCTCTGGGTCTATCACTTGAGTTTCCAATTAGATGTTGGACTGATTATTAGAACAGGAATTATGTTATATTATTTTGATGATAGATAACTAGACAGACGGGAGAAGGCAATGGCACCCCACTACAGTACTCTTGCCTGGAGAATCCCAGGGACGGGGGAGCCTGGTGGGCTGCCGTCTCTGGGGTCGCACAGAGTCGGACACGACTGAAGCGACTTAGCAGCAGCAGCAGCAACTAGACAGACAGATAGCCCAAGACTATAAATGCATCTAGTTAGTCCACAAGCATTTCATTTTGGTTGAAAAAATTTAGATTTCAAATGAAAGTTTTGCCAAAATCCCCTCAATATTTAGAACTAAATCCCCTCAATATTTAGAACTAAATCCCCTCAATATTTAGAACTAAATATATAAACATGGTAGGTAAAGCTTGTTAGTTGAAATGGTGTGGTGTCTTCTTGGTTGGTTTTTTTTCTTCTGGAAATTAAATTTTATTATATTTAAACCATCCAATGTATTTGAAAATAATACAATAAACATTTTACTATTTTTTTAAAGAATGATAGAACTGATACTTTTATTACAGATATGTTATTTGTGGTTAGATGATGGTAGTTGTTTTGATAGATATTCAGATTTTTTTTCTTAACTGCATCTGTACTCAGTGGAAGTCAATAGCAACATATGGTATAAAAAGATCTAAACCTTGTGTTTTAGAATGCTTAGCAGTTTGAAGTATTATTAAATGACTCAAAATAATATTATCAGAAGCTTGATCAGGAAATATCAGTTTATACAATAAAATCAACCTGAATAAAATCTCAATATCTAGAACAGACCAACTAATAAAAATTTACAAGACTTCAGAGAACTTTAGAAATGCTAAAGTACTAAAGCATTAAGAACTGAAAACAACAGTAAGTGATTTTTAAATGATGCCTATTTCAAAACACAAAAGTTAAAATGTCAAACCAAAAAGAAATCTAAACTACTAAGAAAAATGTAGCAAAATTTGAAGTTCAATTCTAAGACTATTTTAAATATTAAAAAAATAAATTGTAGCATCACAGTACAACAAAACAAATATGCTGTTGATGGGAATGCAAACTGATACAACCACTATGGAGAACAGTGTGGAGATTCCTTTAAAAAGTAGGAATAAAACTACCGTATGACCCAACAGTTCCACTAACTGGCAGTATACTCCTAAGAAACCATAATTGAAAAGGGCATATGTACCTCAGTGTTCATCACAGCACTATTTGCAATAACTAGGACATGGAAGCAACCTTAGTGTCCATCCACAGATGAATGGATAAAGAAGATGTGGTATATATGTGCAATGGAATATCACTCAGCTATAAAAAGGAATGCATTTGATTCATTTTTAATGAGTTGGGTGAACCTAGAGCCTATTATACAGAGTGAAATAAGTCAAAGAGAAAAACAAATACTGTATACTAATGCATCTATATGGAATCTGGAAAAATGGTATTGATGATCCTCTTTGCAGGGAAGCAAAGGAGACACAGATATAAAGAACAGACTTTTAGACACNAGAGCCTATTATACAGAGTGAAATAAGTCAAAGAGAAAAACAAATACTGTATACTAATGCATCTATATGGAATCTGGAAAAATGGTATTGATGATCCTCTTTGCAGGGAAGCAAAGGAGACACAGATATAAAGAACAGACTTTTAGACACAGTAGGGGAAGAAGACAGTGAGATGATATGAGAGAGAAGCATTGAAATCTATACATTACCAT
>SJYW01015793.1:0-14175 GCA_006410735.1 Raphicerus campestris
ACTATGAAATCTCGCCTTCCATTAGAAAGAGCCCAATGAATGAGTTCATGCAAAGAGATAATCCATCCGGTTCCTCGGGCTTGTCTGACCTCTTACCCGCCTTCCAGTTGGCAGAAGTTTGGGGGCAAATTAAAACGGTTCAGCCCGGTAGTGGATTTAATGCAGAAAATCATCCTTCGTGCCTGCACCATAGCAAAGGTCTTTAAGTGATGCGGTTACAACAGACCCCAAATGCCACAGCCTATAAACGAAATATCTCATCAATTTGCTGAGCATAAATTCTATCTTAAAACTCCAGCCCACCAGGATCAGGACATAAAGTAGCCTTTCAGTCAACTGCGTTGAGCAGTGTGATACAAGGCGTCTATAAAATATTTTACTGGGTTTTCATGTTTAGTGAATTTGAAGTGAGTTTAATGGGAAAGCAAAAACAGAGAGAGAGTACAAGCCGTTACTGGGTTCCTTTTTTTTTTTTTTTTAAGACTGGTCCTGTTGGCTTTTGGTTGCCTTTTCTTTCTCTTTAAACAATTGAGGAAGGCGCCGGGAATTGGGGAAGGCAGTTTTTATGTTGCCACCACGTGAAACAGTTGATTCAGCTTATAACTTGGTAAAGAATGGAACTTGAAGCAGGCTCTGCATGTGTGTCTGTGCGCGCATGCCCCAGTGTGTGTGTGTAAGCACGTTTTGTGAGAAGGAATGCAAAAAGCCAGGAAAAGCAGAGAGAGCTGTTAGGCTCCAGCTATATCTATGCATTGTGTATTTAGTTTTCTTTCATTTTCCCCTCAGAGGATGGAGAAGGTGCTGTAATTTTCAAAATACTGCAAAAAACATTTCTACAAATCGCTGTGCTTGTCTGCCCACATACGTTAAGCAGCACAAAATAAGCGAGGGGCCCCTTCAACACAAGACACTTTTTTTTTTTTTGCATTTTCTGTAACAACATAAAAGCTGCTGTTATGACAAGAAGTCTGGTAGTTCACCCTTTCATTTATAATTTAACCACAGCCTATATAACATAATCCAAAAATATGGGGCATGATTAGTATAAAAATCAAATGCAGGGGAGGCTTTTTGAATCCTCCAAGTGCAAAACAAAACCAAAAAAAAAGGAGAGAGGAAGAAAACATGGCAGGCATTGGAAAAGACGCGATATTTCTTTAATACTTCATTTTAAACTACCTAATTGTGTTTTTAAGCTTCGGTTCCTGTAATTTTGCAAGACGAGGCATTCCAGTGAGGAAACATATGGTGAGGGATTTTTCACCCACATAGCAGGAGTGCCTCATGCACTTATCTGCTGCTTTCGTGTCACAAAATCCACCACTGAATTTATCCAGTCACCCATTAAAGAAAGAAAAGAATTAAAGGAAAAGGAGGGCTTAAATCCCCTAATGCTACAAGAAGGAGTGAAATATGGTATCGAGTTCAAGTCAGAGGGGTGCTGGAGCTTCCTGACTTTTTATGAGACCAGCAAGTAGCAATTAGCAATCCGAAGCTGCAGAGTGATTTCAGGGCCAGATCAGTCAGCCCCTCAAGACGGCCCCGGGTCCAGCTTCAGCACCTTCACCGCTTAGCTTCCAAGGCGGCCACTCTGGAGGGTCAGTCTTGCGTGAGCTAGGTCAGTAGGCATAAAGATTCGGTACAGATCGGGGAGTAGGGAGATGGGTAGATAAACAGATGAAGGCACACTTACTTTTATTTTTAAAGTCCCTTTGTAATTGTCACTTGAAACATAGTTGCCTTCACATTAAAGGGCAGCTGTCTTAGAGTAACGTTTTGTTTGGTTTTCTTTCTGGGAGACTAAGTCGGCCACTCAGGTAGGGACCGCAGTGGCAATAAAGGTCTGGGAGTGACAAACTTTAACATTTGCAAGGAAGATCTGGAAAAGGATTCCAAACACTGAAATGGTTACTTGACAAAGACCCACTCAGTTCCACACACCCCCTGAGTGTGTGTGTGTGCACGCCGTGTGGAGTGTGTCTAAGTGTCCTCTGGGCTCACATGCACGCGTGCAAGGAGGTGGGGGTGGGGACCAACGCTTGGCAACAGGAAGCCATGCATCTCATTATTCAAATTACAATCAGATTCCTCCTTAAATCACACTGGTGTCTCTTATCAGAAATTGTTTCCTATACTATAATCTGCTGCAATAAGTGGACATTAATTAATGCTAAATTACAATGGAATTATGTATTATATCCATATGAATACTGAATGACTCCATTATGAATAATATTATTACAGTAAATATTAAAAGGACCTGCAAGGGGTTTGTCACTGATCGCCAAGTGTTGATAACTGCCTTGGATCTTAAGTTCACATCAACTTTTAAATACACTAGCCAAACAGCGAATCTTTGATGAATACTGCTTCAAAAAATGTAGCCGAGACCTGATAAGCGAAGCCAAAACACAGCCCAGGAACTCCTCCTGGAAGGTCTGATTTATCCGAGTGACAGGAGCGCGCGTTTCCTGGCTTAGAATTCCATTCAAGCTCTATTCTCTCGGCACAGCCGTGTGTGGCTTCCCCGCTCAGCTAATGTTTTAAAAAACCCACGCACAACTTCGCCGGAGTCTTCTCGTTTTGTTGGGTGGTCATTTTGTCTTAGGGAAGAAAATCCTTAACCCTTTCCCACTTCCCACTTAAAAGATTTCAAAATACCCTGGTGGCAATTTTTTTTTCCGCAAGGCGAAACGGAGTGAGAAAAGTATAAGGTGTTAATCTTGATAATTAGTGCACAAAAGCAATTAGGGGGTCTAAAAATCCTTAAGGCGCAGAAAGCGATTTTTTGTTTATTCGCTTACCTTATTAAGTTAAATATCTGTCTGAATTAATCGCTAATGAAAGTGAAGAAGGCTCAATAACAATGAGCTTAATGAACAGCCGTGTCAGTTGCATTTCACAGGGTCCCAAATCATCGAAGATTGCAAGCCGACTCACTATTCAAAATTACTTTTCTGCCCAATTTTCTGTTTGCAAAGCAGTAAATTATTTACATTTATTGTGCTTATTTAAGCACTTAAATGACTATGAATGGAGTACGGGCGCATTTAAAAAATATGGAACCATTGCACAACTCCACTGCTAGAAATCCCCGTTATTTTCCCCTGAAGGCTGCTCCCCCGCCCTTTTTCTAATCTCCCTTTTACAACAATTCATGAAAAAGGCCATTATTTCATTGAACATGTTTTAATAAGTTATTTATTATTTAACATACTTCAAGAGGCAGGGCAGTGGAAGTTACCTTACACACACCGAGAACAACCTCTTTCATAATTGTCCATTTGCCTCAGCTGAAGCGCTCCAAGTTGCCCCAAATAAAACCGTGCTGCTTGTCAGAAACAAACAAACCCTGCTTTCCACCCTGCTCATGTCATCCAGGTGGATCCTGGAAGAGGTCACTGAGACCAAGTACTGTCTTGGAAAATGCTCGGTTAACATATATTCCTCCTTTTACAGTTATTTATTTGAAATCAGCAGCCACCATTTTTTTTTTAACGTGCAGCTGCTCTTACAAACAAATCACTGTCTTGAGTTGCACTTAACAGCCCAGGGACGCAGCACGCAGGAAGCCCTCCCCAGTATGTTCTTTGCACATTTACAGAGCACTCCAGCTATACCACTAGGCAGCCCATTGACCACTGCCAAGCCCAGAGATGGCCCAGATTCATCAAACTGAGGTTAAGAGCGCATAATAAATACACAGCCCCACGCACAGAAGGGCATCCCAGACAGGTGGAGGAAGGGCATCAGGGAAGGAGCAGCTGCGGAAGAGGAAGTCAGGCTCCTGGCAGCAGAGCCAAGGAGACATCGGCAACTCTGCCTGCCGGACCAGGATCGGGCCTTTCTTTTGAAATCTTCCACATTATTGCAGTGCATACTTTGCGGTGGTTTCAAACACCGGCAGACGCTCCCCACCACGTTTCCCCGCGGCCGCCCGCATGTACACACCACGCAGCCCGTGTGCGCCTCTCACTTGAGCTCACTTCCTGAGGAGTGAGAAACGGTGGCATTTTTCAAAAGTGATTTCAAACAATTTGCGTGTGTGTGTGTGTGTGTGTGTGTGTGTGTGNTGAAGGCTGGTGACCAACGTTCAGTTCTCCAGCGTCCACTGCATGCCAGCCTTTTACCTCCTTCCCCACACTTTTTCCTCACAAAGTTTCTGTAAAGGATTCCATTTTACAGATCAGGCAATGAGTGCAAAGGGATTGGGTGGCTTAAGAGGTGAAGTCCAAGGACACAGGCGAGCCCTGTGCCCATGGGTGCCAGTGGGAGGCATTCTACAGGGCCTCCCAGGATCTGGCCTGGCCTTGTCCCTGCTGTGAGGGAAAAGCACTGCCATTCAGGCTTGGGGACTCAGAATGGGATGATACAGTTTGTTTGCGGGAAGATGTGCCTTAATAGGGAAGAAGGTCCACCTTGCAGTTTCATGAAATTACACTCCTTCTTGCCCCATCACGGAGACATGGCATCAGCTCTCACGGTTAGTGGCTGCTCCTCATTGCAGACCCATCAGGTTATGTGAGGTCCTGTGCTAAGGACATCACGTCGGCCCTCTTTGTCCATGGGTGCTGCATCAGCACATTCAGCCAACTGGAGATGGAAGAGAAAAAATTATTTTAATTCCAGAAGTTTCTAAAAAGCAAAAGGACCCCCAAAGTTGAATTTGCCACATATGGCAACTATATACCTAGCATTTAAATTGCATTGGTTTTTATAAGTAATTTGGAGATGTTTTAAAGTATATAAAAGAATGTGCATGGGTTATATGCAAATATTATGCCATTTTACATGAGAGACTTGAGAACCTGTGGATTTTGGTGTTCTTGGGGGTCCTCAACCAATCCCCCCCTCAGATACTATACAGATGACTATATATATGGTTTCTCATTTAATACTCAAAACAATGCTTTAAAGTAGATACCATTATCCCTATTTAATAGATCGTAAAAGTAGAGTTTTGAACAGCTAAGTGACTTGCCCAAGGTCACAGACCCATCATTTGAGCTCAAGACCATCCTCTTAATCAAAGTAATCGACGTTTTGTCCCGGGTTTGCATGTTGTGCCCTCGGTTCAAGTTTTCATCCTCTTTCTCTCTCTGTTTTTCATGAACAAGTGGTCCCCATGAGCCTCACCCAGTGGTTTCCCACAAGGAGCCCATGGTATGCTCCTGGTACAACCCCACATTCAGGCAGGTGGTCAGCTGTTCAGAAGCATCTGTAAGTGTCAAGCGTTAGTCTCTTTAGCAATGATGTGCTTGCAAGTGTGGTCCCACTGTCCTCATCTTCACGGGGCAATCTGTCTCTAGAAGTGAAAAATGAGAGGTTCGGGTCTGCTCTGCTGACCCCCTGTAGTGTTTGGACACTCTTCTGTGAATGCTCACAGGGATGGAAGAGCCCACAGATTCTGCAGGGGTTTGCAGTATGAGCTATTTAGAAGGACGGTCTGTCTGGTCCTATGGAATGGTTAAGACTTCATGGCAATGCTCTTGTGTGGTGCAGGATGATCAATGTACCCCTAACCCACTGCAACTCTAGTCTGGGAGTAAGGGTTCAGAGCTCGCCGCCTACTTCCCCTCTCACCAGGGCTCATGAGGACCCCGCCGTCCCCCTCCTGGAGGACCTGCACAGTGGCTGGCCCACAGGAGGGGCCATAATCAGTAATCATTGCTCCTTGAACAAGGAACTAGAGCAGGGAAACACGGACATCCTACAACTTATGTTTTTCTGTCCTTGAGGCAACGGGAGGGCACATCCCAAGTACACTTGTGCTGCTGAAATGTTCTGAAATCTTAGTTCAATCACTTACTTTATTACTGACCTATGCTCTAGCATTGCAAGTAAGTGTCCCTGACAGTGTGGCTGTGACCTCTCCCTTCATTCCTGCCAGAGCCTGGTGCACCTGTCTTTAGGATTCACAGCATCAGGAGCATCATAGCCTGGACACGTCCTCTTCCTGTTCACACTCACTTCGGCTGCACTCCCGGCATCTCTTCTTGCTGAGCTTCTGATCCAGAGATTAGTGGTCACCATGGTCTTATTAAGTACCAAAAGAAGTGAAGTGAAGTGAAGTCTTTCAGTCGTGTCCGACTCTTTGCGACCCCATGGGTAGCCTATCAGGCTCCTCCGTCCATGGGATTTTCCAGGCAAGAGTGCTGGAGTGGATTGCCATTTCCTTCTCCAGGGGACTGATTACCTGATCTCTTGGTCAAACATTTTTTTATGATGACTCAGTCTCAGTTCATCTCAAAGAAAGTGCGTTCCTGCATAGTTTGGGTTCAAACTTACAGAGAAGCATTTATCCTCCAGATTTGACTCCAAGGAAGTCAGCCTTATCACCCTTCTCAGCATTCTGTACATTCCTGCCCCTGGCTCTATGCAAACTTTTCCCATCTCCACCCTGGAATTTCCTTCTTCCTGCTCTTTTCCTACACACACCTAAGCAACCCTTCAAGGTCCAACTCAAGTCCTGTCTCCACCCCGGAAAATTTGCCTTCTCCAGCATGACTTGCGTGGGTACCTCCCTCTTCCTGATCACCCACTGAGCCTTCTGTGTGCTGTTCTGCTCTGTTTCATGTGTGTGAGCCTCACCTCTAAGCAGTTGCTTCAGGTGTTTGAGGGCAGGAATCAGAGCACCTATGTTTCCCTCTTCTTTCCTTCTTATTCTTTAAGGCACAATCAGATACCAGCCCCTGTAACAGTCTTAGATCCCCTCCCACATCCAGGCAGGATGAATGGTTCCACTGGTGTTTGGGCTCCTAATTCTATGCTAACACAATCTGCCCCCTCAATGGCATTATATTGATATGCAAGTCTCCCCCAGTGGTGGGTGGTAAGTAGAGGTTGAACTGAGATATAAATACTCTACAGTTATAACTATGTATTAGGCATATGCTGGTAATCAATCAATCAATCAGTTTAGTCACTGAGTCCTGTCTGACTCATTCCAGCCTCATGAACTGCAGGACGCCAGGCCTCCCCATCCATCTCCAACTCCCGGAGTCCCAAACCCATGTCCATTGAGTTGGTGATGCCATCCAACCATCCCACCCTCTGTCGTCTCCTTCTCCTCCTGCCCTCAATCTTTCCCAGCATCAGGGTCTTTTCCAGTGAGTCACCTCTTCACATCAGGTGGCCAAAGTATTGGAGTTTCAGCTTCAACAACAGGCCTTCCAAGGAACACCCAGGACTGATCTCCTTTAGGATGGACTGGTTGGATCTCCTTGCAGTAATAAGCACCCCTATACTTACTGAATTTAATTATTGATTTGAGTATTTGCTCACCTTGCAAATCTGTTGCTGTGTGAACTCTTTGTAGCATAGTCATGCCCATTAGCACAATCCATGACATCTAGACTTCATTGCCCAAGATCTTGATAAGGCCTGAATTTATGAATACCACTATGTCACATTGTATTCATTCATTTGTATAAACTGAGCACTAGGGACTACCAAATTTTGACACCTCCAAAATGCTTATAAGCTGCACAATGAAGATTAATAGAGTTCAATTAAATGTTTACAATATATTACTTATGAACTGCAACTTAACACATGCATAGTTACATGTAATACCAAAGTTTATCAGAATAAGAACTTTGGGGACTTCCTTGGTGGTCCAGTGGTTAGGACTCTGCTTCCACTGCAGGGGTCACAGGTTCAATCCCTGGCCTGGGAACTAAGATCCCACCGTGCCACGGCACAGCTAAAAAAAAATTATTTTAATTTTAAAGATGATTTTCATTCAAAGAGTGCTCAGGAGATGGGGCGAAAAGAAAGTAACTGCAAGACTGGAACAAGCTGGACTGAGCAAAGCTTTAAAGCTGAGGGTTTATATTTCCTTCCCAGAAAATGGGTCATCTTTCCTATTCAGCTTTGCTTTGGTGGTAAATAAATTTGGCTGCTCAAAATTCAATTCACACTTGTCTTCTCTGAGTTATATGGTCAGATTTTTATCCAATGCTTCTAAATTTTCTGATCTTCCCAGTCAGTACTATGGACTGAACTATGATCCCCTCAAATGCATGTGTTGAAGTCCTAATGCTCGGGACCTCAGAATATGGTTGTATTTGGAGACAGTCTTTAGAGATGTCATCATGTTAAACTGAGGCTGTGAGGGTGCTGCTGCTGCTGCTGCTAAGTCGCTTCAGTCGTGTCCGACTCTGTGCGACCCCATAGATGGCAGCCCAGCAGGCTCCCCTGTCCCTGGGATTCTCCAGGCAAGAACACTGGAGTGGGTTGCCATTTCCTTCTCCAATGCATGAAAGTGAAAAGTGAAAGTGAATTCGCTCAGTCATGTCCGACTCTTCGTGACCCCATGGACTGCAGCCCACCAGGCTCCTCAGTCCATTGGATTTTCCAGGCAAGAGTGCTGAAGTGGGGTGCCACTGCCTTCTCCGCTGTGAGGGTGGGCCCTAACCAAATCTGACTGGCGTTCTTATAACGAGAGGAAATTTACACACATAAAGAGATGCTGGGGTGCAGAGGCACAGAGGAAAGACCACGTGAGGACTCAATGAGAAGGTGGCCGTCCGCAAGCCAAGGAGAGAGGCCTTGAAAGAGACCAAACGGACTGTGAGACAATACGTCTGCTGTTTATAGCCCCAGTCTATGGTATTTTGTTATGGCAGCCCTAGCTAACGAACACACTCAGGTAAGCCAACTTGTATTAAAAGTACAGAAACCTTCAGAGTAAACATTTATCTTTCATATCTATGACACTGGACCTCTAAATGCAAATTCTCTCTAATTTGATAGCCAGTGTCTCCAGCTACTTTATTAAACTTCCTGTTACAGGTGGTGAAAGTATGGGACTTTGAAACGAGGAGACTGTTGTCTGAATTTACTGGGGCTCATGGCAATGCTGGAATCACCTGTCTGACCTTCGACTCCAGTGGAAGAAGGTATGTGCTTTCGTCAGAATCTTCTACTGTCAGGCCAGATGACCCCTGATTTCTGTCCTGATGGAGGGTTATGCTTTTTAGGCCGGTTACTGAGGGCAGAGATGGCTAGCTGAAAATACGGACCTACAACAGTGGACAATGTCTGCACACTCTGAAACATGGTGAGTCACCTCCTACCAAGGGTCCCCATAAAATAATGACACACATTAGGCATTTGGGGCAAATACAGGAGAAATCAAATGAGAGAGAGTCTAGGATGCACCTAACAATGTTATATCCTTTCTCTCTGGTATTTCGTTGCCACTGACTCTAAACTACTGGGCAGGAGGGACATACTTCACATACATGTTTGTGCTCCCATCTATAGCCTGTGCGTTTGTTCCCTCACTGCCTGGTATAGACCGGAATTCTTTTAAGAGTTTAACCTGGGACTTCGCTGGCAGACTAGTGGTTAAGACTTTGCCTTCCATCACAGGTGTGTAGGTTTCAATCACCTGTCAGGAGGCTAAGATCCCACATGCCTCATCACCAAAACCCCAAAACATGAAACAGAAGCAATATTGTTACAAACTCAACAAATGCTTTAAAAACAGCCAGGCTCCCCTGTCTATGGGATTTCCCAGGCAAGCATACTGGAATGGATTGTCATTCCCTTCTCCAGGGGATCTTCCCAACCCAGGAATTGAACCTGGGTCTCCTGCATGGCAGGCAGATTCTTTATCCATGAGCTATGAGGAAAGCACCCTCTCCACCCCCTCAAAAAATCTTTAAAATATTTAATTTTTCTAAACATTTTAAATATCACAGAAGTCAAACATCACAAAGTCTAGATGAACTTAGATGAACTAAAAGCAAGTCTTTTTTATGTGTCGTCGTGATCTTTTTTTCAAGTTTGCTTCTTCCCTTTGTTCACGTGCTAGGTCTATTCCTGGTAAAATTTCCGCAATTCTGGCCTGTGAAACTATGAGGAAGATCAGGGGCAAATGCTCTTCAACTATCGGAGGATATAAACAAAGTCCCAGTAAATAAGGTAACAATTGCTCAGTGCAATGTGTGTGTGGTTCCTAGTTTTGCCTCTGACTTTGTGAGTTTGTTTCTGGTTCACCATCAATAAGTGTCAGGCACTCTGCAGGGGAAGGTGAGCCTCTTTCCACGGCTGAGCCAGGGCTGAATCGACCTTTTAGGGCAGTGAGAGTGGCATCAGCTGTGTTTTGATGGCTTGGAAAGACACCTAACTGTAGTCTGAAAACCAGAAAGTAAGTGCTGAAATTTCCCCAGTTATCAGTTGGACTGAGCCAACATGTGTAAACTGATTCAAGAACTAATGAAGAAAAAATTTGTATCATATTTATTTGGACTTCATTTATACTCTTATGTACTTGGATTCTAAGTTGATAATATTCTCTTTCTAGATGGAGAGCAAGGTGAAGTCTGTGACTGCACCTACTTGGAAGTGAGCCAAAGTAAGTGAGTTACATTCAGCTTGAATATAAGAGAGACAACTTTGAATATTTGGTTGGGCATCCTTTTTGACACAACCTTTGTCCTAGGGAAGGATACTAAAGATAGTAAAGGGAATTTTCCAGAAGGATATGCGTCAAAGAATTCCCCAAACTGCGGTTGCTCCCCGATGGCAATTTAGGCAACTCGTCTCTTCCAGAATACGGGAAACAATTCTCTTCACATTTTGATAATGGTTTAGAGGTACAGACAGGAAACAGTGCGTCTTCCACCAAATGCTTGATCAAGGAATAAGTCACAAACTAGAGTAGCTAAATTCAGCAGCCAGAAGTCAAAGAATAAAAATCCAATAAGTTCCCTCCTGAACATGAAAGTGTTAAAAAGCAGTGCTTGGTCCACTTCTATTTGCGTCCTTGCCTCCATGGTTCAGCCAGGCTCTCGGGACCGAGTCATCCTCAGAAAGGCAGCTGCTCATGGAACAGACCTTGGGAACAACAGAGTATCCTGTTTCTGTTCCTAATCCTTTAGGAGCCAGTTAAAAAACTGACCCTCATTTACCAAATCATGTTTTATCTTGCTCTTCATAAAAAATTTTAAAAAAACAGAAGAGGTGACTTTCTTGCTCTCTTCATTTGTCACATGAACATGGCAAAATCAAGCCGCAGTGCTGATTCCATGCAAAACTTAAGCAAATGATAAGCTTAAGTATCCAAATATAACCATCTGTTATTGTCCTAGGTGTATCATAGCGGTTGGATGGGAGAGAAGAGATGTGTACTTTGTAAGTGAAAAGTACAGAATCATGATGTTTCAAAACCGTGCTTCAAACTGATATGCATCTCCCCACCCCCACCCCCTGCTGAATCTTTTCTCTCTAAAAACAGATTTTGGAGAAGATCTTTATACCTCTTTCTGGTATAAGCCAAGCAGTGATACAGAAAAAAGTGTTTCCTCCTTCCTTCTCTCCCCTTTTTCTCCCCATCTTTCCTCCCTCCTTCCCTTTAAAAAATCTTCACTTTTTCTCCTTTGGTTTCTTTAGTTCTTTTTTATGGGAAGAAGTGTAATGACATGACATCCAGTTCTGATGTGTGGGGGTTTGCCCAGCAAGCCATTCTCCAACACCAGCCGGTACCCTACGGTTCTGACCCTGTTTGCCTGGGGAGAGCATCAGATCCCATGAGGCAGAGTTCACTCTTCCAAGACACAAGACTCCTGCCCCTCCACTTCAGACACCATTTGCAAGTCATGTCCAACTGACTATAGACTAGAAGGTCCAACAACCCCCCCCTCCCGCCACCCTTGGATTATTTTAATTTTCTCAAGCATCACACAGAACTTAGAGAAATAATTTGCTTAATGGATTATCATTTTACTACAAACGGATATAACCCTGGGACAGTCAGATGAAAGAGATGAGACAGTGAGGTATGGGAAAGGGCAAGGAGCCTCCATGGTCTCATCACTCAAGAAACTGCAAGGTATTAGCAACTCTGTGCCAGAACGTGGACAAAGCCCAAACAAATATTTCTAATTATAAATCATGATATCACAAAGGACTGGGTATAAAAGCTCTCAGGGGCAGAGAGGGCATCTCCGGGGATCCAGACCAGACTAGCCCTGACAGCTGCAGCTCCTCACACCCTGCTGCTCTTCTCCCCCTTTTTGCAGGTGGCTGTGCTCCCCTCTCCATGCAGGGGCTTCCAGCTTCCTCTCTAATACCCTCACCCCTCACTGAAGATTCACCAGACTGTCAATTCTTTGGCTCTTTAAATTCTTCCTTCTTTCTCCCATCTTTTCCTTATTCTCTGCGAAAGTGTTCATAAGTCGATCGTGTCCGACTCTTTGCAACCCCATGGACTGTATCCTGCCAAGCTCCTCTGTCCGTGGAACTCTCCAGGCAAGAATGCTGGAGTGGGTTATCCTTTCTTTCTTTGTGCCCCAGTCAGTCTCTAAATGAGAAGAGGAAATAAATGCCATCTATAAACATCTCTGTGGGAAAAAAATTATTTTTTATGACTTATAGTTGGGAAAGGGAATTAAGAGACAGGGGAAGATGAAAATTCTGACTTAAAACTGCATTTTAAATCTACCTGTGGCATTTTGTTTTCCTTGCTTGCTATGCCGATGGTTCTGGATTTCCAAAGTCTTTAACCATTGTAAGCTCTTTATTCATTTGAAAATATGCTGTATTTCACAGCCTAAGCCCAGCATCCTCAGATGATCTGCAACATGACTACCTGAAAGGTCTTGGCATTGAATTCACCCTTTGGTATTATAGATTCCTGAGCTGATGGCTTTTGTTTTAGCTCATGCAATAGCTATGGGTCTTATTATGGAGGTGAAGCTATGCAGACCATGCAAGGAGAGCTTGTCAGTTGGCATATGATTTGCTGAAATGCAATCACCCAAACATCAGGAGTGGATTGCTTTTTATTCCCACTAGCACTAGGGGAATTTGCTTTGACATTTCGAAAATCTACATCACTGGTAGAGTGATGGGTAGGGTTGTAAAATGTGCCAGCACCTCTCTCTGAAGCTGTGAGTGTGTTGGCAGCTCATTTTACCACTGGTACAACGTCTCCTATTTGGCTTTGGATGCAGGACACACCATATGACTTTCATCACTTTCAGAAGCCACAGCCACACTGGCAAGATGACTTGGTGAGCCCTGGTCCACTGTCCGACTTTCAACCCAAACAGCGGCACTTGATGGGGATGTCATTCCCTCCAGAAGCTCACCCTGAGTTCCCTGAGCCTACCTAGGGTGGTCACAGCATCTCAAGAGCCTCCGGTGTGATGAGATTCATGATTGGGTCCGGGTAGAGCCAGGAGCCCTGAGCTCCAGGCAGCTGCTTCTGCTCCACAGGAGTGATGGCCTGTGCTGTTTGGGGCATGAGGACCAGGAGCAAGTCCGCACAGCTCTCCTTGAATTCATCCTGGAGTCCTATTGTGTAAGAATGGCAGTCCAGGACCTGCTGGGGATGACTTTCTTCAAGGGAGCATCCACTTTCTGCTTCTGCTCCAGTGCAAAACCATAAGCATTCACCGTGCCATCCCTGGGCGGCCAGGGAACCTGAGCAATGACATTCCTGCTGCCCCACGGCTTGTTAGGGACCCAGAACCAGGGAACGTCTTATAATTCTTATTAGCACTTAAACTGCCCCCAACCTTCTACAGCTTCCCGGAGCCAAATGATCTCCCTCAAAACTGTCTGGATTCACGTTGTTGTAGTACAGCAAAGACCGATACAACGTTGTAAAACAGTTATCCTCCAATTAAAAATAAATTTAACAAAATGTCTTATGTCAAGCCATTAAGACAAGTATTAAAAAAGGAAGGTCACTGTGCACAAGCATTTCCCACCAGCCAACCCCACCTTATGCCTGTAAATATTCCAAAAGCCACAAGTCACTAGAATACAAAGTCATGAAGACAGACCTCATCTGCCTTTCTCCATTGTATTCCCAGGATGTAGCTCAGTGCCTAGCTTATATTAATAGGCTTTCATTCAACCAACATATGTCAAACATGCACCCAGCCTGTGCTGGTCACTGAGCTTGCAATGATGAGCAAAGCAGTCGTCACATGGTCCCTGCCTTTATGAAGTTTGCAGATGAGTGACTATTAAGTGAAAGAACAGAGTTTGCACAAAATGTCCCTAGGAAAGCCACAACCATTGTAAGGGCAGAAATCATGCAAGAGTCAGGAAAGTATTCAGTTCAGTTCAGTCGATCAGTCATGTCTGACTCTTTGTGACCCCATGAATCGCAGCACGCCAGGCCTCCCTGTCCATCACCAACTCCCGAAGTTC
>SJYW01015796.1:5500-20373 GCA_006410735.1 Raphicerus campestris
AAAAAAAAAAAGCTCTACAAATATTTGCTATCCCCGACCAGGTACAAGGATAGCAAATCAGAGTAAAAATTTGGTTATAATGTTCCGATGGAAGTGTTTTCCATTTTGCTACATGTAATGACTCCATAGAGGTTAAATAAACCACATTCCCCACATTTAAAAGCAGGGTTGAGTGACTTTCCTGGTGGCCCAGTGTCTAAGACTGTCCTCCCAAGGCAGGGGACCCAGGTTCGATCCCTGGTCAGGGGAACTAGATCCCATAGCTGCAATTAAAGATCCTACAGGATGCAACTAAGACCCAGTGCAGCCAAATAAATTAATTAAAAAAAAAAAAAAGGCAGGGTTGATGTGAAGGAGAAAACAATTACCGATATACAAAGCAAATTGTCAGCTATCCAGAATAACTGTCTGGAAATTTACATCTTTGTACCCCATTAGAACTTTTAGGAGCCTGGGGAAGAAAGTGTCCACAGACTGGTAGGTTACGAGTGGGCAGGCCCACGGGTGACCTGCAGTGAGTGTGTTCCAGAGGCTGGCCAGCTTTCATGAGCTTGCCCCCTTTGTGGCCTCCCTGTGTGGCCACCCTGTGTGGCACTCTGTGTGGTCACCCTGACCACACCTGGCATGGCCAAATGGGGTAATCTTGGAAAGTGCTGCCTCCTTCTGGATGCTTCAGGGGACTGGGGGTTGCGGGGGGGCCAAGTGTCTCCCTCAATTCACCCAAGTTCCCTGCATTCTCCTGCCCTCAGGGTCTAGCTACAACCCAGGATGAGCAATCGTGGACATGATCCAGGAACTCAGACTTTCAGACGTGGAGAAAAGGCATTTTGAAATCCTGGAACAAGTTTAAAGCCAAACACGTGCTGTGGTCAGCCACTTCAGTCGTGTCTGAATCTGTGACCCCATGGACTGTAGTCCACCAGCCTCCTCTGTCCATGGGATTTTCCAGGCAAGAACACTGGAGCAGGTTGCCATTTCCTTCTCCTGGGGATCTTCCCAACCCAGGGATCGAACTTGCAGCCCCTGTGGCTCCTATATTGCAGGCAGAATCTTTAGCACTGAGCCACCAGGGGAGGTCAAAAGTCAGACCCAGTTCACATATTCACCATGAAAAGCTACAGGCAAGAGCCAAGGAAACGTGTCAGGAGACTGCTTTTGTCCTTTTCCAATTTCCTTCTTTACCAGCTTCACTGCACTGATGTTTATAGGTGTTTATTCCTTCGTGACTGCTAGGTAGCTCCTGCTTATCTCCCCAAGTTCACCTCTTGCTCTAGGCACACCGCTGCTGTTCAGTCACTAAGTCGTGTCAACTCTTTGCGACCCCATAGACTGCAGCACACCAGGCTTCCCTGTCCATCACCATCTCCCAGAGTTTGCTCAGACTCATGTCCACTGAGTCAATGATGCTTTTCCCAGCATCAAGGTCTTTTCCAGTGAGTCAGCTCTTCATATCAGGTGGCCAAAGGATTGGAGCTTCAGCTTCAGCATCAGTCCTTTCAGTCAGGGTTGATTTCCTGGAGGACTGACTAGTTCAATCTCCTCACAAGGGCATACGGAACTGCTTGCAAATTCCCAAACACTCTCCTCTTCCCCTTCCTGTCCCCAGGGCGTCCTCACTTGTTCAACTCTGAAATTAGCTTTCACTCTCTGCCACCAAGAAGGGGGGCGGGGGGTGGGGTGTGGACATCACTCCTACGTCTTCCTTCAGTGCTCTGTGCTTCATGGATCAACCACGTTCAATTACACGTCTTTCTGTCATTTGAGAAAAAGCTCCATGAATAACCAGGACAGATGGAAAAGGTGTCCTTTTCATTATAGGGGACTGGAATGCAAAAGTGAGAAGTCAAGAAACACCTGGAGTAACAGGCAAATTTGGCCTGGGAGTACAGAATGAAGCAGGGCAAAGGCTAATAGAGTTTTGCCAAGAGAACACAGTGGTCATAGCAAACACCCTCTTCCAACAACACAAGAGAAAACTCTAATCATGGACATCACTAGATGGTCAACACCAAAATCAGACTGATTATATTCTTTGTAGCCAAAATGGAGAAGCTCTATACAGTCAGCAAAAACAAGACTGGGAGCTGACTGTGGCTCAGATCATGAACTCATTATGGCCAAATTCAAACTTAAATTGAAGAAAGTGGGGAAAACCACTAGACCATTCATTCAGGTATGACCTAAATCAAATCCTTTACTGTATCAAATCAAATTTGTATCAAATCAAATTATACAGTGGAAGTGAGAAATAGATTCAAGGGATTAGATCTGATACACAGAGTACCTGAAGAACTATGGACAGAGGTTGGTGACATTGTACAGGAGACAGGGATCAAGACCATCCCCAAGAAAAAGAAATGCAAAAAATCAAACTGGCTGTCTGAGAAGGCCTTACAAATAGCTGTGAAAAGAAGAGAAGCGAAAAGCAAAGGAGAAAAGGAAAGATATACCCATTTGAATGCAGAGTTCCAAAGAATAGCAAGGAGAGATAAGATCAGTGCAAAGAAATAAAGGAAAACAATAGAATGAGAAAAACTAGAGATCTCTTCAAGAAAATTAGAGATATCAAGGAAATATTTCATGCAAAGATGAGCACAATAAAGGACAGAAATGGTATGGGCCTAACAGAAGAAGAAGATATTAAGAAGAGGTGGCAAAAATACACAGAACTATACAAAAAAGATCTTCACAACCCAGATAATCACGATGGTATGATCACTCACTTAGAGCCAGACGTCCTGGAATGCAAAGTCAAGTGGGCCTTAGGAAGCATCACTACGAACAAAGCTAGGGGAGGTGATGGAATTCTAGTTGAGATATTTCAAATCCCGAAAGATGATGCTGTGAAAGTGCTGCACTCAATATGCCAGCAAATTTGGAAAACTCAGCAGTGGCCACAGGACTGGAAAAGGTCAGCTTTCATTCCAGTCCCAAAGAAAGGCAATGCCAAAGAATGCTCAAACTAGCACACAATTGCACTCATCTCACACGCTAGGAAAGTAAGGCTCAAAATTCTCCAAGTCAGACTTCAACAATACGTGAACCGTGAACTTCCAGATGTTCAAGCTGGATTAAGAAAAGTCAGAGGAACCAGATATCAAATTGCCAATAACCCTTGGATCATATAAAAAGCAAGGGAGTTCCTGAAAAACATCTACTTCTGCTTTATTGACTATGTCAAAGCCTTTGACTGTGTGGATCACAACAAAATGTGGAAAATTCTGAAAGAGATGGGAATACCAGACCATCTGAACTGCCTCTTGAGAAATCTGTATGCAGGTCAGGAAGCAACAGTTAGAACTGGACATGGAACAACAGACTAGTTCCAAATTGGGAAAGGAGAACGTCAGGGCTGGATATTGTCACCCTGCTTATTTAACTTATATGCAGAGTACCAGATGAGAAATGCAGGACTGGATGAAGCACAAGCTGGAATCAAGATTGCTCGGAGAAATATCAATAGCCTCAGATATGCAGATGACACTGCCCTTATGGCAGAAAGTGAAGAAGAACTAAAGAGTCTCTTGATGAAAGTGAAAGACTAGAGTGAAAAAGTTGGCCTAAAGCTCAACATTTAGAAAACCAAGATCATGACATCGATCCCATCACTTTATGGCAAATAGATGGGAAACAGTAGAAACAGTGACAGACTTTATTTTGGGGGCAGGTGGGTGGGGGGTGGCTCCAAGATCACTGCAGATGGTGATTGCAGCCATGAAATTAAAAGATGCTTATTCCTTGGAAGAAAAGCTATAACCAACCTAGACAGCATATTAAAAAGCAAAGCCATTACTTTACCAACAAAGGTCCATCTAGTCATCTACTGGTTTTTCCAGTAGTCATGTATGGATGAGCACGGAAGAATTGATACTTTTGAACTGTGGTGTTGGAGAAGATTCTTGAGAGTCCCATAGACCGCAAGATCAAACCAGTCAATCCTAAAAGGAAATCAGTCCTGAACATTGAAAGAACAGATGCAGAGGCTGAAACTCCAATTCTTTGGCCATCTGATGGCAAAGAACTGACTCATTTGAAAAGTCCTTGATGCTGGGAAATGTTGAGGTGGGAAGAGAAGGGGAGGACAGAGGATGAGATAGTTGGACGGCATCACTGACTCAATGGACATGAGTTTGGGTAGGCTCTGGGAGTTGGTGATGGACATGGAAGCATGGCATGCTGCAGTCTATGGGGTCACAAAGAGTCGGACATGACTGAGCAACTGAACTGAACTGGATTGATACATACATACATATATATATATATATGTATAAAGAGTATTTGCTTTTGTGCGTGATCAGGTGAAGTTCTTCCTTGTGATCGGCAGTTTGCAGATGACATGAGCATGGCCTGTGTGTGGGTCAAGACCACCGATGTCCTCTGTGCTGAAAGTGGTGAAAACAAAATTCTCAAGATCTTCTCTGGAAAAGAAGGTATCACTCCCCATTGTTCTAGAGGAGGAAGACTGGAAGGTGCGTCTGGTCTTACAAATGGCTACAAGCGTTTCCAACACAGAATTCTCTCCCCTCCTCCTCTCCTCTCCTCTCTGTCTCTGTCTCTTCCCATATCTTATCTCTGCCCTGGATAAAGTAGGTAGCTTTCTCCAAAGATTAAGAGAAACAGGAACAACCACCAGAAACAATGAACTTGCATCCTGCCAACTTCCCAGGGCAAGCCATCTTCTTGTCTTGGTCCTGGTTTGTGTCCCTCATAGAGCCTCTTGCGGCTTGGGTCACGTGCTTCCCTGCATTTACTGCTGAGTTCTCAGTTTTCTAAATAATTCACCCCTCTCCTTCCGTTCCCACCCCATCCTTTGTGTTCACTGTTCTCTCAGTATAACTATTGATTGGTCCTCTAATTTCCTTTCCTCTTTCCTTTCTTTATTTCTTCCTTTTTTTTTTCTTTTCCTTCTGTTTTCTATCCCAGTGTCTTTTTTACTTTGGAGAAGTTTTCTCAACCTCATTTTTCTTACCTTCTATTTAATTTTTTAGAGATGCCATCTTTGTTTTAATACCCAGGAGTCACTTTCTTATTCTCTGAATGATACTTTTTTTTTAAGTTCTCTCTTTTTTATAAGAACTTTGCCTCTCATCCTCTCTGAGTATATTAACTGACAGTGATTTGTTTATTTCTTTGCTTGTTTTCATGTTTCCTTCTGATCTTTTTCCAAGTTGCCTTTATTTGAGACCACTCCTGCATCTTAAAGACTGTCCTCAGATGCCTGCCCATCCCTGGCTCTCTGTTCATATTTGGGCATAAAACACTCAAATGACTCTTAAAGATTCTGAATGTTGCTAGACTTACAAAAAGGGTGATTTCGATGGTTAATTTTATATGTCAACTTGGCTGGGCCATGGGGTGCCCCGATATTTGGTCAGTTATTATTCTGTGTATTTCTTAAAGGTGTCTTGGCATGTGATTAACATTTAAATGGGTAAAATGAGTAAAGCAGACTGCCCTCCCTCATGTGGGTAGGCATCACTGAATTAGCTAATGGCCTGCTTAGAACAAAAAGCTAACCTTACTCAGAATAAGGAGATTTCTCCTGCCTGACTACTTTCAAGGGGGCACATTGTTTTCTTCGAACTTCATGGAGTCTTCAGCCTCAAAGTGAAGCATTACTTCTTCCTTTAGAAGTGTTTCAACCAGTTTCCCAACCATCAGAGTCTAACTGCAGCCCCACCCAGTACCTCTGCTTCAGGTTGCTAATGCCTCAAATTTCTGAGACTTTCTGGGCTCCTGCCATGACAGCTGGCTTGTTGCTGATTGACTGCCACCTACCACCCCTGGCAGGTAGAGTTCAGTGTTCTCTGGTCTGAGTCATTTACAACTTGTCCATTCACAGTTCAGTTTCCAAAATCAGTTAGAATCATTTACTGTTATCTCCTCTCTTCTTTCTATTCGGTTTTATGCTTTAAAAATTTTTTTTCTTTACTATTATTTTAGTAGGGTTTTGAAAAAAAGCAGAGATGAAAACATGTATTAATCTATGTTGAAGCAGAATTCACAGGGTTATAATCACATACAGAAGATTGTCCATGCACTGCTAATGAGCATGGGATTTCTTTTGGGGGAGATGAAATATTCTCAGATTGATTGTGGTTATGGTTGCACAACTCTGTAAACATACTAAAAACCACTGAATTTTATACTGCAAACAAGTGAATTGTATGGTATTTAAATTATATATCTATAAAGTCATTACAGTTTAAAAAAAAAAAAACAAGAAGGAAAGACTTCCTGTGTAGCTAAAGTCCTCAGTAATGGCAAGAAGCAAAGCTGCATACACCACATTCAAACATGGATCATGGACGAGCGAACAGATCAGTGAATCTATAAGAAAAGAAAGTATAAGGCAAAACCTTTTCTAAAGTCCATTGTAATTCCTAAGAAAAGCACAATAAGGCATCTCTATATTTTGTGACTGTAATACAAGACAAAAACTTGGGTTTGAAAATATGAACTCAAACAGTAAATGAAATCAGGTGATTCAACAATAAATTCAATCCATCGATTTAAAAGATATAAACCTGAGCGTGCTTGAGTGGGTTCACCTTAGCTGCCTGTGTCTTAAACAGCTGTCAAAATAGCATTTGGGGGTGGGTACTTTTTCTGATAAACGTTATTGAATGATATTTTTAGATCTTTCTGTATATGCCAGCGGTTAGGTTTGTGGGGGGAGCATCTTATAATCTGAGGACATGTCAAAACCAGAAGGCAAGTTCATTTCGTATTTCTGCATCAGTTAAATTTTTGCCAGGAAATAGATGAGAGTCCAGGAAAATTTCAATCAGGTACCAGAAACCTACAGGGAGAGCTTTGTGTTCCAGTAACCATTTTGTGGATACAATGAGGGGAAATGGCCCAATAGAAGAATAACATCTGGAGTGGTCCGAATGCAGGACTCACTCTAGACCTGGTCAGTTTAAATGTCACCAGAAGGATGATGGTATCATTTTAAATTACGTTTCTATTGAAGTGCCAAATGGGGTTGGACACGGTATTATTCTATGTGGCATGGAACATTTACTCTCCTAACATCCTGGAAAGTGATATTTACTTTTTGGTTTGTGTTTTTATGACTGGCTGATACTATGTTCTTTGTGGGCCAAAACCTCATCTCCCAAGAAACAAAACAGGATCCCCCAAACCCAGCACTAAACAGGCCAGCTGGCCCTGAGTCTAGTGGAAATGAACTGAGAGAGACTCACATGACCTGGCTTCCAGCCGGTGGCACATTCCCCACAGATGTGAACTTACCGTGGTCATAAGGTCTCCAACCTTGAGTCTCCTCCTTTGTTAAACATGTGGAATCCAGGGTAAGGTCAAGGAGCCATAGAATAAGGTCTGCACGTGTGATCTGTCAAGAACACAGTGTTAGAAGTATGAGTTATCATTTCAGGTGGACAGGAATATGGTATGTAGGAGAAAAAAAGATGGGGCGAGAAACAGTGGGACCTGCCCAATTAAAAAAAAAAAATCTCACCTCTAATCCAAACAATTTTAAGGTAAAAGGGATATTTGGACATATTTCTTGGGGAAATTCTTGATGCCTGATTGCTTTTAAACGTCTGTTGGCCCTGATTCTCTCACACCACTTCAGGCACACACATACAGAGTTTCCCCAAATGCAGGGGCGTCAGGTTGTTCAGCTGCCAAGTCTTATCCAATTCATTGTGACCCCATGGACTGCAGCACACCAGGCTTCCCTGTTCATCACCAGCTCCTGGAGTCTGCCCAAGTTCATGTCCATTGAATCAGTGATACCATCCAACCATCTCATCCTCTGTCGCCCCCTTCTCCTCCTGCCCTCAATCTTTCCCAGCATCAGGGTCTTTTCCAATGAGTCAGCTCTTCGCAACAGGTGGCCAAAGTATTGGAGCTTCAGCTTCAGCATCAGTCCTTCCAATGAGTATTCATGGTTGATTTCCTTTAAGACTGACTGGTTTGATCTCCTTGCTGAGAGAAGGTTCTCAAGATTCTTCTTTAAAAGATGGTAACAATAATCCTATATGTGAGACAGCAAAAGAGACACAGATGTAAAAAACAGACTTTTGGACTCCATGGGAGAAGGCAAGGGTGGGATGATTTGAGAGAATAGCATTGAAACATGTATATTATCATATGTGAAATAGATGACCAGTCCAGGTTCAATGCATGAGACAGGGTGCTCAGGGCTGGTGCACTGGGATGACCCTGAGGGATAGGGAGGGAGGTGGGAGGGAGGTTCAGGATGGGGAACACATGTACACCCATGGCTGATTCATGTGAATGTATGGCAAAAACCACCACAATATTGTAAAGTAATTAGCCTCCAGTTAAAATAATTTTTTTAAAAAAGAGTCTTCTTTAGCACCACAGTTTGAAGTTTGCCAGATAGTCCACACAAAAACCCTAACCTTTACAGATGTTTTGATGATGGCTGCAACAAGCAAGTCAACTTACAGAAAATGCTGTAGGATGTAATTTTATTTACCCAGTTCTGAACAGCCTGACACTACCCACACTATATATCCTCTGAGAAACTAAGGGGATTCTTGTTTGCTGAGAATTTCGGTACCTCAGTCATGTGAGAAAGGGCTGCTTGAGTCAACAGGTGTGATGCAGGATATCAAGGGAGGGGGCTTCCCAAGCCTAGGGCTCATGGCTACTGAGTTTTGGATTAGGCTCAAGGTGACTGATTTTGAAGTCTGCAGAAACACAAAAAATGTTTGCTATATTGATTATAATCATAGTCAACCAAGAACCATATTTAATTTGTATTTAATAACTAAAACCTAATACCTTCAACAGTAGGGGAACTGTTTCATTGATTGAACTGGCCCCTTGATAATATCCATTAGGAAATAGGTGAAATAATGGCATCGTTATATTCTGTATTTGGTGCAGGAGTCATGGATGAGTCAGTCAAACTATAGATGGTTCATGGAATACAGGTGATCAGGGGGACCCCCAGAGGCCTCTTGGTTTACAGCACGGGTGCCCTCCTGGGAGAATCAGGCAGCTGAGTGCAACATTGGTGCGGGGGGGATGGGAGAGGAGATCAGAAGAAGGTGACAAAATCACATCATAAAATATTAATAACAATATCGGAGATACTAATAACTGTTTATTGATAAATAATGTTACAATAATATTAATAACATATACTGATTTGTTATTAATAACAAGTAGAACGTGACTTAGTGGCTAAGACTCCACACTCCCAGTGCAGGGAGCCTGTGTTCAATCCCTGGTCGGGGAACAAGATCCCATAGGCGGCAACTGAGACCCAGAGCAGCCAAATAAATAAACATGTGTGTGTTCTTAAGAGTTTAGAAAGGAATTACATTTTTTAAAAATTAAAGATAACAAATGAGCTGTCTGGATACTGACTCTCGTCCTTCACTGTTAAAGCTCAGTCTCCCACTGCCTTCTTTGCTATCTTCCCACGATTGCTGCCTTTGACTTGAACAAGACTTCTACAAGGTAAAAATGTCAGAAACAGGGACACGGGATTTCTCACCCGGTGTTATTTGGGAGGTTCCTTTAACCCTCTTTGGAATATTATAGGTCTGTCTAGAAAAAGACCATGTGGACTCATATCCCATCTTCCTCATTTCCACTTATTATTCAGATACTCATGAGCAAGTCACTTAACTCACTCAAGCTTCATTTTCTTCATCTATAAACAGGAGTCTNTATGACCACTGGAAAAACCATAGCCTTGACTAGATGACAATTCATTCAGCAAGCGAACTGGAACTCCAGCCTCCTTCCACCTTAATCAGGAACCATCTACACACATTTCAACACTTCATCACATCCCTGAGGTAGTTACGACTTTCCTTGGTGGAGACGCTGGTGTCACTGCATTACTGACACAGCTGTTTCATAGTTAACCATGACTGCTAGTTCCTGAAACAACTGTACTTTCCAGATGCTCACTTCTTTCATGTACTTTCCAAACAGCTTAATACACACATTCTAACCTTTTATTTTTCATACCACTTGTTCCCAGTTTCTATTTCACATCTAACATAGTGACAAATAATACACAGTTATCATGGGATAAGATGTTTTCAAAGATTCCCCAAGAATGCTCATAATAGCTGCTTCAAACATTGTTATATTCCCTAGCATCAGCTGGGGTTTGTAGTTCTTTTCTTAAGAGTTCATCTGCACAGTTACTCCTTACAGGCCAGAGAGCACTCAAATACATTTCCTTTATTTCTTTGAATTAAAATTATAGAATGGGGTAGTTTAGATTTCAGAAAAAAATCCTTATACTCTGTGGTTTTGTCATGTAGATGTTATGCAGTTTATTTAAAATGGTAAATCATTGCTATGTGCTTGGTTGTTCAGCCATGTCCGACTCTTTGTGATCCTTTGGATCGTAGCCTACCAAGCTCCTCTGTCCGTGGGATTTTCCAGCCAAGAATACTGGAGTGAGTTGCCACTTCCTCCTCCAGAGGATCTTCCCAACGCAAGGATTGAAAGGATTGAACCTGGGTCTCCTGTGTCTCCTGCATTGCAGGTAAATTTTTTACCCACTGAGCCATCAGGGAAACCCTGGTTGCTATGAATTCTAACAATGAAAGACTTTGAAACTGGGATATTTAGGGGATTTAGGACATCTTCATAGGATTCACTACACGAAAACAAATGTTATTGCATATTTACCTTTACCCTGGAGTAGCACCTGTGTTTTAAAAAGCAAAGTGTTAGTGACCATGTTCAGTATGTAGAAAACAGAGGTAGATTTGAGCCTCATTTCTTCTAACTGTAATTTGCCTTTGTCATCCAGAATTAGATGGAAATCTTTTTTTGGCTCTGAGTGTGAGAATTAGTCCCAATAAAAGATATCAACATTCCACAGGACCAAATGTTTTCTTCCACCTTAAAGATATCTTCTATGGAAAAAAAATGGGATAAATTAATCAAGAGAGGACCCTATGAGTTGCCATATACTAGTTACCTGTCATTCTCATGGTCCATGGTTGGTACTTGCTGATTTACATATGTTCTCATTAACAGCTGTGGGCTAAGAACCTAGAGATGTTTGGGGGTTATAAAGAATAGTAGATTCAATCCTAGATCTATAGAATTTTCTTTTTGCATAATTTTTTTGTCTCATGATAACATTATGAGATTGACTGATATTTCAGCCTCATTATGTAAAATATAAGATAAATAAATAATGAAAGCCTAGAAAAAAACTGTAAAAAAATTTTAAAAATACACAAAAATAATACCAGCACGTAAAAATGACACAGATCCCAAAACATTTTAACAGAATTAAAGTAATAAAGTACCACAAGCAAAATATATGCTCTGTTATCCAAGACACTGACAGGGCAGAGATTGCAAAAATCAATGCAGCCATAAACCTAAGACATCTTTCAAACAACTGCTTAAAACTCAGGTCCTGCTAAATCATGAATCCAGGTTGCTAACAAATGAAAAATTGGCAGACTGGACCTTCATCTCCTTTGACGACTTCTCTGCAACTTCACAAAGTGTGAAAATGTAAAATAGATAAGCAGTCAGTGAGAGAAAAAAATTAACATCTTACCAAATTCACAGATTTCATTTATCACCTCAAAAAGAAAATGGAAATGAATTTAAAGGTGATTCAACATCAGAATATCATTTCAATGATTTTAACTTGAGTTCCTACTATGTGCCAGTCACTGTTTGACTGACATCTGATTCAGCAAGTTAAATTCTGTGGAAATTGCATCTTCGAAGTCCTCCCTTTCATCTCAGAAAACTGAGTCAGTCTAAAATGAATCTCTGCTTACATAAATGACTTCCTCGTTTGCCTTGCTGAAGGGAATGAGCTTATCAGAATCAGCCTATGACAAACCCAAAAGTTTCTTGATGAGATCAGATCATATAGTTCCAGTAAATTAGCACATACCAAATACAGTATCTGCTGAATCTTCAGTATTCAGAATCCTATCCATTGTCAGCAGTGGAAAATGACCTTCAAGAAGGCTGCTTAACTAAGACTCCTGGAGTTAATTGAGGCTGTGACTGGGCTCAAAAACTTTGAATCTTTGCTCTACTACTTCACATTGAGACTCCGTGTCCATCTGACTTCATGAATTTATTTATTAACTATGGAGAAGTTTTAATACACTAGAAAGTCCAAAATGACTTCTTTATGCTGCATTCTAATGTCCTCAAGTTTCCTCTGGCTGCAGACTCTAATTTAGAACCACAGTTGGCAGAGGTTGAATCATAAGACTCTTCTATAGCTCTACTACCCAACCTGAGCCCTGGGTTCCTATCAGTGTTTTAAAGTTGCTCTCTAGCTTCAAAGAATTTCATGAAAGAAGAGGAAGAATATTGAAAATCATATGTAAAGTGTATTTTAATAAACATGAGTGAATGCATTTAGAGGTTATGCTGTACTTCTAATTTTTGCCTCACGTTGTTCTAGCACATTTCATCTGACCTCTCCATTCAGCAAAAATTTCATATATAAAATTCTCTTTCGTGAGCTATATTTCAAAATTAGTTTAAAAATACAACAGTCATACTTAACATCTCATGTAAGTTTCATGTTATGCCAATTTACTATTATGAAAGATTTAAAATTTCCCCAAATGAATATATTCAGTTTTTATATCTTGTTTGTCATAGAATATGAATTTTTGTATGAAAAGCAAAAATGTTAAATTTTTACATTTGATAATGTACTTCCAAAGTATATAATTTCTGTTATGGCACCATATCTTAAGGCATTTTGTATTTACCCTCACCAAAATACTAAGCTTCTAAAAAAAAAGTACTAAGCTTCTTTCAACATTCTTTTATTGGTAAAGGGAAAGGAAAAAGGAAGACTAATGTGTAATATTGTGTAAGAGTCTGTTTTATCTTCCAGCTTACTTTTCAAGAAACTTCCCTAGATTTGAGAGAAATCATATGAAGTTCAAGTATCCTAGTGATAATATGAATAAGTAGCTTTTCAATGAAATATGACTTACACTGTGGAAGTACAGTAGAGACAAAATGGAAATCTTTAAAGAATATGAGACCTAAGCCTTATGGCAACATTCTAGTGTTTTGTACCCAGAGATCCCACTGGTTTAATCTTTCTGATATTTTTCTCTCACCTTGTTCTGGGCCTGCAAAGATGCTGATGGGGTAAGGGTGGAATCAGCCAGAATGATTTCTCCAATGAAGGCAAACGAATCAGTACAAGATAAAACAATATGCATGTCAACACCCAAGGTTACACACTGACACCAGTACAAAGACATGGCTATAGCCTCCATTCTAAAAACTTGGGTCTACAAAGAGATTTAAATAATGTTTGAAGTGGGGATGCTGAAAAGTGTCGGCCATTTTACTTTTGGGAATTAAAATGCTGAAACACTTTGGCATCTTCTGCTGACAAACAAGATTAAAGGTTCAGAATAACTGCCAATTGTGTCCTGAAGATCAGTGACATCCAGACAAACCAGTAAGAAGTTGTCTCACTAAGCCTTAATCCTGGAGTCTACGGAAAAGGAACTCTTCCCTGATCTTTCCAAGAATTCTCAAAAGGCGTATTTCTCACCAAGTACCTTGAAAGCATATTTCTAGCCAATGCCAGGAGATTTACATTTTACAAATGAAATCAATAACCCAAGGAGAACATTGGCATCTGTACTGAGGAGCTGTGCTACCTGACACATTCAGTTCAGTTCATTTCAGTTCAGTCGCTCAGTCATGTCCGACTCTGCAACCCCATGAATCACAGCACGCCAAACCTCCCTGTCCATCACCAACTCCCGGAGTTCACTCAGACTCACGCCCACCACGAGTCTGTGATGCCATCCAGCCATCTCATCCTCTGTCGTCCCCTTCTCCTCCTGCCCCCAATCCCTCCCACCATCAGAGTTTTTCCAGTGAGTCAACTCTTCGCATGAGGTGACCAAAGTATTGGAGTTTCAGCTTTAGCATCATTCCTTTCAAAGAAATCCCAGGGCTGATCTCCTTCAGAATGGACTGGTTGGATCTCCTTGTAGTCCAAGGGACTCTCAAGAGTCTTCTCCAACACCACAGTTCAAAAGCATCAATTCTTCGGTGCTCAGCCTTCTTCACAGTCCAACTCTCACATCCATACATGACTACTGGAAAAAGCATAGCCTTGACTAGACAGACCTTAGTCGACAAAGTAATGTCTCTGCTTTTGAATATGCTATCTAGGTTGGTCACAACTTTTCTTCCAAAGAGTAAGTGTCTTTTATTTCATGGCTCCAGTCACCATCTGCAGTGATTTTGGAGCCCAGAAAAAATAAAGTCAGACACTGCTTCCACTGTTTCCCCACTTATTTCCCATGAAGTGATGGGACCAGATGCCATGATCTTCGTTCTCTGAATGTTGAGCTTTAAGCCAACTTTTTCACTCTCCACTTTCACTTTCATCAAGAAGCTTTTTAGTTCCTCTTCACTTTCTGCCATAAACGTGGTGTCATCTGCATATCTGAGGTTATTGGTATTTCTCCCGGCAATCTTGATTCCAATTTGTGCTTCTTCCAGCCCAGCGTTTCTCATGATGTACTCTGCATAGAAGTTAAATAAGCAGGGTGACAATATAAAGGCTTGACGTACTCCTTTTCCTATTTGGAACCAGTCTGTTGTTCCATGTCCAGTTCTAACTGTTCCTTCCTGACTTGCATATAGGTTTCTCAAGAGGCAGGTCAGGTGGTCTGGTATTCCCATCTCTTTCAGAATTTTCCACAGTTTATTGTGATCCACACAGTCAAAAGCTTTGGCATAGTCAATAAAGCAGAAATAGATGTGTTTCTGGAACTCTCTTGCTTTTTCCATGATCCAGCGGATGTTAGCAATTTGATCTCTGGTTCCTCTGCCTTTTCTAAAACCAGCTTGAACATCTGGAA
>SJYW01015796.1:28421-43877 GCA_006410735.1 Raphicerus campestris
GGTTCAGGATGGGGAACACATGTACACCCATGGCTGATTCATGTGAATGTATGGCAAAAACCACCACAATATTGTAAAGTAATTAGCCTCCAGTTAAAATAATTTTTTTAAAAAAGAGTCTTCTTTAGCACCACAGTTTGAAGTTTGCCAGATAGTCCACACAAAAACCCTAACCTTTACAGATATTTTGATGATGGCTGCAACAAGCAAGTCAACTTACAGAAAATGCTGTAGGATGTAATTTTATTTACCCAGTTCTGAACAGCCTGACACTACCCACACTATATATCCTCTGGGAAACTAAGGGGATTCTTGTTTGCTGAGAATTTCGGCACCTCAGTCATGTGAGAAAGGGCTGCTTGAGTCAACAGGTGTGATGCAGGATATCAAGGGAGGGGGCTTCCCAAGCCCTAGAGCTCATGGCTACTGAGTTTTGGATTAGGCTCAAGGTGACTGATTTTGAAGTCTGCAGAAACACAGAAAATGTTTGCTATATTGATTATAATCATAATCAACCAAGAACTATATTTAATTTGTATTTAATAACTAAAATCTAATACCTTCAACAGTAGGGGAACTGTTTCATTGATTGAACTGGCCCCTTGATAATATCCATTAGGAAATAGGTGAAATAATGGCATCGTTATATTCTGTATTTGGTGCAGGAGTTATGGATGAGTCAGTCAAACTATAGATGGTTCATGGAATACAGGTGATCAGGCGGACCCCCAGAGGCCCCTTGGTTTACAGCACTGGTGCCCTCCTGGGAGAATCAGGCAGCTGAGTGCAACATTGGTGCAGGGGGGATGGGAGAGGAGATCAGAAGAAGGTGACAAAATCGCATCATAAAATATTAATAACAATATTGGAGATACTAATAACTGTTTATTGATAAATAATGTCACAATAATATTAATAACATATACTGATTTGTTATTAATAACAAGTAGAAGGTGACTTAGTGGCTAAGACTCCACACTCCCAGTGCAGGGAGCCTGGGTTCAATCCCTGGTCGGGGAACAAGATCCCATAGGCGGCAACTGAGACCCAGAGCAGCCAAATAAATAAACATGTGTGTGTTCTTAAGAGTTTAGAAAGGAATTACATTTTTTAAAAATTAAAGATAACAAATGAGCTGTCTGGATACTGACTCTCGTCCTTCACTGTTAAAGCTCAGTCTCCCACTGCCTTCTTTGCTATCTTCCCACAATTGCTACCTTTGACTTGAACAAGACTTCTACAGGATAAAAATGTCAGAAACAGGGCCATGGGATTTCTCACCCGGTGTTATTTGGGAGCTTCCTTTAACCCTCTTTGGAATATTATAGGTCTGTCTAGAAAAAGACCATGTGGACTCACATCCCATCTTCCTCATTTCCACTTATTATTCAGATACTCATGAGCAAGTCACTTAACTCACTCAAGCTTCATTTTCTTCATCTATAAACAGGAGTCTGCACATTATAATGCTCATCTTAGAGGGGTGTGTGCATGTACATTAAATGACATATAACCCATTAGACAAGTACTCAGTACATGTTAAAAGCTGTTATCCTTTTTTTTTTTTTTTTTTTTGAGTAATTATTGCCTTTACTAATGGGCTTTGTATTAAGGGATTACTTTTTTCAGGAAAAAAAAATCAGAGTGTTCAGGGAGAGTTATGATTTTCAAATTTAAAGACAAGTATCTTATTTGAGGGCTTATTAGCCTACTTAGAGCTCCCCAGTGGCTCAGATGGTAAAGAATCTGCCTGCAATACTGGAAACTCAGGTTCGATCCCTGAGTCAGGAAGATAGCCTGGGGGAAGACATGGCAACCCACTCCAATATCTTTGCATGGAGATTCCCATGGACAGAGAAGTCCGGTGGGCTGCAGTCCACGGAGTCGAAAAGAGTTGGACATGACTGAGAGAGACTAATACTTTCACTTTCATCCTATTTAAAAAGGCGGGGAATTCAACATGAGCTTTGTCAAGAGAGCTCTGTATCTCAAACAATCAGCTTCTTGTTCACTGTTAAGTTCAGTAAAAGTACACAGAGTCCTTCGAGACCTGATAATAATTAAGAATTTTCACAGGCTTCTTCCTAAAGCTCCTTTTAATGACTGACTCAATATTTGGGTGGTCTTTCAACTGGCTGCCTTTGTTGTTTTAAATCTTCTCTAGTTCTCAGTCTGAAATAAATCTGGGAAATTTCTAAATCAGAACATTCGTTACACCAGTTGTCCTTCTTTCCTATTCTGATTTCAATAGTGAGATGTTATTAATCTAGACAAACCTTCTAGAAACTGAATATTGTTTCAAAATCTGCTTATTTATATTTTTCCTGGACCTTTCTGCCACACGCTGCATTTCATAGGAAACATCTGTCTTCAGGGCTTTTATCACCAAGAGGCAGTTTAGCACAGGGCATGACGGACCTGGGCGCAGGCAGATAACTCCCCCGCGGGGACCAGCCCGCATACGTGTCCAGGGGCATCCACAGCCATACCCTCAAGGCAGCACTGGTGCTCAGGGGCTGAGAACACACCAGGGTGTGGTCCAAGGGGAAATGACCCCAGAGACTCCAAAAAAGTGTCTCTTAGTGATAAGAGACCAGCCTGTTGCTAGGAAGGAGTCCTCAGTATTTCCACGATGTGGTAACATTGGGTACTCTTCTTAAAATGAGCTTGGGTCCTTTGAGGGATGTGTGGTTTGGAAAATTCTGACTATTGGAAAATCAGACTATTGACTTTACACTGAGATCTCTCATTTTGGTGGGACTCCTGTGTAAGAAATATGATTAAAATCTTTTCTTGTTCTGGACTTTGTTTGCTTAGACCTGACCTTCACATATTGGACTAACAAATGAAATCCACAATTTTTTAAGACCTTTAGTACCTTACAGAGGCCAAGGATTTAAGAGAAAAGGAAGAGTACAAAGACTACTTCTCCTGTATTCAGAAGGCTGCTGCTGCTACTGCTAAGTCGTTTCAGTTGTGTCCAACTCTGTGCGACCCCATAGACGGCGGCCCACAAGGCTCCCCGTCCCTGGGATTCTCCAGGCAAGAACACTGGAGTGGGGTGCCATTTCCTTCTCCAGTGCATGAAAGTGAAAAGTGAAAGTGAAGTCACCGAGTCATGTCCAACTCTTTGTGACCCCACGGACTGCAGCCTACCAGGCTCCTCTGTCCATGGGATTTTCCAGGCAAGAGTACTGGAGTGGGGTGCCATTGCCTTCTCTGTATTCAGAAGGCAAACCTTCCCAAATGGAGACCAATACTCATCAGATAATTTTTTATGTCTATAGATGTTGTTAGTTTTTAATTTAATTGACTGATTAAAATTTCCCACTGTGATTGCCCTATATCCCTGATAATCTGGAGCAGTATTTGATAAAATAAAAAAATTAAATGAGCCTCTGCAGTTCTTTTTTTTTTTTGGACACACCATGTGGTACACGGTATCTTAGTCCCCTGACTCGGAAGCACAGAGTCTCAACCAATGAACCTCCAGGGAAGTCCTCGAGCCTCTTCACTTCCCAAATGCTGTTACCAGCAGCAGCCTGTTGGAGCTGGCCCCACCACCGTCTCTGCCCCACACCACATTCTATGCATCCCATCAGAAGCTTGAAATCAACCTTGGCGGGAGTAGTTCTGCCGTGGAAATACGCATTATGCTGCAAATCAAGGCTTCCTGTTTCTCCAGACAGCTGGCTATTATCATTTAGAGGCGTATCCCTGGTTGTAGGCCTTCTCTGTAAAGCTGATGCTACGGGAAGCATGTCAACCGAGTGAGGCTGTGGAAACAGCTGAAACAAAGTTGGGTAAGATGTCACGGATCACTTAGGACGTGGGAATCACCCTCTGCAATATCCAAGCTGCTTACTGAACAGCAACCACCAGAGTGAGGGTTGGGTTATTTCTTCCCCTTCTATGTATGTGTATATAAGGTTTGTTTGTTTGTTTTTAATACAGAGAATCTGGCTAGTATTTTTTTTTTTTAATTTACTTACTTATTTGGCTGCATCAGGTCTTAGCTGCGGCACCTGGGATCTTTCCTTGCTGTGCTCATATTCTCTAGTTGCAGCCCACAGGCCCAGAGCGTGCAGGCTTAATCAGTTGTAGCACATGGGCTTAGCTGCTCCACGACACGTGGATGTTAGTTCCCTGACCAAGGACTAAACCCACCTCCCGTGCGTTGCAGGGCAGATTCTTAACCACTGGACCACTGGAGAAGTCCCAATCCTTGTCCTTTTATAGTTTTTCTTATTTGATTTCACATCTTGAATTTAGCTCATTTTTCAAGATACTCCAGTGTTTTATTTGGCTTGTTATTCTGTGAGGCAACTTGTTAATAAGCCTAAGTTGAAGCATTTGGTACCTATAAAACCCAGTGTAAACAAACAAGATTCATGCAAATTTGACAGAGTCACTTCTGAATCACTGACACTAGCATTGAAGAGGACCATGCCTTGGTTTGGGTTTTCCTGATGCAAAGATTTGAGGGCAGATAGTTTAAAAGACCCCAAGGATGCCCCATGGGGTCACAAAGCATCGGACGTGATTGAGAGATTGAGCAACAAGGACGCCAGAGTCAGGAAGGTGGAGGGAACGCTGTGAAGAGGGCTTCCTGAGCTCCTCGCTGCTGTGGACGCAACCCTGCTGGAGACTCAGAGCAGCTCTGGAGACGGTACTCGCTGTCCCTCTGAAGAAGGGCACCCTGGCACTTACCCCTGACTCCCTTCCTGGGGCTGGAGGGTTGCCTCTGGGCCATAACTCTCCGGTGCTTCCAGGCTGTGAGGCAACTCCGCACATAGTTCCTGAGAAAGCCTGATGCAGAGAAACAGGGGACTCAGCCTGCAGGTGAAGTGAGCCAGAGTCCACGTGCACAGGAATTCCGCTCCCCCCACCCCACCCCCACCACAGCTATAGGCAGAGCTGGGCAGAAGCTACCAGCAGTGTCTGCTGCTGATGGGATTGAAGGAGGCATTGGTGAATTCAATCAATCTCAATTAATTAAATAATTAATTTGCTAAATCTTAATTTAATAAATTTAAATAATTAAATTATTTATTCATTGATTGGTGATGGTTTAGTCACTCAGTCGTGTCCAACTCTCTGTGACCCCATAGTCTGTAGCCTGCCATGCTCCTCTGTCCATGGGATTTCCTAGGCAAGAATACTGGAGTGGGTTGCCGTTTGTTTTTCCAGGGCTTTCTTTCCTGACCCAGGGATCGAACCCAGGCCTCCTGCATTGCAGTTGTATTAACTGATTAGATCATCAAATATTTACTCAGCACCTACTATCTCCAGACACAGTTTTAAGGACTACGGATGCAGCAGGAAATAAAAATAAGTCCCTTCCCTTGGTAAGCTTAGCAATCTAGTGAAGGAAGACAGACTTTTTTTGTAAGTAATAATATAACATATTATATCAGTCAGTGATTTGTGCTAGGAAAAACAATTTTTAATTTAAAAAAAGCAAAGGATTCAGAGGTGATGGACTTGGGGTAGGGGCAGGGAGTGTCATTTTAGAAAGGGTGGTCAGGGAGGGCTCTTGAATAAGGGACATTTGAGCCGAATCTTGCATGAGATGAGAGAGGGGCATGCAGGCACAGTGGCCTTCCAGGCAGAAGGAACAGTCGGCACAGATGCCTAGAGTCAGGACCAAGCCTGGAGTGTTAAAGAACTAGAGACCATTAAGTACAGGATTCAGGGCCAAATAAAAGAAAGATGCTCCCTGCCCATATAGAGCCTAGAGTCTATTGGGGGAAAATGAAAGTCACTCAGTCCTGTCCAACTCTTTGTGATTCCCATGGACTATACAGTCCATGGAATTCTCCAAGCCAGAATATTGAAGTGGGTAGCTGTTTCCTTCTCTGGGGGATCTTTCCAACCCAGGGATCGAACCCAGGTCTCTCATATTGCAGGTGAATTTTTTACCAGCTAAGCCATATCGGGGGAGGCTGCCATTAACTTAAGAACAATGACACAGATGAAATCAAATTTATACATTGTAGCCAAGGCATAATCAGACTTGTGTTTTTGAATGATTACTCTGGCTACTGAAAGGAGATCTGAAGGGAGTCAGAACATGGAGTCCATCTACCATTTGATACTGTTCATGGTATTTGTGTTTCCTTCTCACTATCAATATTATCTGGACTAACTCTGGGTGTTTAGTGAAATTCATGACTATCTGCTTCATAGTATGCTTTCTAGAAACAGGTTGGTTTGTAAAATTTGAAACCACCTGTATCCTATCATCCAGCCCTGCACAGAGAAACTAAAAGGAATCTGAGCTTAAACTCAAAGATAGTAATGATTTCCAATGCCATGCCAAAGAGTAACTAAAGATTCAAGATCCAGGATGATATACTGAAAAGAATGTACTCTTGGATTTAAACCTACCTAGATTTCAATTCCAGGTCTAATAATTACTATGTAGATTTAAACAAACTGCTGTACCTCTAAGCCTCAGGGTAAAAGGGAGATAATAATGCCTACACTGGAACATTATGGGCATTAAATCAGATTGTGTATATAAAACATCTGATTGACAATAGAGTCTGGAAATGGATTATTTTTTATTGTATTGATGGAAGCATTGCGATTTGTATACTTTCTTAATCTAAGCCAAAAAAAAGTATTAACATAGCACACACAGAATTGAAGTTTAGCAAACAAATAAACTAAAAAGAGCTTGTAAGTAGATCTGACAAACCAGTTTAGTCCAATTNATTATTTTTTTTTATTATTGTATTGATGGAAGCATTGCGATTTGTATACTTTTTTAATCTAAGCCAAAAAAACGTATTAACATAGCACACACAGAATTGAAGTTTAGCAAACAAATAAACTAAAAGGAGCTTGTAAGTAGATCTGACAAACCAGTTTAGTCCAATTAGCCTAAGACACATATTTACTATTCATGGGAAACTGCTGGGGGGTAGTGAGGAAAGGCTAACAGTAGGAAGTAAAAGTCAATAGCATGTTTATGACTTCGGGAAAAGCGTTTCTTTCCAGATCTCTTATTTGAGGACAGGTCGACTGACGATGAAACCCAGATGTCGAAGCCCCAGACCTAGGAGTAAGATTCTCCAAGGTCCAGTCCCCAAAAGGGAAATAAATGCCTTTTGATGATCCAGCAAGAAATTCTTGCTAGCACAGGAACACATGCCTGCCATCTGTCAAGGGAGGCTGTCATCACGTCCCTGCCTCCCACACAGCAAGCAGGGCCATAATCATCATCTTTTACTGGCCAGCAGAGATCACAGGAGTAAGCATGCCCTCTTAGCCCCAGGACTGGCACCACCCTGCAAGGTAAGGAATTCACAGGGGTGTCTGGATCTCCTTCAGGTTGACCAGTTTGCGGTAGCTACAAGGGACTGCCACCAACCCAGAGATGCAGGTCAGTCCTGGGTGGAAGCTCCCACAGTAATGAAGGAAGCTGGGTACCACATGCACCTTCTTCTGTCTCTTGGGCATTGCTTAATCACACTTAGATTAGACCATAAACGATGACTATAAATCCAAAAGGGACATGAAAACTGTGTTTTTTCAGTTTCAGTACTCTGAAAATATTGAGAGCAAAAGTTTATAATTGTTTGATCAGGAAAGGCAGCAAATCATTACATTCAGATGTACTGGCCAGCAGGCTACAGATTCTTTCAGACCCTGGAGTCTTTCAACAGGCCCCCTACCCTACTCATCATCACTGACCACAACAGCAATGCATACATGTATGGTGTGAGTAGGCACATGTGCTTACACACACTGTGGCTTACAACTCATTCTGACATACATTTCATTATAATCCTTATATCAACTCATGAGCAAAGTTGTTATTGTCCATTGCACCTCAGAAACCAATTAATTGGTTTTCCCCCAGGACCCATATGAAATAGTGGGTCAGGCATTTGAACCTTGGGCTTCTAACAACAAGGTTTCTTTTTGTGGCTATACATTCCATAGAGTTGCAGATCCCAAATTTCCCATCACAGCCCCATGGTGGTATTGCAGCTACTTCACTGTCTGGAACATTGGCTCTATAGTCATTGCCTACGGTCTAATCTAAGTGTGATTAAGTATGATGCCCAAGAGACAATGAAGTAGGTGCGTGTGGTACCCAGCTTTTCTTGGGGTGGGGGAGGGGGACAACGTGCATTTTACACGAGGCCACATCAGAGAGTAAACCAGAGAATCCATTCAAACAAGCCAAGCAGTCATCAATCCACAATTTAAGTTTGTCAGATCTAAGGAATTGTGTTCTGAAAGTGGGATCTCAGCCAAACCAATCAATAATTCTTCAAAAACCAAGGTGATCCGGGGCAGCTGTGTTCTGTGAGAGAGGAGGCTTCTTCCTCTTTCAGGAAAGCGTTGTGTGGGTTGAGCAAGATTATTTGATAATCTCTTCGAATCTATTAATATATTTGAAGCAAACATCGAAACTGGATTGGACGCTCTGGTCTTTGGTTTTGGTTATGCACTTCTTCGGAGCCGTGATTTTTTAAACATGGAATCTTTTTCAAAGATTTGGAAAGAAGCTTTTACTTCCATTTTGTAAACTCTAAAATTCTCATAACCTGTTTCACTGGTTAATGGGAAGTATGTGATGTGGAAACTCTGTCTTTAAATTTGAGGAATATGTGGGACTTCTTCGGGGGTCCAGTAGTTAAGAATTTACCTTGCAATGCAGGAGATGCAGGTTTGATCCCTGGTTGGGGAACTAAGATCCCACGTGCCACAGGGCAACCAAGCCTGCACACTGCAGCTAGAAAAGAAACCGGCGCGCCACAAACAAGAGCCCACGAGCACGATGAAGACCCAGCATGGGCGAAAAACAGAAACACACACAGACACAGATTGTTGATTAAAAATAGCAAGACCCAACTACAGTGCTGTCTATGGGAAAAGCACTTTAAATGTTGAAAGAAAGCCCACCAGTGCAGGGGACACTGGTTTGAGTCCTGGTCTGGTAAGATCTCACATACCCAGGTGCAACTAAACCCATGTGCTCAGTGGTAAAGGATCCGCCTGCTAATGCAGGAGACATAAGAGGCACCGGTGCGATCCCTGGGTCAGGAGGATCCCCTGGAGAAGAAAATGGCAACCCTTTCCAGTACTCTTGCCTGGGAAATCTCTTGGACAGAGGAGCCTGGTAGGCTACAGTCCATGGGGTGACAAAGAGCTGGACATGACTTAGCAACTGAACAACATAAGGTGGAATTATACAGTATTTGGAAAATCCCGTGGACAGAGGAGCCTGGTAAGCTGCAGTCCACAGGGTTGCACAAAGTCGAACACAACTGAAGAGACTTGGCAGCAGGAGCAGTATTTCACTTAGCATGATGTTCTCCAGGTTGATTCTTGCTGTCTCATATGTCAGAATTTCTTCCTTCTTTCCTTTTAGATTTTCTGGCAGTGACTTATAAATCATAGTTCCCGTCTACTGTGGAATTATTGCTTAGTTGCCAACTCAACACTGTTTCAACTCCACGGTTTTCTACACTTGTTCTCATGTGAACTCATTGAAAGTTTTCTTGAAGTTCATTAGAAAACTTACTAAGATATATTCATTTGTACTCATGTACACATCATTGGAGAGGTTTCTTTCTATAAAGATTTCTATTTATCCTACCAAAATGTCCCATATTTGTACAGTAAGTTCAGTGTTTCTAGACTATATCTATTATAGGTGCTAGACAAATTAATGATGAAACTTTTAACAATCATAGCCTGCAATTTGTCATCTGATATTTATCTGAATGGGATGCTTTTAGTATGGGTACATTTGAAGATGAAGAATAGACATTTTCTTTTGCTGCTTACAAAATTCAAAGATTAAGAAACAATTGAAAGTGTAATAGTAATAGGATAAAAGAAGCATTATTTGAACTACAGTACTTTTTAAAATGAGGAAGATTTTTCATCAGGTTATAAATTATCTAAAGGCAGGAACCCCATTCATTCAACAGAGATTTCTTGAGAGCCATTTCATGACAGACCCATTTAATTGCTTGGAGTAAAATAATTTAATTCTAGAACCATAACTTTAATTTTTATCTAGTCTAATGGTTTGTCTTTTTTTTATGACCTTACACCTCTTTCCTCAAAGGAAAGCTCACATAGAACTCCAATAAATCCAGTAGGTGTAAGTAAAACTGCTTCGTTTGAGCAGGTACTATAGGATCACAGAGCCCCGGATCCTTGTGCCTACTGCCCCCATCCCATGCAGAGGTGTCTAATAAGAGTACCCACAGTCACATCAAGGCTTTATAGTGCACAATTTGAAAACCATTGATCTACTTATCCCCTAGTTTACAGATAAGGAACTGAAAACTAAAGAGACAGAGGCCAAGAGATTCAGCTACCCAAGGCCAAACAGCAGATGAGTAATAAACACACCGGGAAAACAGCCTCTGATGACAGAGACTCATGGGATCACAGATGCAGCAGATCCCGCGTCTAAAGGGTTTCCAACTTCAAACCTGGCCAAAGGAATCTAAGTTACATATAAGAAAGCAGGAAGTTTTTTAATTAAAAAAAATGCTGCTAAGTCGCTTCAGTAGTGTCCAACTCTGTGCAACCCCATAGACAGCAGCCTACCAGGCGCCCCCGTCCTTGGGATTCTCCAGGCAAGAACACTGGAGTGGCTTGCCATTGCCTTCTCCAATGCATGAAAGTGAAAAGTGAAAGTGAAGTCGCTCAGTTGTGTCCAACTCTTAGTGACTCCATGGACTGCAGCCTACCAGGCTCTTCCGTCCATGGGATTTTCCAGGCAAGAGTACTGGAGTGGGTTGCCATTGCGAGCTATTTTATATTTTGTATGGCATATCTGGTTACTTACTCTCATTTACAGATTTTTGTCATATTCATCAATTAGAACATCTAATAAAAATGTGTTCAGCAAAGAGGTTTGTAACTGAGTTTTAAAAAAAACAAAGCTGGTATTTCATCTTGATATATGACTTATTGGTAGTTAAATATAACATTTCTGTTTGGTTTCAGAGAAAATATACCAGATTTGTGGAATATAAGGATACTTGGACGTGTTTCCTATTTGGAGGTGTATAAAGTTTTATCAAAATGTGAAAGTAATTTAAAAAAATTTTTGTATGATATAATTAGAAATTTACTTTAAAATCATTACCATGTGCTGAAACTTGCTCTACATAGTAAACTTTTAGTAAAATTTATATTATGCAGGCACATGAGCTAGAATTGCAATTATATGTAATCGACTTTGCCAATGTAACTGAAATGCGTAGCCTTACTGTATAATTAGCAAATCTGTACACAATTAGTTCTGTGTAATCTTTTTGATCTCTTTTTACAATGCTATACTACTCTAAGTTATGTGAAATCCAAATGCCTATTACTAAGGTCATTTGTAGCTTAGTACATGTCTCTGCCACCCTTAATAAATCCATCCCTTCGCCATTCTGGCTCTTGGTTCGACTGATTACGCAATAGCTCTAGTTAAAAGAGCCAAATTGGTTCTCTGCTTAGAAGAAATTATGTTCATCATAATTATCTGCACTTTTATGTAATCCTCAACAACCACTACTATCACACAAAGCATTGATTAAATATTTCTCTGTATGTTTCATAAAGAAAAGCTTTACAAGTGCATATTTACTGCCTTCCAGAAAGTAATACCTTAAATGGAATATATGTTAATAATCTGCCTGAACTTGTCAATACTAGCCAAAACTTTAATGCCTCTAATTTACACTCAGACTGCTTGAAATTTTAAACAACAATTCCAGAAAACCAAAAGCTTTTTGGCCATGTGTGTTTATCACAGGGAAGGGACTTCCAACTCTCCTGTAAAAGTTGATGTTATAACAATGTAAAAAGATTAAATAATTAGAACTTCAGTTTCTTTACTTTGGCCATACCCTGTTCAGTGATTTCAGTTCCTCTTAGTATGCTCATTTTTGTATGGAGCCATCTAGGACTGGCTGGTTTGTTGTTCTTGTTCAATCACTAGATCACGTCCTACTCTTTTTGACCCCATGGACTGCAGCATGCCAGACTTCCCTGTCCTTCACTATCTCCTGAAGTTTACTCAAACTCATGTCCATTGAGACAATGATGCCATCCAACCATCTCGTCCTCTGTTGCCCCCTTCTCCTCCTACCCTCAATTTTTCCCAGGATCAGGGGCTTTTCCAATGAGTTGGCTCTTTGGATCAGATGGCCAAAGTATTGGAACTTCAGTTTTAGCATCAGTCTTTCCAATGAATACTCAGGACTAATTTCCTTTAGGATTACTGATTTGATCTCCTTGAAGTCCAAGGGACTCTCAAGAGTCTTCTCCAGCACCACAATTTGAAAGCATCAATTCTTCAAAACTCAGTCTTCTTTATGGTCCAACTCTCACATCCATACATGACTACTGGAAAAACCATACCTTTTAACTAGACAGAATTTTGTTGGCAAAGTGATGTCTCTGCTTTTTAATACGCTGTCATAGCTTTTCTTCCAAGGAACAAGCGTCTTTTAATTCTATGACTGCAGTCACTGTTCACAGTGATTTTAGAGTGCAAGAAAATAGTCTGTCACTGTTTCCATTTTTTCCACATCTATTTGCCATGAGGTGATGGGACTGGATGCCATGACCTTAGTTTTTTGAATGTTGAGCTTTAAGACAGCTTTTTTACTCTTGTCTTTCACCTTCTTCAAGAGGCTCTTTAGATCCTCTTTGCTTTCTGCCATTAGGATGGCCTGTAATAAACCTTTCTCTGCTTCAAACTCCCATGTTTCAGTTTGTCCTCAGTGTATGTCAGGCACATGAACTTGGGTTTGGTAACAATCAGACTGCTTAACCTCGTCTTCTGCAATCAGAAGTCAGGTTAGACTACCCTGCTGCTGCTGCTAAGTCGCTTCAGTCATGTCCGACTCTGTGAGACCCATAGACGGCAGCCCACCAGGCTCCCCCTTCCATGGGATTTTCCAGGTAAGAACACTGGAGTGGTGTGTCATTGCCTGCTTTCTTCTGACCTTCTAGTATCATACTATTAATTTAGGAAACATATTATACAAACTTCAAGTCCTGATTCTCACCTTTTGAAATAATATTTTTTTAAGCTTACCATTTGAACACATAATAACCACTAAAATTTTGAAAAGTTTAAAAACTAAATATATTTGAACTAATGATTAATTTCTAATCTTTTCTCTTCCAGTCTTTTCAAACCCCTGCTACTTGGGGTAATGTATTTCTTCAAAAATAAAGATGTTGTCCAACAATGTTCAGTGGTTTCTCAGTCAAAATACATACTGGAAAAATAAACCTTGCACTCTCATTAATAGCAGTTTGGAAGTAACACTTCCTATTCATTATATTACCATCATTTTCCTTTAAAATGTGCAGTTAAATATGTGTTATTTCTCAGTTCCAAGAAAAAATGGAAACTGACATGAAATAAACTAATAGCAAAAAATGAATCCAATATTGTGGGGTCAAAAAAGCCTGTGTTATTTTGATCTGATGATAGCACCACTGCACTTAAATTCTATGCATTTGCCTCTAGCAAATATGTTCACATATTTACTCTGAGGAAATGAGAAAGCAAAGCTGGCTCAAGAGCAGTGAAAGTAAACAGCATTGCACCTACTCTCGGCTGGAATCGTTTGCACACCTGTCTTTCTTGGAAATGTTTCAACTGGTTGTTTTCTCAGGTTCATGTACAATTTTATTAGGTTTTGGAAACACCTACTCTGGGTCAACTGTGCCAGCCATTAGAGAGACAGACAGACAGAAAATATTCTATACTAGATTCAGTTTTCTAGATGCTTGTTCAGTATACATCAGACACAAATATAAAACCTTATAACTGTTACTGAATCCAAGCTCATACTGCTCCCCACATGATCAACACACCAGTAGATTAAGAGACAAGTTGTTGGGGCAAGAAATAGTAGCTTTATTCCGAAAGCCAGCAGACAGAGAAGATGATGAACTAGTGTCCCAAAGAACCATATTCCCTGAGTTAGAATTTAGGCTTCTTTTTCATTAATAGGGTAGGAGGTGTGGATGGTTGCTGCAAGCATCTTGGTGCTGGTAGTCCTTGCTCTTGCAGCTGTCCACATTGGTCTGGTCACAGTGTTCCTATAAACCTCCAGCAAGATGGAGTTATTCCCTGTTCTGCAACTTAATCTCTGTATAAATGGGAAAGTGTTATACCTTTAAAAGTCAGAACCTTGAGAATGGGCTTTCCTGGATATTTCAGGCTATAGACCACATTCTTAACCTATAGGAAAAACAATAGAATATAGAGGTCAGAGTAAAAAGAAACAGATTCAATATGGAGTCAGATTTGTTTTTCTCTATATATAACTACAAAATAGGACAACACATAGGAATAGAGTTGCATGCATATTAAGGAAACAGAGAAAAGGAATCCTAAAGTAACTAAGGGAGAATTAAGAAAAAGAATTAGGAAGGGCTTCCTGGAAACAGTGACCACTGAATGTTTAAAGAGGGGGAATGAAGTAGAAGAAAAGACATTCTCTAAAAAAGAACATAGCAACAAAAAGGACTGAGAGATAAAGAGCTCCTCAAAGTCTCTAAAATCTTCTATGTGGGACACAGGGTATTACAAGATGTTTAATATGGCTAGAATTTAAAGTGTGAGTCAAGCAAGGATTGAGAGATGAAGCTAGCAAGATAAGCAAGACTAAAATCATACACAGCCTTGCACACCTTGTTTGGAAAAAGTTACATGTTAGGGAAAGCTGTTCAATACAATGTAATAAAAACTAATTATCATGGACTGATGAAAGCTTATCCAAGACACAGCCTGTCATTTTAATACCCAGGCAGGATATTAAATATATTTTCATATTGAAAATCTCTGTAACTCTCATCTCTGTGATGTTGCCATCTACTCTTTCATTTCCAAATTCTAGATACTTAGAGCAGCTGGAATTAGTCAATGGCAACTTTAAGAGTGTAGGAAAAGGAAGTACAAGCTATTTTTTAAAAAAACTGTAATTAAAAAATCAATAAAAGAAATAACCAAAAGAGTCCACTTAAATTTTGATTTCTGAATTGCGAAGATTATGGTAGATATAGGAAGCTTAATTGAAGAAAAGTCTTATTTGTCCTAACCAATTTTTTCTTCCAATATGGGAGGCTGAGTATGTTGCCATTGTACAAGGATTTGCTTATATATAGCTGTGATGTTTCTCAGGTCAAAGGAATAAGGAAAGATTCACCCTAAGCTCTTACAAGGAGTAATCAATCCTTGTTACTAGTGGCTGACTTGGTCCTTGAAATCTCTGAGTAATCCCTGCCTTCCTTTCTTCACCTCCACTGCCCACTTCTCTCTCCAGCTCCAAGTAAAGCAAGTCCACCAGATGGACTGAGATCTAGCTGCCTTGGTCTGTATGCACATTGCTTTACTCCCCAGCACACAGAAAAGGTGACCTGGGCTCATCAATTTCTACTTTTAGAAAGTCAAAGAGT
>SJYW01015796.1:44139-74869 GCA_006410735.1 Raphicerus campestris
TTCCCTGTCCTTCACTATCTCCTGAAGTTTACTCAAACTCATGTCCATTGAGACAGTGATGCCATCCAACCATCTCGTCCTCTGTTGCCCCCTTCTCCTCCTACCCTCAGTTTTTCCCAGGATCAGGGGCTTTTCCAATGAGTTGGCTCTTTGGATCAGATGGCCAAAGTATTGGAACTTCAGTTTTAGCATCAGTCTTTCCAATGAATACTCAGGACTAATTTCCTTTAGGATTACTGATTTGATCTCCTTGAAGTCCAAGGGACTCTCAAGAGTCTTCTCCAGCACCACAATTTGAAAGCATCAATTCTTCAAAACTCAGTCTTCTTTATGGTCCAACTCTCACATCCATACATGACTACTGGAAAAACCATACCTTTTAACTAGACAGAATTTTGTTGGCAAAGTGATGTCTCTGCTTTTTAATACGCTGTCATAGTTTTTCTTCCAAGGAACAAGCATCTTTTAATTTTATGACTGCAGTCACTGTTCACAGTGATTTTAGAGTGCAAGAAAATAGTCTGTCACTGTTTCCATTTTTTCCACATCTATTTGCCATGAGGTGATGGGACTGGATGCCATGACCTTAGTTTTTTGAATGTTGAGCTTTAAGACAGCTTTTTTACTCTTGTCTTTCACCTTCTTCAAGAGGCTCTTTAGATCCTCTTTGCTTTCTGCCATTAGGATGGCCTGGAATAAACCTTTCTCTGCTTCAAACTCCCATGTTTCAGTTTGTCTTCAGTGTATGTCAGGCACATGAACTTGGGTTTGGTAACAATCAGACTGCTTAACCTTGTCTTCTGCAATCAGAAGTCAGGTTAGATTACCCTGCTGCTGCTGCTAAGTCGCTTCAGTCATGTCCGACTCTGTGAGACCCATAGATGGCAGCCCACCAGGCTCCCCCTTCCATGGGATTTTCCAGGTAAGAACACTGGAGTGGTGTGTCATTGCCTGCTTTCTTCTGACCTTCTAGTATCATACTATTAATTTAGGAAACATATTATACAAACTTCAAGTCCTGATTCTCACCTTTTGAAATAATATTTTTTTAAGCTTACCATTTGAACACATAATAACCACTAAAATTTTGAAAAGTTTAAAAACTAAATATATTTGAACTAATGATTAATTTCTAATCTTTTCTCTTCCAGTCTTTTCAAACCCCTGCTACTTGGGGTAATGTATTTCTTCAAAAATAAAGATGTTGTCCAACAATGTTCAGTGGTTTCTCAGTCAAAATGCATACTGGAAAAATAAACCTTGCACTCTCATTAATAGCAGTTTGGAAGTAACACTTCCTATTCATTATATTACCATCATTTTCCTTTAAAATGTGCAGTTAAATATGTGTTATTTCTCAGTTCCAAGAAAAAATGGAAACTGACATGAAATAAACTAATAGCAAAAAATGAATCCAATATTGTGGGGTCAAAAAAGCCTGTGTTATTTTGATCTGATGATAGCACCACTGCACTTAAATTCTATGCATTTGCCTCTAGCAAATATGTTCACATATTTACTCTGAGGAAATGAGAAAGCAAAGCTGGCTCAAGAGCAGTGAAAGTAAACAGCATTGCACCTACTCTCGGCTGGAATCGTTTGCACACCTGTCTTTCTTGGAAATGTTTCAACTGGTTGTTTTCTCAGGTTCATGTACAATTTTATTAGGTTTTGGAAACACCTACTCTGGGTCAACTGTGCCAGCCATTAGAGAGACAGACAGACAGAAAATATTCTATACTAGATTCAGTTTTCTAGATGCTTGTTCAGTATACATCAGACACAAATATAAAACCTTATAACTGTTACTGAATCCAAGCTCATACTGCTCCCCACATGATCAACACACCAGTAGATTAAGAGACAAGTTGTTGGGGCAAGAAATAGTAGCTTTATTCCGAAAGCCAGCAGACAGAGAAGATGGTGACCTAGTGTCCCAAAGAACCATATTTCCTGAGTTAGAATTTAGGCTTCTTTTTCACTAACAGGGTAGGAGGTGTGGGTGGTTGCTGTAAGCATCTTGGTGCTGGTAGTCTTTGCTCTTGCAGCTGTCCACATTGGTCTGGTCACAGTGTTCCTATAAACCTCCAGCAAGATGGAGTTACTCCCTGTTCTGCAACTTAATCTCTGTATAAATGGGAAAGTGTTATATCTTTAAAAGTCAGAACCTTGAGAATGGGCTTTCCTGGATATTTCAGGCTATAGACCACATTCTTAACCTGTAGAAAAAACAATAGAATATAGAGGTCAGAGTAAAAAGAAACAGATTCAATATGGAGTCAGATTTGTTTTTCTCTATATATAACTACAAAATAGGACAACACATAGGAATAGAGTTGCATGCATATTAAGGAAACAGAGAAAAGGAATCCTAAAGTAACTAAGGGAGAATTAAGAAAAAGAATTAGGAAGGGCTTCCTGGAAACAGTGACCACTGAATGTTTAAAGAGGGGGAATGAAGTAGAAGAAAAGACATTCTCTAAAAAAGAACATAGCAACAAAAAGGACTGAGAGATAAAGAGCTCCTCAAAGTCTCTAAAATCTTCTATGTGGGACACAGGGTATTACAAGATGTTTAATATGGCTAGAATTTAAAGTGTGAGTCAAGCAAGGATTGAGAGATGAAGCTAGCAAGATAAGCAAGACTAAAATCATACACAGCCTTGCACACCTTGTTTGGAAAAAGTTACATGTTAGGGAAAGCTGTTCAATACAATGTAATAAAAACTAATTATCATGGACTGATGAAAGCTTATCCAAGACACAGCCTGTCATTTTAATACCCAGGCAGGATATTAAATATATTTTCATATTGAAAATCTCTGTAACTCTCATCTCTGTGATGTTGCCATCTACTCTTTCATTTCCAAATTCTAGATACTTAGAGCAGCTGGAATTAGTCAATGGCAACTTTAAGAGTGTAGGAAAAGGAAGTACAAGCTATTTTTTAAAAAAACTGTAATTAAAAAATCAATAAAAGAAATAACCAAAAGAGTCCACTTAAATTTTGATTTCTGAATTGCGAAGATTATGGTAGATATAGGAAGCTTAATTGAAGAAAAGTCTTATTTGTCCTAACCAATTTTTTCTTCCAATATGGGAGGCTGAGTATGTTGCCATTGTACAAGGATTTGCTTATATATAGCTGTGATGTTTCTCAGGTCAAAGGAATAAGGAAAGATTCACCCTAAGCTCTTACAAGGAGTAATCAATCCTTGTCACTAGTGGCTGACTTGGTCCTTGAAATCTCTGAGTAATCCCTGCCTTCCTTTCTTCACCTCCACTGCCCACTTCTCTCTCCAGCTCCAAGTAAAGCAAGTCCACCAGATGGACTGAGATCTAGCTGCCTTGGTCTGTATGCACATTGCTTTACTCCCCAGCACACAGAAAAGGTGACCTGGGCTCATCAATTTCTACTTTTAGAAAGTCAAAGAGTACTCTAGGAGGGTGCCCAGGAACAGTCCTAGTTTATTTCTCTTCCGTCAACATAGATACCAATCAATAGTGGCTTTTTAAACTCTCAATATTGTCTCTGGATAATAAATTACATGGTCACCCTGCTTCTAATCAATTTCTGTAGGCACTCAGCCTCTGCTTCTGAGCCTCTCTCTCATTTATTCCACACAACAGCTGATAGGATGAAATTCCAAGAATTCTTATGAAACACAATTTGAGCAGCACTTTTTCTGGAGAAGGAAATGGCAACCCACTCCAGTACTCTTGCCTAGAAAATCCCATGGACAGAGAAGCCTGGAGTCTATGGGGTCGCAAAGAGTTGGACACGACTGAGTGACTTCACTTTCACTTTAGATTTATGGTCAAAAGCTTGATCTATAATTCACACATTCCAAGAACCTTCAGATCAATTATAGAATTATGTTTAATAAACATAAATCCTTGCTGCAGTCCTCTGAAAAATAAATGGGTTTCAAACACAAGGAAGGCCCATCTCCTATGTTAGGCAGAGATGATCAAGAAAGCCTAAGCAAAGAGTTTAGAGAAAGCAGACCCAAGAAGAGGCCTTTGGAAGCGCCGCTCCATAAGGAAATGGCATTTGGTCATGGTGTAGGTCTTCAGATCTGGTGATCACCTGTGAGCTGAGTGGGCAGCTTTTTCAAAATAATGTTTTCCATATGCTCTCTGGTCATTTGGAAGAGCTTGGTCAGCAGAGTTTCTGATCCTTTGGTTTCCTCTCCCTAACTTTTTACACAGTCTTTTCATGAACTGGTGTTTCATTTTTTATAGACAACCTTGTTGAGCTATAAGTGACATAGAACAGACTGCACGTGCTTAAATTGTATGATTTAATTAGTTTTGAGGTATGTTTGCTCCTATCAGCATGATGAACATCCTCATCGCTCCCCCCCAAAGTATCCTCCCACTCCTTGGTAATTCCTCCCACCACTCCTCCCACACCCCAACTTGCATCCCCAGGCATCGCTTAAAAACTAATAGCAATAAGCCAGACTTCACCATTTTTCCTGTAACTATGGAAGCCTGGGAGCCCTTTCACTTTGGCTTCTTAGGACTGAACTACAAGAATCTTCAAAGTCTCCTCAAGAGACTTTGGCTTAAAAACAAAACAAAAGAAACAAACAAAAAATTTTTAAAAAGTGATTCTTTGAACATACTCTTAATTGCTTTATCTAAACCTTCTGACGCTCTAAGGCTTTTTGTTTCTCCATGTACAATTTACATGACAATCTGCTTAGTTGCCTGGCACACTTCACCTTCAAAAACAAATAAAATACAAGAAAATTCCAAGGAAGCAAAAAACATATTTGGCCCATTTAGCGAGCGTGGGGTGGGGGTGGGGGGGTAGTATTTGCTTTAGCTTAAAGCCATTAAAAGCATTCTTTCCTATGGAAAAGGGAATGCCAGGAACAGCTAGACACTCAAATGGTCCAAGTTTTGTTAAAAAGTGAGAGATGGCATTGCTAAAGGAAATACCCACTCAGACAATAGAAATAAGCCAGACTTCACCATTTTTCCAGTAACTAGTCACTGAAGTGACTTAGCATGGGAGCCTGGGAGCCCTTTCACTTTGGCTTATTAGGACTGAACTACAACTGTCTTCAAAGTCTCCTCAAGCTCCAAATTTTAGTGTGTGTGACCGATTCAGGAATATTTTTGACCAACAAAGGGCTCAGATTTACCATGAATGGGAAGAAGTATTCAGTACTCTCCTTCCTGGTTCCCCTCTCATAGAGTTTCTGTCTTCTGTTACTGCACACCTCTTCTAGAATGCTGACTGATGGAAACAGAAAATGAATCTATTAAAAATGTTCAAAGTATTAGCTGAAGGGATGGAGAACTATGTTATAGAAGTGATCCCAGGAGAAAACATTCCGCAGCAACCATTGAGTCACAGGGAGAACCTCGGATCCCACGGTCTCCATAACTGTGCCACCAGATCCCAGTTCAGTGTCCTAGTCCGGTGTCTCACAGCTTTTTTTATGCCACGGCCCTACAGAAAATTGTATTTTTACAGTGCCTGGGGTACAACGAGGATGCTGTAGCCAGAGGTGACATGCCCAGGAGCTTTGACGCATCCAAGGATGAGAAACTACCGCGGGCTTCCTGTGACCTCTTCACAACCTGTCGCTTTGCCACAGCATGGTGGTTGAGAAGCTCTGCTCTAGGTAGATGCGTCTGCTTGGTTGAGCATAGGTCATATTCCCTAGGTGCAAAGGAGTCTGGGAAAGTGAGTGTCGACTGTCATCTTTTGCTTCTATAATAAGGGGCAGGTTCTCACAAACTGAGGAATTCCTCAAATAGATGCAAGCAGTGAAGGGGTGGGCAGGGATGGGACATGTTGCCCCAAACCTATTCATGTACACATAGCTATTTCAATGGACCCTGCCTTGACCAATGGCGCCATATGGCAGGAGACACTCTACTTGGGCTTAGAGACATGACTTCAAGAGGGTTTAATACCTCATGATCATGAGATCTGGCTGCCTCCCTGGAGCTACTCAAAATAGCAACCCTGGATTTAGGGAGCCCTTTCCTTCAAGGTTATAATGCCAAGCTGCAGACTATAAAGGAAATGCCCCCATGAGCCCAGGTTCTGGAGCCCTTGCTTTAGAGAGTCCTGTTCTGGCCCGTCTCTAGCCACACCCCTTCTGTTCAGATACACGTACATGGGTGTGCACACACACACAAGACAAAAAATAACAAAAACACTTAATTTCACCTGAGCACCCTTGAATATGTCTAACGCGAAGCCCAAAGAAACTTAATTGGAAGTCTCTGCGGTTCAAAGTTGCCTTTCAAGATTCCATTCATACAAAGCAATGTTCCCAATGTCTGCCATTCAAGTTCCACATTCATTCCACATGGAATGCATGAACCACTTCACCCTGAGGACATTTGGCCCAGTGACCTGTGCTCATAGGATGATGGGTCACCACCTTCCAACCCTGACTTTCCCTGAAACACCATCTATTTCCTCTACACTGAGATCCTGGCACAGAACACCCCCCCATCACCCAGACAAGATCCCCCCGACACACACATGCCACAGGAAAGAATGGAGTCCGGTCTTAGTATGGTTCCTCGGAGAAGGGCTGCATCACACACCAGGCAGCGTGCCATCAGCTCCTTCTCAAAGAACTGCCCGTTACACCCATTCCTCACACTGCACTCTGTCCTGCTTTAAGTACTCTATTTTTCTTTCAGCCACACTACGCAACTTGTGGGATCTTACTTACTTGACCAGATATTGAACCTGGACCCTCAGCAGTGAGAGTGTACAGTCCTAACCACTGGACCACCAAGGAATTCCCACAGTGCTCAAACTTCCAACTTTTCAAATGTATCCTATTTCCACCCTTTGATTTAATACCGAGTGCTGCCCTTCTGGGCTTCCCAGGCACAGTTGGTAAAGAATCCCCTTGCCAGTGCAGGAGATGCAAGAGACACAGGTTTGATCCCTGGATCAGGAAGATCCTTGGAGTAGGAAATGGCAACCTGCTCCAGTATTCTTTCCTGGAAAATTCCATGGAGAGAGGAGCCTGGCGGGCTTCAGTCCTCAGGGTCACAGTGACCACATACACACACTATCCTTCTGGATACATCCTTGGCATCTCAATATTTAAAATCAGAGTTCACACCAGCTACTCTTCTCTGACCACCCTCTACAGACCCCCTGATCAATAGCAAACCTCTCCCATCCCTCCCCGGTAGAAATGTATTTCTCCAGTGTAACCCAGACCAGGAGGCAGGTACCAAGCACCAGCCTTCACTCTTCCCTAGGCACAAAACTGATCATTTGTCTAAAACGGGAAAATCATTCCTGCAAAACTATAGAGAATCAAAACCCTTTGAGTCACAGCTGTGCTGAACACTTTTCATACCAAACTTTAAAAAATCCCATTAGACACATAGCTTACACAAATTCACCTTTCAAATATAAGCTGTCACAGTGAAGTTCACAGAAACAACAGCCCAGGGAAAATGTCATTATCTGCAGCTGAAGGTCTTAATCTGACTGGCGATGAGTGAAATTATCCACAAAGAGTAATTCTCCAGAGAAGGCCTCTAGAGACCTGAGTTAAGCAGCCAAAGAGTCATTTATTTCCCCCTGGTAGAGAAGCTAAACCTTAAAAGTCCAATCATTGATAATGAAGGGCATGGCTCTTCTGAGAGATATCCAAAGGGATTCAAGGTTTATAGAGTTAAACAAACTGCCCCCCAGGATCATCATTTCTCTGCTTTTCAACTGAAGTCTTCTGAAAGCTGCCAGTCATTCTTATCTAGGAACTCAAATTCTCCTGTAACACAAAGGCCACCTGAAAGCCATGGAGGCTTTGGCCAGATCAATAAAACTGAAGCTCTTTGATGTTATCCAGAGGCGGGCACCTCCTCGCCCTTCTGGCTTTGTTCACGCCACCAACCCTGCTTGCGGTTTCACCCCTCCTCTCCTCCTATTGAAACCCCAGCTCTTCTTCAAGGCCCAGCTCAGATTCCTCACTATTCGGCAGTGATTTTCTCACAGCTGTGGGTTCTGATAGGGCTCGCTGCCCCTGCCGCTAATTTGGTATCTGTCCTGGATCATGTTATGTTGCTGACTTTCGATGAAGTCATTTCGATGACTTCCATTTCATTCCTTTCGAACTCTGGTATCTCTTGGCAGTCAGCCCTCTTTGTTCAGTGATATCAAGATAATTAGTGCTTCATAAACTAATTTTGCTGTATATATCATGTATATGTGGAATTTAAAACATGATACAAATGAACTTATCTGTGAAACAGAAACGGACTCACAGACATGGAGAATTGACTTGTGGTTGCCAGGGGGAAGGGGTTGCAGGAGACGGGTAGATAGGGAATTTGAGATTAGCAGGTGCAAACCGTTATATATAGGATAGATAAACTACAAGGTCCTATTATATAGCACAGGGGACCATATTCAATATCTTGTTATATATCCCGATAGAAAAGAATATGAAAAAGAGTATATGTATGTACAACTGAATCACTTTGCTGTACACCGGAAACTGACAGTACATTGTAAATCAGCTCTATTTCCGTTTTTAAAAATTCATTTTGATTTATTGGAATAGAGTATTAATGACGTATAGGCTGGTTTCTAAATATATCAAATTTTTATCAGGATTATTATAATGTTTAAGGACAAGGATTTACGCTGATGAGCTTCAAAGCAGTACAAGAGCCTCAAGTATCAAAGAAAGATTCAATTCTATACAATCAATACAGCGTATAGACATAAAGCAGAAAGGGATACAGGCATTTGAGAAAGACTTTGAGAAATAAGATTTGAAATAAATTGGTTTGTTCAAATCTTACTCTTGGGTTTGGAAGGGCCTTATAATATGTTGGTCAGTTGGAACATCCTCAGTCCTGGGTCTGGCTGAACTGGGACAGGAGTTAAGCCAAAGCAGTCTGAGCAGGTGTAGATGGACGAAAGCTCTAACTGTGGTCCACAAGAACCCAGGGTCTGAACACCAAGTTCAAGTTTCAAGATTAATCCACAGAATGGAAAAGCAGGAGGAGGAAAGAATGTCACGTATTGAATAGTTTAAGGCAACTGTTTCAAAATTATAGCTGTTAACCAGCTGTAAAATTCTGCCGAACCTCTCTATTATGATGCCTGGCACCATGACTTGGCAATAGAAGTGGAGAATTGATGTAACCGTACAAGACTGGGCAATGATTCTTAAGTGTTAACACTCAAAGAGGCAGAAAACTGTCTTTACTGGTACTCACATTCTCCCCATCTGTGAGTATATTCCATCATTCACGTATTTCCTATGCAGCCAAAACTCTCTCTTTCCTTGGTGTATCTCCAGAGCACAGTTTAGTGCCTGGAACGTAGGAGGCCCTCAGTAATAATATATTTAGCTCCAACCCTAAACTTAGCTGTCTTGTTCTCAGTTGTATGTTCCGCACCTGAAACAGTGCCTGACTCATAGTAGACTTGATAAATATTCCTTGAATGAATAAGAATGAATGAATTGGTGAATGAATGCTTGCCTGTGTGCCAGACCTTCTGTAGGATGGGGAACACATGATTTTTCTCTAATAGGTTAAAGAAGTTCAATAATTGTCATATATCTTATAGATGAGATGGATATATCATGAAATAGAGGTGAATGTGAAATAACCACTGAGTCATCTAAGACCAAATGCCCCCAGATGATCTAGGTCTAGTGTTATAAGCAATTAAAGAAAAGACTATGCAGTCATCAGCTCATAGCAGACATTCACAGTCAACAATACTTTAATCCAGACAATCAAATTTTAGTTACAGAAAGGCTGGGCTAGGCATCATAGCTCACTCTCACAGTATTAATGAGAACCAAACACATCTCAGCAACAAACAGATACCATGAGTCAGGTTGATAACCACCACCCCCAAGGACCACCAGGTCAACTCTAAAAACACTTACACTTCTTTTCACATCTGTATCACTGGTGAAAATGAACTTCCAATCCAGTTTATACCTTGACATAGACAACAGCCATTAATCTCACCTTCAGCACACATGTGTGTGCACATACGCTCATGCACACATTCACACATGTGTGCACACACACACACACCAGTGTGCCCCCTAAAGGCAGTCAAATAGTGCTTCTCTGAAAAAACAGCAGCTCAAGGGCTACTGAATTAAGATATATCAGTTAATTACTCACTTATTAACTCATTCACTTTCTTTCTTCATTCATTAAACCATTATTGAGTCCCTTCTCTTGTCAAGTATATTTCTAGGTAGTGGAGAAGGTTCTAAGATAAAATTAAGATACATTCCTTCTCTTTGAGGAGATTGCAATCAATTAGGAGAAAGAGACAATCAAAAACTCGCTGTGGAGTGGGATCTGTGATCACACAGAGGACAGGAACCCACTTTTCCTGAGGGCATGCCCTGTGGGAGGCTCTTTTCTGAGGGTATATCATTCATTTTTACAACAATCTAATGAAGTAGGTATTATTACATTCATTTTCCAAGTTTCAAAAAGGAAACTTTGAAGAGTGTTTGTTCATAGTCACACAGACACCAGGATTCAGAACCAGGATAACAGAACCAGGATTCTAATCTAGTTGGATTTGACTCAAAATCTGATACCTGGAGTACTGGAGCATGGCCTCACTGAGCAGATGAAGCTTTAATCAAATATTGAAAGATGAAAATTCACTCACCGGGAAGGACTTGTGCTTTGGTGAGGGGACAGTCCAATGTAGGAACTGCATGTCTGGGGCCTCCAAGGAGGAAGACTAGTTACGGTCCAGCAAATAGACCCAGTGTAGCTGAACAAAGGATCAGGTAAAAGACTGCACTTCATCTGGATCACCTCCCTACAGGAGGAAGGAAGCTTCCTGGTTTTTCATGGAGGTTATTACTCTGGACCAAATATACCATCTCATCCTGCATAACGAATCTGAGTTTGCAAACTCATGAGCATGGCTAGCTGAAGGAATTCTGTTACCCTCCCTTCGCTGTCAGCTTAGATATGTTTATTTTTCATCACTACTGCTAACTCATTAACCTCACTGGGAGGAATTCAAGCTCATCAAAGGAGCATTACCAATATTTACGTCAGTTTTGAAATTTAATTTCTCAGCGTGAAGGAGGAAACAATACTGTTGTGGAATGTTTTCATTTCATGAGCACAGAATTTCTAAAATTGCTTCTCATTTGGGCTGTGGTTATAGAGATTGCCCTGTTTTTCCAAACAGTAAACACTTCCTCGGACTTCCTGAATAAGAAGATAAATAATAATGAGTCTAACAAATTTCATTATAATGATCCATATTTTAAAACTCATTGTAGACACTATGTAATACATCCTAGGTGAAATAAGATCCATGAGGGAAATGATGATTTACCTCGCAGTCCAGATCCACCCTATCCCCATCCCAGAGGCTGGTCCAGCTCCAGCTACTTTCCACTTACAGTTGGGTGTTGATGGAGCCTGCAATGGCCTGTATCATTCCTGCACCTTTATTCAGCTATCTCTCTTCACAGACCGTAAGCCCCCTGAGGGCAGGGTCTGCCCCCTTGTTACCGCCAGCATCTGTCATAATGCCTGATACACAGTAGGATCCTGGCATTTTTAAATATTTATTTATTTGGCAGGACCAGCTCTTAGTTGCGGCATCATCCATCTTTGGTGTGGCATGCAGGATCTTTCAAGTGCTGCATACAGAATCTTGAGTTGTAGCATGCAAACTCGAGTTGTACCATGTGGGCTCTCGTACCCTGACCAAGCATTGAACCTGAGTCGCCTGTACTGACAGTATGGAGTCAGCCACTGGACCACCAGGGAAGTGAGTCCCAGATCCTGTAATTTTTTTGTTAAATGATTCAGTAATTATCTCCAAGTGTCTCTTCTACCATTTGTTGGTGTTTGACAAAAAGTTATGTTAGTAACACATCGGAAGAATCCTAATTAGTAATTAATCTAGGTCAACCTCCAAGAGGAAAAAGTCAGTTTTGATCAAGGGAGAATGAAACAGAAACATTCTTGAACAAACTTTAAGACATGACTATGCCTGATTTCCGCCTCCCTCTGCTTTCTACTGCATCACGAATAACACAGTCCTTTGTCTCGGACCCTGGAGTTTCATGTCTTCTGCTGTTTATCTACAAAACTGTGACAGGCTAACTTACTAACTTGTAGGAGGGATGACACCTCAGACCCATCATAGTTCTTGACACTAGTTGGGAGCAGAGACAGAAGGAGATGGCCGATACNTGAGGGTATATCATTCATTTTTACAACAATCTAATGAAGTAGGTATTATTACATTCATTTTCCAAGTTTCAAAAAGGAAACTTTGAAGAGTGTTTGTTCATAGTCACACAGACACCAGGATTCAGAACCAGGATAACAGAACCAGGATTCTAATCTAGTTGGATTTGACTCAAAATCTGATACCTGGAGTACTGGAGCATGGCCTCACTGAGCAGATGAAGCTTTAATCAAATATTGAAAGATGAAAATTCACTCACCGGGAAGGACTTGTGCTTTGGTGAGGGGACAGTCCAATGTAGGAACTGCATGTCTGGGGCCTCCAAGGAGGAAGACTAGTTACGGTCCAGCAAATAGACCCAGTGTAGCTGAACAAAGGATCAGGTAAAAGACTGCACTTCATCTGGATCACCTCCCTACAGGAGGAAGGAAGCTTCCTGGTTTTTCATGGAGGTTATTACTCTGGACCAAATATACCATCTCATCCTGCATAACGAATCTGAGTTTGCAAACTCATGAGCATGGCTAGCTGAAGGAATTCTGTTACCCTCCCTTCGCTGTCAGCTTAGATATGTTTATTTTTCATCACTACTGCTAACTCATTAACCTCACTGGGAGGAATTCAAGCTCATCAAAGGAGCATTACCAATATTTACGTCAGTTTTGAAATTTAATTTCTCAGCGTGAAGGAGGAAACAATACTGTTGTGGAATGTTTTCATTTCATGAGCACAGAATTTCTAAAATTGCTTCTCATTTGGGCTGTGGTTATAGAGATTGCCCTGTTTTTCCAAACAGTAAACACTTCCTCGGACTTCCTGAATAAGAAGATAAATAATAATGAGTCTAACAAATTTCATTATAATGATCCATATTTTAAAACTCATTGTAGACACTATGTAATACATCCTAGGTGAAATAAGATCCATGAGGGAAATGATGATTTACCTCGCAGTCCAGATCCACCCTATCCCCATCCCAGAGGCTGGTCCAGCTCCAGCTACTTTCCACTTACAGTTGGGTGTTGATGGAGCCTGCAATGGCCTGTATCATTCCTGCACCTTTATTCAGCTATCTCTCTTCACAGACCGTAAGCCCCCTGAGGGCAGGGTCTGCCCCCTTGTTACTGCCAGCATCTGTCATAATGCCTGATACACAGTAGGATCCTGGCATTTTTAAATATTTATTTATTTGGCAGGACCAGCTCTTAGTTGCGGCATCATCCATCTTTGGTGTGGCATGCAGGATCTTTCAAGTGCTGCATACAGAATCTTGAGTTGTAGCATGCAAACTCGAGTTGTGCCATGTGGGCTCTCGTACCCTGACCAAGCCTTGAACCTGAGTCGCCTGTACTGACAGTATAGAGTCAGCCACTGGACCACCAGGGAAGTGAGTCCCAGATTCTGTAATTTTTTTGTTAAATGATTCAGTAAATTATCTCCAAGTGTCTCTTCTACCATTTGTTGGTGTTTGACAAAAAGTTATGTTAGTAACACATCGGAAGAATCCTAATTAGTAATTAATCTAGGTCAACCTCCAAGAGGAAAAAGTCAGTTTTGATCAAGGGAGAATGAAACAGAAACATTCTTGAACAAACTTTAAGACATGACTATGCCTGATTTCCGCCTCCCTCTGCTTTCTACTGCATCACGAATAACACAGTCCTTTGTCTCGGACCCTGGAGTTTCATGTCTTCTGCTGTTTATCTACAAAACTGTGACAGGCTAACTTACTAACTTGTAGGAGGGATGACACCTCAGACCCATCATAGTTCTTGACACTAGTTGGGAGCAGAGACAGAAGGAGATGGCCGATACTCAGCGAAGTGAATGATCATACTGATTTCCGCAGTGGCCTTTGCATTTTATTTTTTTGTAAATTAATTTATTGATTTTAATTGAAGGTTAATTACTTTACAATATTGTGGTGGTTTTTGCCATACATTGACATGAATCAGCCATGGGCGTACGTGTGTCCCACATCCTGAAGCCCTTCCCACCTCCCTCCCCATCCCATCCTTCAGGGTCATCCCAGTGCGNAGTACTGGAGCATGGCCTCACTGAGCAGATGAAGCTTTAATCAAATATTGAAAGATGAAAATTCACTCACCGGGAAGGACTTGTGCTTTGGTGAGGGGACAGTCCAATGTAGGAACTGCATGTCTGGGGCCTCCAAGGAGGAAGACTAGTTACGGTCCAGCAGATAGACCCAGTGTAGCTGAACAAAGGATCAGGTAAAAGACTGCACTTCATCTGGATCACCTCCCTACAGGAGGAAGGAAGCTTCCTGGTTTTTCATGGAGGTTATTACTCTGGACCAAATATACCATCTCATCCTGCATAACGAATCTGAGTTTGCAAACTCATGAGCATGGCTAGCTGAAGGAATTCTGTTACCCTCCCTTCGCTGTCAGCTTAGATATGTTTATTTTTCATCACTACTGCTAACTCATTAACCTCACTGGGAGGAATTCAAGCTCATCAAAGGAGCATTACCAATATTTACGTCAGTTTTGAAATTTAATTTCTCAGCGTGAAGGAGGAAACAATACTGTTGTGGAATGTTTTCATTTCATGAGCACAGAATTTCTAAAATTGCTTCTCATTTGGGCTGTGGTTATAGAGATTGCCCTGTTTTTCCAAACAGTAAACACTTCCTCGGACTTCCTGAATAAGAAGATAAATAATAATGAGTCTAACAAATTTCATTATAATGATCCATATTTTAAAACTCATTGTAGACACTATGTAATACATCCTAGGTGAAATAAGATCCATGAGGGAAATGATGATTTACCTCGCAGTCCAGATCCACCCTATCCCCATCCCAGAGGCTGGTCCAGCTCCAGCTACTTTCCACTTACAGTTGGGTGTTGATGGAGCCTGCAATGGCCTGTATCATTCCTGCACCTTTATTCAGCTATCTCTCTTCACAGACCGTAAGCCCCCTGAGGGCAGGGTCTGCCCCCTTGTTACCGCCAGCATCTGTCATAATGCCTGATACACAGTAGGATCCTGGCATTTTTAAATATTTATTTATTTGGCAGGACCAGCTCTTAGTTGCGGCATCATCCATCTTTGGTGTGGCATGCAGGATCTTTCAAGTGCTGCATACAGAATCTTGAGTTGTAGCATGCAAACTCGAGTTGTACCATGTGGGCTCTCGTACCCTGACCAAGCATTGAACCTGAGTCGCCTGTACTGACAGTATGGAGTCAGCCACTGGACCACCAGGGAAGTGAGTCCCAGATCCTGTAATTTTTTTGTTAAATGATTCAGTAATTATCTCCAAGTGTCTCTTCTACCATTTGTTGGTGTTTGACAAAAAGTTATGTTAGTAACACATCGGAAGAATCCTAATTAGTAATTAATCTAGGTCAACCTCCAAGAGGAAAAAGTCAGTTTTGATCAAGGGAGAATGAAACAGAAACATTCTTGAACAAACTTTAAGACATGACTATGCCTGATTTCCGCCTCCCTCTGCTTTCTACTGCATCACGAATAACACAGTCCTTTGTCTCGGACCCTGGAGTTTCATGTCTTCTGCTGTTTATCTACAAAACTGTGACAGGCTAACTTACTAACTTGTAGGAGGGATGACACCTCAGACCCATCATAGTTCTTGACACTAGTTGGGAGCAGAGACAGAAGGAGATGGCCGATACTCAGCGAAGTGAATGATCATACTGATTTCCGCAGTGGCCTTTGCATTTTATTTTTTTGTAAATTAATTTATTGATTTTAATTGAAGGTTAATTACTTTACAATATTGTGGTGGTTTTTGCCATACATTGACATGAATCAGCCATGGGCGTACGTGTGTCCCACATCCTGAAGCCCTTCCCACCTCCCTCCCCATCCCATCCTTCAGGGTCATCCCAGTGCGCCAGCCCTGAGCACCCTGTCTCATGCATCGAACCTGGACTGGACATCTGTTTCACATATGGTAATATACATGTTTCAACAGTATTCTCTCAAATCATCCTACTCTCACCTTCTCCCACAGAGTCCAAAAGTCTGTTCTTTATATCTGTGTCTCTTTTGCTGTCTCACATATAGGGTCATCATTACCATCTTTCTAAATTCCATATATATGCGTTAATTATTATATTGGTGTTTTTCTTTCTGACTTACTTCACTCTGTATAATATGGCCTTTGCATTTTAAACAGGGGCTAGCTGAAGAGAGATCATTCTTATTAACCTTAAAAAAAAATAAAGTCAAATAATGAAACTGCTATCAGGCTTCCCTGGTGGCTCAGTGGTAAAGAACCTACGTGCCAGTGCAGGAGAATGTGGATTCAATCCCTGGGTCCAAAAGATCTCCTGGAAAAGGAAATGGCAACCCACTCCAGTATTCTTGCCTGGGAAATGCTGTGGACAGAGGAGTACGGTGGGATGCAGACCATGGGATTGCAAAAGTGTTGGCACAACTTAGCAACTAAAGAACAATTGCACATTAGGTAGGTAGATGGAAGAAATCCTTCCGCGGCCTCCTCCTTTCTGGGGTAAGAGGGTTGTTTGAGCATCCCTCGGGTGCAGGCATAACCTCATGCAGACTGAATAGACTACTTGTCATAGAAGTCACCTGACCCTGAGCTGGGTGTCTCCCCACTGCTCACCTACTCCATCTGGAGAGAATCCACGCCCTGCCTCAAAGGTGAGGCCCTTAGCTTCAGTCTTCCTTCTGCAGCTGCCTGGCTCAAAGCCTAGAGGCTGCAGGACAGAAAAACAAAGCCAAGGAAGTCCTGTGCTTTCTGCCTCACCTTTCTGGGTCCCACAGCCACTGCTAAATGGCAAAATAGTGCTCCTTCCAGCCTCTCTCCCTTCCCCACACATGTCCCTTCCTGCTTCAGCCAGAAGTAGGACTCCCTCCCCCAGCCCCCGTCCTCCTGCTAAAGCCCTCATCTGGCCACTTTGAATTGCAGTTGTTTTCCCATCTCTGTTTCCTTACAGGTTGTTAGCTCTTAAGGACTCCATTGTGCTTACTTCTTCTCAGTAAAGCTTAGTACAGCATGTCGCTTGGGCAAGGCACTCTGTGACATGGACTGCATCACCTCAGATCTGGTCTTTACTGCTTTGGATCTATGGCCATGCTGCACAGCTTGTGGGATTTTAATTCCCCAACTGGGGATCGAACCGTGATCCCTCCACGCCACCCCTCCGCCCCGCTCCTACAACACACACACACACCCCCAGCAGCGAAAACACAGGAGCCCTAACCACTGGACCACCAGGGAATTCCCAAGCTAGTTTACCATGACAACTACTGAGTTTACAGGAAGAAACCTTCCGAGAAAACCCTGGAAAGAACATCCCTAATAGCATTTGCAAGAAATGCATTAGCAGACATTCATCAAAGAAAAGAGAGGCTACAGCTGCCCGGAAAAGCCTGAAGAAGTCTGTGAAGGGCCGGAGTAGGAGAAAGTTACTTTGCCTTTTCCCTAAAATGAAGCCATGAGCCAACTGGCACTTGACAGTGAGACCTCCCAGATGCCTCCTTCCTTTCAGCTGAAGAGGAGCCGTCTAAGAAGCCAGTCATAAATGTTTGTGTTTATTTTTCTCGCAAATCTAAACTCTGCTTTTTGTCCTCTGGTTTTATCAGCTTTTGTCACTTTTGTCTTGTGTTTCTTTTTCCTAACAGAGGTAATGGTGAGGAAGCGTCCACATGAATCTTGCCTTGACTTCCCAATACTACCTCAGTCTGGTATTGCAATAGCTTCCAAATTCCTTTGCTTCATTTTTATTCCGTGCTATTTCTTCCACAGGTAGCGGTTTCTATTACAGCCATAAGTCAGTCATTTGCAGATGGTCTGGCACCTTTTTCTTCATCATAAAATACCTTACACTAACAAGGTTAACATCATCCACTTGCTATTTTCACTGGGTGTATATATTTTATCTCTGAGTCATAAGACAATAATATAGCCAGCAAAAGACACATTCCCTACAGCAGATGACAAAGAAGATTTTCAGTGCAGATTTCATTGGGTTGAGCCGGCCCATTGCAGATACTAATAATCCCCTTTGGTAGACTATTTGAAGTCTATTTCTATGATTTTGAACCTGGGAAAAAAATGGTAGAGTTAATCATTTTCTACCATTGAATTTTCCAAAAGAGGACACTGGGACTTGAGTGTAAAATTTCCTGCCTGATGCTCGCAGCAAGGAAATGTCAGAGGTGGGGAAGGAAGGCAGATTTCTCCATTAAAAAAAAAAATTATATATATATATATATATATATATATATATATATTTGGCTGCATTGGGTCTTAGTTGCAGCACATGGGATCTCTAGTTGTAACACACAGGCTTAATTGCTCCACGGCAAGTGGGATCTTAGTTCCCAGACCAGGGATAGAAATTGCATCCCCTGCTTTGGAAGGCAGATTCTTCCACTGGACCACCAGGGAAGTCCTCTCTCCATTTATAAACAAGTTGTTTCTGAGAAAACCAAAATGTTGTTCAGCAAAAATGTGTTATGAATGCTTTACATTCAACAGGACTTCAATAAATATCATTTTACTGAGTACATGTTTCATGGTAAATGTTAAAAAAAAAATCCACTGGTGATAAATCAATAAATGGAGAACAGAAAAANCCTCTGGGCATTCAGCAGGGGTGGAGGCGCCACTGGGAGTGACTGCTGGGCAGGACTAGTGTCCCAGCTCCCGCCAGGCACATGGCCCTAATCAGACGTAAGCTCTCATTAGCAACATGTGGTGCCAAGCGACCCAATTTCAGGCCTGACCTGTGAAAGCCTTCCCCACCGCCCCTCCACCCACACTCTCTAGGGGCTGCCATCAGGAAGAGGAAGCTGTAGTCCCACAGAGAGGCAGAGCCATAAAATGGCAGAAGCCTTGAAAGAAAAAAAAGTGAAAGTGTTAGTCAGTCGCGTCTAACTCTGTGACCCCATGGACTACAGCCCACCAGGCTCCTCTGTCCATGGAATTCTCTAGGCAAGAATACTGGAGTTGGCTGCCATTCCCTTCTCCATGGGATCTTCCAGACCCAGGGATCGAACCCCCATCTCCGGCACTGCAGGCAGATTCTTTACCATCTGAGCCACCGCAGTGGCTCTAAGCCCTCAAATCACTCCAGGGAGGAAAGAACTCACCACACAGGACATTGGCTGCGAAGGAGAAAGAAATTCCTACTGAGTTAGCCCACTAGGATTTTACAGTTTATCTACTATCAGTTCAGTTCAGTCGCTCAGTCGTGTCCGACTCTGTGACCCCATGAATCGCAACACACCAGGCCTCCCTGCCCATCACCAAATCCCGGAGTTCACCGAGACTCACGTCCATCGAGTTAGTGATGCTATCCAGCCATCTCATCCTCGGTCGTCCCCTTCTCCTCCTGTCCCCAATCCCTCCCAGCATCAGAGTCTTTTCCAATGAGTCAACTCTTCTCATGAGGTGGCCAAAGTACTAGAGTTTCAGCTTTAGCATCAGTCCTTCCAAAGAACACCCAGGACTGATCTCCTTCAGAATGGACTGATTGGATCTCCTTGCAGTCCAATAAGAACTAGCATTATCCTAGTGATATTAACTAATGGCTAAAATGTACTTCCTATCTTTTACTAAGCATCTGACATCTACAGAGAAACATGTTGAGCCTGGAATGGATACTGTCCTGCTGTAACTACAGAAACCCAACTCTATGTACAGATGTAAATGAAAGTACCAGCTGGAACTAGAGTTACAACATGATTTTATCCACATTGTTTCATCATTTCACCATCCAAAAAGCAAGAGAGGTATAAAGGGTTATCTCAACTTAGAGATGAAGAAACCATGGCTAAGAACGGCACATTCCCCACGTTCACATAAATAATCGGTGGCAGGACCAAGACTTTGGCCCAATCTTATTACCCAGCACCCAGTTCTTTCTTTACCATCCAACCTGATATCCTTTTATGCACCAGGAAAAAGCTACTTCGTCTCTGCTCTACTCTTGGCACATGATATAGTTGAAATCTTACTAACTAGGTATAAAACCTTCAGTTTTTTATACTGTTACAAAAGGCATGTATCCCTGGAAAGGTTAGTCAAAGATGAGCATGGACAATGAAGCATTTATTAAGCATTAGATCTAGAGGGAAAATTTGGGTCATGGACATCAGAAAACAAAGGGAAGCTGATACAGGTGGAATATCAGGAAATAGGCAAGAAAAGGAACCCAAAACAGGAACTAATTTCACATAATTTTGCTACTGAATATTTCTCCAGCCTTCTATGTTCCCCAAACCACACCACTTGGATCTACAAGACAGTCACATATCACAGCTTGATAGTCTTACTGCTCACAGAGTCAGAGACTCACACACATTGGAATCAGATTTCAAAACTTCCTCCATCCAGTATTTAGCAAGCGCTATTACGTGCCAGGCTGGGAGGCAGGTTACAGTGATGAAGAAGAGGTAAGTGGTTCTTAATTTTCTGGAAGTCTTGCTAATTAAGTTTCTGTGATCAAGGAAAAGTCACCCTACCTCTTTGAGCTTCAACAACTACAAAAGTTAATTCACTGGCAATTCCTACAAGAGGGTGGTATGACAGAGAGGATTCAAAGAGCAAATGTATGTGAACTTGCTCCACAAAAGGGCTGTTTAAATCAAAGTGTTTGCTTAATATTGATGTTGCCTACCACACGGATACCACAAAACACTTACTCTACACAGACCACTAGCTAGGAGGTGTTGGGGGGTAGAGCTTCTGTTTCTCTTTTCCCTGCCCTCAGTAGCCCAGCTGCTATTACAGCCTTTGGTCCCCAGGACACCTAAAGAAAGATGAAGGGCCACTGGACCAAGTGAAGCCATTGGATATGACACCGGTTCCATAGTGAAACACCAAGTTATGTCAAGTGAAGCAGAATTTTTTACCTATTCATTTAACAAGTATGTACTGAGTACCCTGGCTTCATGGTGTTTCTGAGTGAGGAAGCCAGGAAAAAACATTTTAACAGTTGACTTGATTTATTTCAAATGGTATTGGAGCTTGAGGGATACGGAATTCTGAGAAATAACCATGTGAGAAAAGACCTACATGGGTTAAGCCGGATTGAGTAAGGTCTCTGTGAAAAAGTGGGACTCTGGTGGACAACTAATGAGTAAGAGTCCAGGCAGAAGAACCCACATGTGCAGGTGCCCCAAGATGAAGAATTGAGTGTGTTGAGGAATGGAAGATTTCTGATGAGCTTCACAGAAAGAGGCTATGAAGTAAGCAAGGTTAGTGGAAGTTACTTATCTAACCTAGCATATCACTTGCTCTAGAACTTCTCAGAGCCTTATGCTAACGTTATCACAAAGCCTGGAATCAAGGCTGCAGGGAGAAATACTAATAACCTCAGATATGAAGATGACACCACTCTTATGGCAGAAAGCAAAGAACTAAAGAGCCTCTTGATGACAGTGAAAGAGGAGAGTGAAAAAGTTGGCTTAAAACTCAACATTCAGAAAACTAAGATCATGGCATCTGGTCCCATCTCTTCGTGGCAAATAGATGGGGAAACAGTGGAAACAGTGACAGACTTTATTTTTCTGGGCTCCAAAACCACTGCAGATGGTGATTGCAGCCATGAAATTAAAAGACGCTTGCTCCTTGGAAGAAAAGTTATGACCAATCTAGACATCACATTCAAAAGCAGAGACATTACTTTGCCAACAAAAGTCTGTCTAGTCAAAGCTATGATTTTTCCTGTAGTCATGTATGGATGTGAGAGTTGGACTTTAAAGAAAGCTGAGTGCCAAAGAACTGATGCTTTTGAACTGTGGTGTTGGAGAAGACTCTTGAGAGTCCCTTGGACTGCAAGGAGATCCAACCAGTCCATCCTAAAGGAAATCAGTCCTGAATATTCATTGTGAAGAACTGAGCTGAAGCTGAAACTCCAATCCTTTGGCCACCTGATGCGAAGAACTGACTCATTTAAAAAGATCCTGATGCTGGGAAAGATGTGGGAGGAGAAGGAGACGACACAGGATGAGTTGGTTGGATGGCATCACCGACTCAATGGACATGGATTTGAGTAAACTCCAGGAGTTGGTGATGGACAGGGAGGTCTCGTGTGCTGCAGTCATTGGGTCACAAAGAGTCGGACACGACTGAGTGACTGAACTGAACTGAACTATTATAAGGCTCTAAGGAAAGGTTCCAGAGTAGAGGTCCTCCCAATGTTTAAGCTGGACCTCCAAGATCAATGGGCCCAGATAGTCGAGGAAATGTTCCCCTAGAGGGTTGATTGTTCTGTTAGTTCTGATTGTTTCGAGATACAGGTGACTTGAAATGGGCATCACTGCTTGTTCTCTCACCAGGCTGCTGACACCTCAGCTAATTATTTGGAGTATCTGATATGGCTCCCTGAATCCTGGCAGGACTCATTTTGCAAAGGCGGAGATTTCCACACATGGGCTGGCGTATGAGCCCAGGCAAGTCAGTTACATGTTCAAACTGCCAAAGAAACTGTGTGAACACTTGATTTTTAAATGATTAAATTCAACAGTGATAATCACCCATATTCTTACTTCCTGGGTCATAGTCAGGGAAAATGGGGAAAGAACAGGATACTGCTTTTAGCCCTTGTCAATAGATCTACCATGAGATATAGACTTGAAATAAGAATGACTCTTGAGCAGCAGGAAAAAAAAAATTCCTCATGTTGTTTTTTAGGATCAGATTGCCTATTTCTTCCTTTTTCTGTTGTATGGGAAAATGCCTAAAATTTGCTTCACTTTTCTGGCACTTTCTGAATGAACACTTTAATTGGTACACTGGAGAATATTGGGTTCTTCACCTTTAAGATACTACCTGGATTCTTAACTCACTGTAATCCACGTCATGTTCTGCAGTTTACAGCCTGCTGGTTAGCTTATGAATCACACAGATAATAAGTAAAAAACAATTTTACAGAAACAGTACAGGATTCTTAAAAAAACAAAACAAAACTGCCAGTCTTTTAAATAAATCTGTGGCACCACTATCATCTCCCTTTCTCTTTTAATAACCTCTTCAAACATGCTTGCAAAGGATAGTTTCAAACAGCCAGCCCCTCTTTCCCCCATATCCAAAAATTAAAAATCAGATCAGATACTGTGATAGATACTTTTTACCTATTAAAAAGTATTTCTGAAACCAGAAGTGGCTGTGTTTATACATGAGGGATATAGGTTTGGACCCAGAGAGAGTTAAATTAATATCCTGGCTTTACCAGTTCAACTTACAGTACATCTTCATTTGCCCAGTAACACAATCTATAGCCAACTGCTAACCAAGTCAATATGTGGTAAGACTAACAGCCACCCTAACTTGCCTTGATAATTATTCTCCTTTAACTGACATAATATTCAATATACTGTTGTTGAGAGCAATAATGCTAAAATTGATGCCTTGAGGGCTACAAGACAATTGAGTTTTAGCCAGATAAAATGACTTGTACACTAATAGTGCATTATAGGTTTCCACAACCTTTGGATGCACATTTTACAGTCTACCTGCTCAAATATGTTACATGTAATTATATTCAAAGTCTTCTGAGCATACCTTATCATTACTATATATAATTTTTTAAATACCGGCCAATAATCAAACAACATGGCTTGAGATAAAAAAGGTTTATTTCTAAATAGCATATTTTTTTAAATGAAATGATCATTGTCTCACTACATAAGTAAGAGCGTTATGTGCTTCAACTTTTTGCTTTTTTCTTAAACTGAGAATTATTTTCACAAGAAACAAGTAGATGATAAATGCTGAATAACAAAAAGCATCATTTAAATAAAATTCATATTATATCAATCCTACCAATAAAAGAAGACAGAAACTAAACATAGTGTTCCTCTAATGTAACATCTACAATTTTCCCAAAATGTCAATTTTAGACTCTGAGAAAAAATATATTAAATTTGAGACTTTGTCAAAATTGCCATGAAATTAATGAAAATTACCTATAATTTAGGAATCACAGTAATTGAAAGTGTTTCTTCTATGTAGTACTTCACCCCCAAATTAGAGACTATAGATATTAGTTAATGGCTTTGTAGAATCTTCCTCTGAAATTTCATTTCTCTTATAATTCATATTTTTAAATCTGAGGCTTTCATACAGAACAAAATGTGGAGTATGTTGTCTATGCCTCCCCTAGAGGTTATGTTGAAATACTGAGAAAAAAATTAACACCTAAGTAGTAATTTCAAATAAAACACAGAACAGGCAGTGTTCAAGGCAGAACAATAGGATTACACCCCAGAATAACTAGCAGACTCTGTATTTATTGCCATCAAAATGCCATGGCACACTGGGCTGTCATGATGGCGAATCATCACAGTCATGCACGTATCTACGTGCTTCCTTCCATAAAGAGGCCATATGTATGGTCCACGTAACTTAGGCAAAAACAGACATGTAGAACAAAGGCAAAGCACTGGTGACAGAACTAAGCGTCACAGTGGAGGCAGTCAAAGGGGAACAGGTTGGGGAATATTACTCTAATTTTTTAATAAAGGAAAGAGTGCTTAGCCAAGCTGACAGTTCCATTCAAAATGCTGCAGGAGGCTTGTTCCTTCCTGTAGGGTAAAATCCACCCCAAACGGACATTAATAATCCTATGCAGAAACCACTAGAGAAAGACACGGCACTGTGTGCATCTCTCGGCTGGCAGGAGCAGGGACTGTGAAACTGCTTCCATGCTTCGTTCTTTCTAGCCTCTTTCTGCTGGACCCTGGGTCCCCTCAGGGCCCCCTGACCACCCAGGACTTAACTCTCCACTCACCCCAGTGAAATGTCCCCATCCCGAGGCAAATGAGATAATGCTTGTGAAAGTCTTCTATAAACTGAAAACGTAATATATAATTATTCCTATTATCAGCATCATCTCGTCTTCTGAGGGCCAAATTCCCCGTGCCTTCCAAGTTGACATCTCACTACAAAATGATTCTACGCTAACCAAGCAGTCATTGGAGCAGACAGGTGATCCTACCTTCTCCTATCTTCCCTCTTTCTTTACTTCCACACAGTGCCCCCAGTCTGCTCACTTGCCCTGGCTAATACCTGGAGAACGACAGGAATGTGTGTGTGTTCATGCCTGGTTAAAGCAAGGGCGAAATTCTACCCCCCTCAACCCTCACTCATTACACACCAAGCTGGCAGCCTTACACACATCACAGGCTGGTTTGGGGGATCGACAAGCCTAGCAGAGCCAAAACCTTTTTTTTTTTGAAGGGGTCAGTTCTCCTGGTATTGTTCCCCATGAGAAATTTCAAAACATTGCTTCAGATTCTACCTTCTCCAATTGCGATCTCCTTTGGCAAGAGGAAGTATCTCTTCATCGTCCAGTGTGGTCTTTTTGGATCCTGGGGTCTCCCAACATGCTGCTTTCAACATTTACCCTTCAAGGGTCGTAGGAAGACAGATGGCCATAAAAACATTTCAGAGGCAAAGTACACAATGCATAACGACTTGGGAGATACGGCAAAAAAATAAAAAAAAAAAAGACAGAAAAGGCGAGGAGCCTAGGGGTATGGGGAGTGGAGGCTGCCGGCCTCCAAAAAAGTCTCTTACCAGACCCGAGATGCCCTTGACACAAAGAAGGGGCTCAAGCTGGAGGAACAGCTGCTGTGAAGCCAAGTCTATAACCAGGTCTGCAGGTTTTGGGATGCGAGGGTTTACTGGTTACAAAAGCAGGGAGCTTACTACAGAGGTTACACAGTTTTTCCTCTGATTTGGATGAAGAAGCAATAAATGGTCAGGGTGCAGAGACCACCAAGGAAGTACCAAACCTACCAGGTTAAGTGTGAGAACAAACTCTGCTAAACCCAGATGAAGAGCAGTCTCAGACTGCCGCACACCCATCACCCACCTCTGAGCCCTCCCTTTCAGAGGAGGCTTCCAGAAGACTCGGGGAAGCTGGGAGGCCCATGTTGTAGGGAGAGGGAGCTGAATTCAGAAGAATGCGAACAGAGCAACCCTAAGCAACAGGCCACCGTCTCCCTTCTAACATTCACCACGGAGCCTGGGCGCTGGCCGGCTGGCACACAGTTCCTGCTTTCCAATCCCCTGCCCAGCCCGCCGGAAGGACCACGTTAACCAGAATGGGGCATGCATGCCTGGGCCTGCAGGGGGTGGGAGGGCAGGACTGGCCCAGGGCTCCTACCCTAGCCCTCCTCCAGNCGTCACAGTGGAGGCAGTCAAAGGGGAACAGGTTGGGGAATATTACTCTAATTTTTTAATAAAGGAAAGAGTGCTTAGCCAAGCTGACAGTTCCATTCAAAACGCTGCAGGAGGCTTGTTCCTTCCTGTAGGGTAAAATCCACCCCAAACAGACATTAATAATCCTATGCAGAAACCACTAGAGAAAGACATGGCACTGTGTGCATCTCTAGGCTGGCAGGAGCAGGGACTGTGAAACTGCTTCCATGCTTCGTTCTTTCTAGCCTCTTTCTGCTGGACCCTGGGTCCCCTCAGGGCCCCCTGACCACCCAGGACTTAACTCTCCACTCACCCCAGTGAAATGTCCCCATCCCGAGGCAAATGAGATAATGCTTGTGAAAGTCTTCTATAAACTGAAAACGTAATATATAATTATTCCTATTATCAGCATCATCTCGTCTTCTGAGGGCCAAATTCCCCGTGCCTTCCAAGTTGACATCTCACTACAAAATGATTCTACGCTAACCAAGCAGTCATTGGAGCAGACAGGTGATCCTACCTTCTCCTATCTTCCCTCTTTCTTTACTTCCACACAGTGCCCCCAGTCTGCTCACTTGCCCTGGCTAATACCTGGAGAACGACAGGAATGTGTGTGTGTTCATGCCTGGTTAAAGCAAGGGCGAAATTCTACCCCCCTCAACCCTCACTCATTACACACCAAGCTGGCAGCCTTACACACATCACAGGCTGGTTTGGGGGATCGACAAGCCTAGCAGAGCCAAAACCTTTTTTTTTTTGAAGGGGTCAGTTCTCCTGGTATTGTTCCCCATGAGAAATTTCAAAACATTGCTTCAGATTCTACCTTCTCCAATTGCGATCTCCTTTGGCAAGAGGAAGTATCTCTTCATCGTCCAGTGTGGTCTTTTTGGATCCTGGGGTCTCCCAACATGCTGCTTTCAACATTTACCCTTCAAGGGTCGTAGGAAGACAGATGGCCATAAAAACATTTCAGAGGCAAAGTACACAATGCATAACGACTTGGGAGATACGGCAAAAAAATAAAAAAAAAAAAGACAGAAAAGGCGAGGAGCCTAGGGGTATGGGGAGTGGAGGCTGCCGGCCTCCAAAAAAGTCTCTTACCAGACCCGAGATGCCCTTGACACAAAGAAGGGGCTCAAGCTGGAGGAACAGCTGCTGTGAAGCCAAGTCTATAACCAGGTCTGCAGGTTTTGGGATGCGAGGGTTTACTGGTTACAAAAGCAGGGAGCTTACTACAGAGGTTACACAGTTTTTCCTCTGATTTGGATGAAGAAGCAATAAATGGTCAGGGTGCAGAGACCACCAAGGAAGTACCAAACCTACCAGGTTAAGTGTGAGAACAAACTCTGCTAAACCCAGATGAAGAGCAGTCTCAGACTGCCGCACACCCATCACCCACCTCTGAGCCCTCCCTTTCACAGGAGGCTTCCAGAAGACTCGGGGAAGCTGGGAGGCCCATGTTGTAGGGAGAGGGAGCTGAATTCAGAAGAATGCGAACAGAGCATCCCTAAGCAACAGGCCACCGTCTCCCTTCTAACATTCACCACGGAGCCTGGGCGCTGGCGGGCTGGCACACAGTTCCTGCTTTCCAATCCCCTGCCCAGCCCGCCGGAAGGACCACGTTAACCAGAATGGGGCATGCATGCCTGGGCCTGCAGGGGGTGGGAGGGCAGGACTGGCCCAGGGCTCCTACCCTAGCCCTCCTCCAGTTGGCCCCAAGACACCACTCTGGCACCTCCCCCTACCTGAAGGATGTACCCCCGGACGTAGTCGCGCAGCGTCCAGCCCAGGCCGTGCAGGATGTGGAGCACCTCCTCTTGCTTCAGGACGCTGAAGAGACGGTCCAGAAGGATCTTGAGCCGCACGGGCACCGCCTGCGTGCCGTAGAGCATTAGACTGCTGATGTCGAACACCACGTTGGACTGCACGATCTCCACCTGGGTGGGGTGGTACAGGTGCTGTGTGCTGAGCTTATCCAAGGCTGTGGTGGTCCCACGGGAGGTCCAGGGGCAGCAGGAAGGCAGAGAGAAAGAGAGGGTAGAGAAAAGAGAAAGGAGAAGCCAGTTACTGAAAGTTATGGGGGACTGGGTCTCCATTTCTATACCTGGATGATAATCGAAACTGGATGGTGTAATGTACACAGCACTCATCCCACCACCTCCCGACTTGTTTATGTTCTTGTGTTCCATTGTTTATAAAGTCCAGACAACAGCAGACACAAAACACAATTGGTTTGCAGGAAGAGAGCCACCGCAGAGGCTTCTAAATGACTGTGGCTGGCACTAAAAATCCAATTATTTTGCTAACTGAACTACCAACCCAAGTCACCATGGTGTCCCCCATCCCTGCATCAAAAGGAGGAGCACATACACACAGCTGCCAACTCAGGCCCCAACTGCACGTTGGACCAGCTTCACTTTTCTGAGTAAGATTTACCCCTTAAGATACCTGGATGGCTTGAAGAGGAAGAGGAGGATGTTCTTTGGACTCATAGGGGTAAGAGGTTAATCCAGAGGGAATAAGGAAAGCTGACCTCTGGGGGCCAGATGGGCACTGGTCATTTACCTTAAGTTGAATTAGCTAAGAGGAATTATTCCAAGACTCAGTTCTCCAAAATTCCCCTCTTGCTGTTTACCTGTTAGGTTTAGTGTTCTCTAAGTTATTCAGAAGAAATGAACCAAAAAAAGAAATTCAGGTCATAAATAGGTACTTTATTAACAGCTGTGATAAAGGGTTTAGTATGAGATGAAAATAGAAAAAAAATTACTAAAATCAAAGTATGAGAATTCCTGTGTATTTCAGATACATCATCTCAGCATAGAAAACTGAGGGTGACCATTCTCAGAGTAAATATGTTCAGTGGAACTAATATTTCAATAATTAGGCCTTTTTCTCCTCAAATTTGAGAAATCACATTTCTGCCCTAGCTCTGAAAGCCAGATAAGGCTATTCATTCTCATCCCCATCCTTATCTGAGTTACTGAGAACCCTACTGCAGATAAACGACATTTTTACTCAGTCTCTCTAGAGTGACGCATTAAGATACAGCATTGTCCCATCCACAGGGCTCAAAGAGATGCTGCAAAGATGACTGCGATAATGAATAAGAGGTCCTTTGAACAGAAGAGAAGGCAAAAGCACTAGATCAGCTGCCAGAATTATACAGATATGACCTTCTAGATTTAAAGAGAGACACACGAGCCTGAAAGATGCGCACCTAAATGGGCATCAGACAACAAGTGCTGGACTCAGATCTACCTAATTCTACCTGCAAGCACCCAAGGTTTCTGCAAGTCTAACTACTGTCTGGTTGAATGCCTCAATCACTCTTCCCAGTAACCTTCTCCCTGAGCAGTGCAGGCCACCATAGGTGTGCACAATGAGCAGCTCCTCTTTTAATATGTATTTCTGCATATTAATACGAGTATTTAAAAGTACACGCACACACACACAATTTTTCGTGTTTCAAATGTATTTTTTCAGGGCTCCTCCTCCACTCTCGTTTCCTCCTGACTTGTGGTCACTGGAGAGTTCATGTACTCTTGATAAATTGCCTTCTTACATCCACAGTGTAAAGGCCCTTATCATTTACCCGCTGGCTTCATTCAACACATTTACTCCCAGGAATACTTTGTCAAAGAGTTCGGGTTTCCTCATACTTCATTTCTTGCAGCTGATTTGTCTGATCTTTCCTATTCTAGTGGTTAAGTCAACTTTGAATAAATAGCTTTAAAAATTAATTTAACGTTTTAGAAAGATAAGGGATTCACAAGCCTAGGGACTGAAGTCTTCTCTCACTCCACAGGGCATTTAGATGGCAGGAAAGAGGTATTATCATCCCTGCTCTTCAAGTACAGCTTAACTACTCATCTGTGCAGCGGATGCTCTGCTAACAGAATCCAGTATCCAGCTTGGGTGGAACCTGCTCCTCCTCCCTTCCCCTTTATCAGACTCCTTGTATTGGACGCTTCTTCACAAGATACACGGCTGAGACCACAACAAGTATGAAATCTGGGAGGGTCAGGTAGAGCGGGCACAAAGTACAACCGAACCTGCTTTCTGTCCCTGTGACTGGCACCTTGTTATCTACGCCTTGAGTATATGTAGGGGTGTGTACCAGTGTGTTCTAGGGCCAGGTGTAAAGTTCACCCCTCTCTCTTCCCACTCTTTAAGAAGGGCTGGCAGTTTTAGAGGATGAAGAGGACTGTTCAAAGAACTGGAAAAGCACAGGGAGAACAGATAAGGCAGAAGTATATCCCTAGATACGCTTATGAGACCATCAGAGAGTAAGGGTATTCAAAGGACATGACTGGGCACTTCAGCGGTTAAGTATCTGT
>SJYW01015796.1:75364-92419 GCA_006410735.1 Raphicerus campestris
GAAGAATTGATGCTTTTGAACTGTGGTGTTGGAGAAGACTCTTGAGAGTCCCTTGGACTGCAAGGAGATCCAATCAGTCCATTCTGAAGATCAGCCCTAGGATTTCTTTGGAAGGAATGATGCTAAAGCTGAAACTCCAGTACTTTGGCCACCTCATGCAAAGAGTTGACTCATGGGAAAAGACTCTGATGCTGGGAGGGATTGGGGGCAGGAGGAGAAGGGGACGACCGAGGATGAGCTGGCTGGATGGCAGCACTGACTTGATGGACATGAGTCTGAGTGAACTCCGGGAGTTGGTGATAGACAGGGAGGCCTGGCGTGCTGCGATTCATGGGGTCGCAAAGAGTCGGACATGACTGAGTGACTGAACTGAACTGAAAATGAAACATACGTGGGCTTCCCTGGTGGCTCAGATGGTGAAGAATCCACCTGCAATGCAGGTTCAGTCCCTGGGTTGCGAAGATCCCCGGGAAGAGGCATGGCAACCCACTCCAGTATTCTTGCCTGGAGAATCCTGTGGACAGAGGAACCTGGCAGACTACAGTCCATGGGGTTGAAACGAGTCAGACACGACTGAGCAGCTAAGCACAGCACAGCATATGCATGTATATATCTATATTCTTTTGTCTGTTCTTATTCCGTTACAGTTTATCACAAATGTCGAATACAGTTCCCTGTGCTGCTGCTGCTGCTGCTGCTAAGTCACTTCAGTCATGTCCAACTCTGTGCGACTACAATAAATTTAAAATAAAATTTTATGCCAGAATTTTTATGAAGCCCATTTTCAGTTACTCCTCCCCATATTCAGTTCCCCACCCCTCTTTTACCCTATTAGCCTCAATAAGTGTGTTTGGTTTGGTATTTGACTCAGTCAGCCACTTTAATCCATTTCTTTCTGTCCTCCAACTATAGTGTTCCAACAAATCCAGATACACTCCCAGAATCCCGTGCTATGTCTTATGATGTGGTATAGTCATTAACATGTTTTTAAAATTCTGAAAATTTTTTGCTCAGAACGTGTAGAGCCATTATGAGACCTTAGGTCACGTACATCTGAGTCCTCCTCCAGCTTTCCACGGACCCTGCCATGGACACGGACCCCCGTGTCCTGGGGGTCTCTTCACTCTGTGACCAGCTTGTTCGAAGCACGCTTCTGTGCCTTTCCTCACGCTGCTTCCTTCCTCTCGTCGGCTTTTCCCTCCCCCTTATTCCTTTCCTTCAAGGCACAGTTCAATTGCTCCTTCCTCTGGAAAGCCTTTTCCAGTCCTGCTGGCCTGGTCTAATCATTCACTTTCCCACAGTTCTTCTCTGGTGGTTCCACTGTCCTTTACCACATGACTCATTTGGCTGTGGGCTGCGTTTATCCATAACATCCTCTGTATAATCAGCTCTTCAAAACTGTTGTTTGGATGGCATTGGACACCCAGCAGGGATAAGAGGAGATAAACGCAAGCCTTGTGACTCAGCACATGCGTGGGAGTTTCCCCAAGCCCCTAGTCTGTATCTGGTCTCGTTCCTTGTCTATAAGGAAAAGCATTCGCTTGGAGTCCCCTGAATGTTATTACAGACATATACATGTATCTTTGACTGCAAGGCATGCAGGATTTTAGTTCCCTTCCCAGGGATCCAACCCACGCCCCCAACAGTGGAAGCTGCTGCTGCTGCTGCTGCTGCTGCTGCTGAGTCGCTTCAGTCGTGTCCGACTCTGTGTGACCCCATAGACGGCTGCCACCAGGCTCCTCTGTCCCTGGGATTCTCCAGGCAAGAACACTGGAGTGGGTTGCCATTTCCTTCTCCAATGCATGAAAGTGAAAAGCAAAAGTGAAGTCGCTCAGTTGTGCCCGACTCTTAGTGACCCCATGGACTGCAGCCTACCAGGCTCCTCCGTCCATGGGATCTTCCAGGCAAGAGCACTGGAGTGGGGTGCCATTGCCTTCTCCACAGTCCTAACTTCTGGACTGCCAGGGAATTCTCATGTCATTATATTGTAAGAATTCTCATCATTAAATGATTAAATTTCCAATTCGCCTTCTCAGAGAGAAGATAAGATATTTTTAACCGGAAGGAAAACAGATTAGATGAGATCCAGAACGAGTGGGCTAAACATTGCCCTCCAAATCCTGTTTTGGCATTGCTCTCACCCTCTGTCTAAACTGTCCTGTACTTTGCTCTGTGAATGAACTTAGGAGGTCTATTACTGACCCCCAAGAACACAGCTCATCTGAACTCATCGCGAAGCTTAAGTTACTCCCCTAATCTGAGCTGCCGTTTCATCATTCCTTCACTTCTCCCTTCAAGATCAAGTTCATATAATTTTCCCTCCATACTTCCTTGATTAGAATCAGAAAATGTTGACAATTCTACTTCTATTGCTCACACTCTTTTTTTTTTGGCCACTCAGCACAGCAAGTGAGATCTTAGTTCCCTGAACCCTCTGCAGTGGGAGCTGGGAGTCTTACCCACTGGACTGAAGTCCAAATTGCTCACACTCTTTATTATTATTATTATTTATTTTTAAATTGAAGGATAACTGCTTTACAGAATTGTGTTGGTTTCTGCCAAACATTAACATGAATCAGCCATAGGTATACATATGTCCCTTCCTTCATGAAGCTCCCTCCCCATCCCACTCCTCTAGGATGTTATAGATACAGAATTATATAATTCTGACAGCAAATTCCCATTGGCTGTTTTACATGTGGTAATGTATGTTTCTGTGTTACTCTCTCCATGCTCACATTCTTGACTGACGAATGGGAGACTGAGTCCAATTAGGTGACGTGACTCACCTAATAGTACACAACTGCCTTGGAATAGAAGTCTCTGGAATTATAATCCTCTTCACCATTCCCACCTCAATCATTTCTCACCTTATTCTTTTCTCAGCAGCTATATCTGGTAGAGCNAGAATACAGGGATTTTTGAAACCCTGGCCAAAGCTCTTAACTATTTGAACAGCAATGAAAATAAACACCTTATATCCAAGGACATAGCTTGATGTTTTGTACTGAGAGCTAAAATAAAAATATTCCTCCCTTTACCCTTGCAAAGTAGAAATAGATAGCTCACCAAATTCTAAAGAGGAATGCAGCAACTACCAGAAGAGGATTTGTGTCCATGGGAGGAGGAGGGAGGGTTTGTGTATTGCACAAAAGGAGCAGAATTGAGCCCAGATCTCACTGGCTATTTGCCATGGTGAGAACCAATTCAGATTTACTTGAAATTTATATTCTCTGTGATGGCATCAGTTAAACCCTATGATCTCCAGAACAACACTCTTACATGCTCCTTGTTGAATCTAAAGTGGAAAGTTGTTGGGTTTTCTTAAAATAGAAAATGTCATCTGAGCTTTGAGTCCAGACCTCAGTTCTACAACCAATTAGTTCTCTAGTCTTGCAGAAAGGAAATAATTTCTGTAAGCCTCATTTTCCTGATGATACCTTCATGATGGAGTTTTGAAGATAAAAGGTAGTAGTGTGTTAAATTCATCTCCTCCATGGGATCTTCCTGACCCAGGGATCAAACCCGCGCTGTTTTGTCTCCTACATTGGGGCGGGTCCTTTACCACTAGCGCCACCTGGGACGCCCCAGTGCTCAGTCAGCTGTGCTGTGCTTAGTTGCTCTGTCATATCTGACTTTTTGTGACCCTGTGAACTGTAGCCTGCCAGGCTTCTCTGTCCATGGGGATTTTCTAGGCAAGAATATTGGAGTGGGTTACCTAGATCCTCCTCCAGATTTCTTCCCAACCCAGGGACCGAGCCCAGGTCTCCCACACTGCAGGCAATTCTTTACCATCTGAGTCACCAGGGAAGCTCAAGATCACTGGAGTCGGTAGCTTATCCCTTCTCGAGGGGATCTTCCCGGCCCAGGAATTGAACTGGAGTCTCTTGCATTGCAGGTGGCTTCTTAACCAGCTGAGATACCAGGGAAGCCCCAGTGCTCTGGATAGTATGTGTTAATTCCTTAAGGCAAGCAGTTTTCCAATTCCACACCCACCAAAACTCGTTAAGTTCCTAGAGCATCAGAGCTTTGTCATTCTTCCGTATGTCCATGCATTTTCTTTGAGCTACAGTGTCCTCTAATGTTCTGCTCAATTTGACTGAAGGGGCTGGTGGAGAATGAGAGGGGCTTGCACAGGAACTGAGCTCTATCATGACTGTAGCAGAAATCGTGGGCAGGTTCTCAAGACCCGATTGTAGACTTACATCTGTTTCTTTGGAGTGACCTACATTTCAGATGCTCATACGTGAGATCACAAAGAGCTATGAAAAATAGAAAATAGGATGAGGATCTGTGCAGGTTTCTGGAAGCTTTTGTTATATCTGCACAGATGGGACAAACATAAATAAAGATATACTTATTTGATTCATGTATGATAGCTGTGGAGGTATTGCCAGCAGCAGCTGGAAAGTAGAATGCGGGCCAATACATTTGCTAGCAGAATTAAAGTGACCACTGCCCAATTGAATTACTCTGGGAAGACCTGCTGAAAGAGGAGATTCTTCAGAAAGAAGAGAGATATTGTTACCTAGTAGAAGGGATGGAACAAACCTTTTTCCATGCAGGAAGAGTGCTGTGTTGTAGAGAACTGTGAGAGAGCTCTATTGAGCTGAGGTGTTGGTGAGTGTGGTTAGACCAAGCCTGGACCTGTTGATCGAAAGCTCTTTTTCATTCACCTGGTGTTTACATCCCCTTCCATTTCTAAGGGGAGTGACTGGTGATTCTGTTGGTTCACAAACCTGACATTTGTTGCTAATAACCCTCCAATTTAAAAAGGTGGATCACTGACTAGCAGCTTCCAGAACAGTTGTTTTAGAAACTCCCCACTGAGATCCTGTTGCTACTGAAGAAGTATTATCACTTGTTGGTGGCAACTCAGTGACCTCTTGTGCCCTGCTCCCCTGCCCATCTCTCTGTTTCTCAGACAAGGTAGACCTGGAACAAGGGGCTTGCAGTGTGCAGTTCTGCGTTTCAGTAGCGCAGTGCTTTGCATGGCCACAATAGACCATATTACATAAGACCCCTAACTAAGGGAATATTGACTGGCACGCATTTACTGTCCAGAGCTTGTCTGCAATTTACTGTGTATTTCTCGCCTCTAATCCCCAGAAAAGCGTTTTTTTAGATACTCTGAGAACTGAAGGTCCTGTCTGTAAGGAGAGGTTTCCTTGTTCTCGTGTAATTTTCTCTCTTTAACAAAGCCATAATAATAGTGTCAGAGGCAGCTTTCTAGTTAGTATGAGTAATGTGGTTACTGTATTTTCTATTTTTATTTTAATATGTTTTTCCTGCTGTGGATTTTTTTTTTCATTTTTGGTTTTAAAAATAGCAGTTGAGTAAATGTGGTATTTCGAGACTGGTGCTCAGTGCATGCTCTTTGGGAGGCAATTCTGAAGGAATACTGTCTACAACAGGCAGTTTTTTCCCAGATCCTTAGTTGAATAAGTAGGAGAATGTTTGGAGTACAGACCACTGAAGATATTGGCTTACGGTCAGGTTAGGCCAGGCTTCAGAGACATTGACATTTAAACCTTAGAGTATCTATTCCAGAGGTTCTTGCCTCTAGAGTATCCGTCAATATTAAGCCTGTTTATTTTATGGTGTGTTGATAAGACAGAGAATTAGGTAGCTGGGGATGCTCCTTAAATTGATTCATTCATTTGCTCCTTTTTAAAGTATGCATGCAGGTTTAGAATTTTAAATTAAGAACAAAGCACTCTTAAATTCCCCTTGAAAGAGTAATTAAGAGCTCCTTGTCTCTATGTCCTGCCGTCTCTGCCAGAATAAGAGTTCACGCTGAGTATATTCCATTGAGTCAGCCATCATTCCATCACCGGCAGGAATTGCTTTTCCACGTATTGACATGTGAGGGAATGTCTGCTTGCAGTAGCCATGGGCTTGTGCCAGATTGTGAGATCCATAGGGGCAGAGCTGGGAGCTTTTCAATTCTGAATCAGAGATCCAATTCATAATAGCTGAGCCAGGGAAACCGGGTTGAATCTGTGGCCAAAACCACGGCAAAAAAAAAAAAACCTCCTTTTTTTTCCCCTTTCCCTTTTTGCAGTGCTTTATTGCTTTAAAATATGAGTGCCTCTGTCCATTGATTCTCCGGTGACTTTACATTGGATTCAAATTGTGGTCTCTTAGGTGAAAAGGTCAGTGTTTTATTCATGCAGCCCCACGTCGATGGAGATTAACGGAGAGGCAGTACAAGACATTTGGATCCTGCCAGACCTAGGGCACCTGAAAGAAGTTTCTTTCTTTTATCCCCAGCTTTCATTCTGCCTGCTACAGAAGAGGATGGCCCTGTCTTCTGGGAGTGGGGGAGGGTTTGATTGGCTGTGTTAACTGCCTCAAATCTCTGGCCATGGGGTGAGTGAGAACCCCTGAGAATCAAACATGTCATCCATGTGGCATCACCTGATTTAGTGCTTTTCCTCAAGTCTGAGGTGTCTCCAGGGGCCTTTTTCTCCCTTGCAGCACTGATCTTTCAATGAGGTGCTAGTGTCTATCCTGAGCAATAACAAGGAAAAACCATGAAGTGTGAACAGCTCTTATTAGGGGGGTAAATGTCATTAACGCCTTTGTAGCCTTCTCTGCAATCTGAATGCTCTTGTCAAGAGAGTGACTTACTGAAGCCTCCTGTAAAATCGTATACATAGAATTTAAGAGGCTGAAGTTTCACATTTTAATTAAGCAAGGTCATTAGCTTCCTTTGCTTATGCATTTTTGTAGTCGATTAAGCTTGTGTCTGGACAACCCTCTCCAATAAGGCTTTCAAAAATGCCCCTATAAAAAATTATTTTAAAAATTAAAGAAATACTCGATTTACTTTAAATCAAAGTTTTAGGTAATTCTTGGTGTTTGTTGGGGGTAGATACTTCTCTCTATTTTAATTTTATGGAGACTCATGCATTCGTGTACCTGATCATAATATGCATGTTTTCATGTATGGTGTGAGAAATATTGGCATTTTAATTTGATGAATAGGTCAGCTGAATTAATAAAAATTCTTGAGGCATATAGTGTTTAAACAATGATTTTATTATTTTCAATAAACAGAAATCTTTCTCCAACCATGTAGTTCCCTTATGTAAAAGTCTGAAACTAAAATTTTCCTGAAACTAAAATTTTTATAAGCAAAGTTTGCTTCTATAAACCACTTCTGCAAGTTTGAGAAGTTCAGATTAATTTTTTGTTACTTTGAATTGGGTCTTTGAGTTATAAGAGAAAAACATGTTGAATAGTTGTATGGTAGGAGGGTCAGATACAGAAGGAAAATTATCTCTTTTACTATGGCTACTAATTTTTAATACAGAAAAATTAATTACTACATCTGGCTAAAACTGTGGGTAAGTAAATCCAGAAAATTTATAGGGAAGTTAGGGGTGGAAAATGGAAATTAATTAAACAGTAGTTGTTTAGTCACTAAGTCGTGTCTGACTCTTTTGTGACCCCATGGGCTGTAGCCCACCAGGCTCCTCTGTCCATGGGATTTCCCAGGCAAGAATACTGGAGTGGGTTGCCATTTTCTTCTCCAGGGGCTCTTCCCAATCTAGGGATTGAACTAGCATCTCCTACATTGGCAAGCGGATTGTTTACCAGTGAGCCACCACTAATTTAAGGTATATAGTATAATGTGTCCTCTTTACTTAGTGTATACTTTGTTTCAAATCTGATCCACCATCCCTATTTAAACATTTCACTAGGTGGCAATTTTCCTTTACCTTGGGTGTGTTTCCTTTTGTTTTTCTATTTTGAGGGTTCAGGAAAATATATTCATTGAACAAATATTTACTTGAGTGGTGGCTAGTTTCAAGTGGTGAAGAGAGGAGCACCATGACCCTCTGTTAAAGCTCTCAGTTTAGTGGAGATTGGGGCTCCGATTAAACTAAAGGAAAGCAGATGCCATTAATGTACCTTTTCCAATGTATATATATATGCATGATCTGCAATCAGTACAATAATGAGTTTTATGTAAATAGACTCCTTGGACATATTTCCCACTTAACCTGAAAAGTTAATGCTTTAAAGGATTTTAAACATTTNAATGTACCTTTTCCAATGTATATATATATATATATGCATGATCTGCAATCAGTACAATAATGAGTTTTATGTAAATAGACTCTTTGGACATATTTCCCACTTAACCTGAAAAGTTAATGCTTTAAAGGATTTTAAACATTTCCTAGCTGTCTTGCTTGTACTGTTAAACTCTGCAATTAATAACTGACTAAACCAAATTAATTAACAATCCAGCCCCTACTTTTCTGAATTAAAAACATTTAGTTTGAATGAATGAAGTTATGCTCTTGGAAAACTCACCTGTTTATTAGAGCACAGAAGTTAAGTAGCAAAGATGCATTTCCTTCCAATTCCTTAACTCAGAAGTGTTTGGACAAGTTAATAAAAACTGATTTTCAGAATTCCCCTTTCCTGAGAACCCAAAGATGATCATTTAAAGCCCTATTAAGATCATTTCGCGAAAGCTACCCAGAAAGTCACTCACTTAGAACCAGAAAATCTCCATGAAATTACTTTTGCCAGCACCACTTGGGGAGTAAGTGGGCCAGTTAAAATTTGATGTTCCATATTAAAGTATGTTGTCTATTAAAACAAGGAGCATCAAGTTGGAAATTAGTCTGTATTCCATTTGTTAGTTTCCTTTATAGAATTTTAGTTCATCTGACTGCTTTCTTGATAAATTATATAGATATATATATAAAATTAAGATAGTTATAGTCTGGTGCCAATAGTTCCTTCTTGTGGAAAGTAGTCTCATGTTTAGTAGCACAATAATGAGGATCCATCTGACTGTAACATCTGCTTGGTCCTCTCTTTTCTCTTTTGCACCTTACACTTGGATCCAGGCTATTAGTATAAATTATGATTGCCATGGTTCACATTTTAGGTTGGCTCTGACAAAGAGATGTCTGGAGTATCAAGATTATCAAAAGATGTTCAGTAAAATCTCTTCATAAGTGTTTTTCAAGGCACCAGATGGAAGGAAGCTTTCCTGTGCTATATTTCCCATATGGAAAAGTGTCTAGGACCTGAAAGGGGAACACCCTTAGAAGGGGAATACTCCTTACAAAGGACTTTACAAAGAGTGCTCTAGTATGGTGTTTTCATGTGTGATTTATTCACTTGGGCAGATTGCTTTGAAGGCCCAAACAGCATCTTGGATATAAGTTCCCAGACCTGAAAAGTGTCTGATAGGTTAAATTTCACGAACTTTTTAGATTTGCTTATGCCACAGGTCAAGTATGTCTTGCTTATGAGTCTGGTTGCCATTTATTTCAGTCAAGGTTTGACTTTTGCTAAAAACATCAGATTGGGTTTCTTCATGAAAGATAAGTGTACCTTCTCTTTCTCATGTTATTTTATATTAACAGAAAGTCAAGATGGTAGAATTTAAATGCCAGCATTATATGTTGACAATAGGAAAATGTTATTTGTCTATGGTGTTCTTTTTCATTTTTTAAGAAACAGATCCTATAATCAGTTTCACTTAGTAAATATTATCTGAATGTTGAGGGCTTTGAAGATTATGGTTCTTTGTTGTTACTCACTTACTTACAGCAATACTTGTGAAAGAAAACTATGCAGATATTATATATAAGAACACTTTATGAAGTTTTGCAAATAATACTTTTACAGTATTTTAAGTGGGATGGAAGGAGACTGAATGTACTTATGCATTGAATAACATCAGACTTTCATAGAAAATATCAAGAAGGTAGACCTTTTAGTCATTGCATATGTATTCTTTTGGAAATGACATTCACAGAATTAAAGCAAATTTTCCTCCAGGGCAAACATGTGAGTGGCGTATCCATCTTCGCTTATCTGGAGTAGGTAGTTGAAAAACCTAAGTAATTATGTGACATCTAGAACCTCTAAACATGTTTCAGGAGTACTTTTCTGCTTAGGATGAGCTCTGCAAGATGCCATGTAATTTTCACTTGGTAGTTCATGTTTGTGTGTAGCATAGTTTGTGAGATTGGGAGATGCTAATAGGTTAAGTGTCATACTTGAAATACTTAGTTTAGAAAAAAATAATATATTAAATAGAGGAAGTTCCCTCTATAATGCTGAAATAACCTGGCAAATCCCATGGACGGAGGAGCCTGATAGGCTGCAGTCCATGGGGTCGCTAAGAGTTGGACACGACTGAATGACTTCACATTCACATTCATGAGGGACATGAAAACCAGTATGTAAAACAGACAGGCAATATAAGCTGATTAAAAACTGCTTTTGTTAATAAAAATTTAGTGGAGGACAGAACCCAAACTTTGGCTTCAAAAATGTTTCCAAATTTTTCTCTTATTTCATTCCCAAATCTTTGGGGGAAAGAATAAAAATGTGAAGATTCATCTCTTCATTTGAACTAGAATATTAGCTTGAGTTAGAATTCTATGAAGTATTTATGGAATAAAAATAGAGAGCTTTATTAATGGTACTGTTTCTGTGGACAGGGCTTAAAAACAAGACTCTGAGAGAAAAAGAATATTTTTTTTCTCCATGTCAAATAGGCTATGCAATTCATGATTATGAAAAGAAAGGAACACAAAGGCAAAAGTTTGTTTGCATGAGTTTTAAATTATGAGGCCCAAAACACTGATTGAAATATAATAAAGATTCACATACTTATTAATGTTTTCTTTTAAGACTTTCTGCGAAAAAGAAATTGCCAGACTTCACAATGGGAAAGTTTACCTTGGGTATTTTAGATGGCCTTTATAAACATCCACATTTTGTAAAGTCACACAATGTTACAGGTCTTTAATGAAGTCAGTGAAATAATGGAATTGTGGAGAGGAATATTGGGAGAGTTTTGAAAAAAGTGGAATGGAACCAGAGTGTGAAGGGTGTTGATCAGCAAGTGAAAGTGTTTTGTTTCATTGGAAGTTGATTCTTGTTAAGTAAGTTAGGAGTTATATTAGCCACTGCTGCATGACACACCACCCCAAACTTGGTGGCTTAAAACAATCTCTATGTTATTGTTGTCCACAAGAGTGTGGGTCACCTGGAAAATTCTGCAATGAACTGGTATATTGACAGGATGGAGGGGGTAGTGGGTTGGTTGGTGTTGGGTCGCCTCATTTACACATCTAGCTGTTGGGTTGGTACTGGCTGTCTGTTGGGACATGGAAGTGGTAATTGGTTGTCCTATAACTCATCCTTGAGCTGGTGAGCCTGGTCTTATTCATGTGCAAATAGTTACAGAGTGCTGAAGAGCTGTAGGAGAGGGCAAGTGCGCATGTGCAAACACTTGTAAAATGTCTCTGCTGGCCTTATGTTTTTTAGTACCCCATTGGCCACAGCAAGTCACATGGCAAAGCCTAGGGCCAGAATAGGAGGTGATTACTTTCAGACGTGTGCAGAAGGAAGCCTGAACCACATGTACTGCAATAATTGATCACCAGACTGGTGCCTTAGGCAGCTTCATTTCGTAGTGTTATCTATGTAGAGTTAAGGAGTAGGGAGCCATGAGCCAGACTCTCTAGTTGGAAGCTGTCACAGTAGTTCAAGTAGAAATAACCCTGGCATTAGGGTGGTGGCAGAGAGAGTAAACAGGAGGATTAGATAAAACTACTTGCTGACTGAATTTGGTAGGCGAAGGGGAGAAGGTGCTCCTCGATTGATTCCAGGCTTTGAGGTTGAGTATATGGGAATGTCAAGAACTGGTGAGATTTTGGACCTAACTATGTGTGCAGTGAGCATAGGACATCTGTGTAGCTTCTTAAACAATTCCCCCTCCTTTGTCCAGAAACATTAATATGAAATGAGACTGTGTCTTTGAAATTCCTGTTTTTTACATCTATTGCTTTAAAAGTCATGACCTAGTCGCAGTGACTTCTTGACCCTAATCCTTGTGAAGATGATTAAGTAACTAGAAGTATTTCATCTCTTTTAAAAACATGTGGACAACTTCACTGTAAGCAAAATGTTTCAAAGTTTGGATTTCCTAGTTTCATCTCTCATAGAGTTTAACATCTGCCTAGGATTTTTGAGAATTTAGTTTTATACATATTTCTTTGAAAATATTTTTATATTTGAAAGTATGTCAGTTTTGATGAAAAGTAAAAATTTGGTAATATATTCCTTTCTGAAGTATTTTATGCTCCAAGTTTCAGAGCCAGAGCATGGAAGTTTTGCATCTTTTTAAATCATTCAGTTCATAATCTGGGATTTAACTCCTCCATAATGTAATTTATTTTTTAGAAATCATGTCTAGATTATTTATGAAAATATATACAGGCCATCCTCCTGTTAAGTGAATAGAAAATGAGTTTGGCCATGGTTGAACAACCATTTTTGTTGTTGTTGTTGTTAAGGGCATGTGATTTACCTACAAAAGAAAATAATAAGAAGGACTTGGAAAAAAGCAACTTAGTGCATAGTTTTCTTCTGGAAGAGAAATATGGAATTTATCATTTAAATTAAGACTAGTTTATATAAACTTATATAATGAATGACAAAACATATTTCAATTTTATACTATAGTCAGTTGAAAAAGAGGGGGCATGAAAAGGGAAAATAATGGAAAGAGAGATAGGTGGATTTTAAAAAATGATCTTCTCAATTTTTTTTTACAAAGCAATGTGGTTTTACAACTGTAGGTATAAATCGGATTGAATTAGATGGCATAGTTAGATGTTCCGTTCTTGCATTACTCTCGTGTGATTCTTTTATTCATGGTCATCTCAATTCCTGTGAAGCTGAAACAGGAAGACTTCCACAATCTTAGATCAAGGAAGAAATATTTTTTCCTAACTCAGAGTGGATTGCCCTGCCAGCCACTAAGCTGATAAATAGAGTAACAAGAACTTGTTCATTGGCTCTTGGGGTTCAGAGCACTTGAAGCTTACAAAAGAATTTCACTTGTACTGATGACTTAGCATGGAGATCTGTTGAGATCTAATAAAGCAAGTATTATTAATTTTGCTTTACATGTTGTTAAACTAGAACTTAGAGCTGCAGTATTCAAAACTGAGTACTCAAATTTAGATATTCTGGTATCACGTCAAGGGTTCTTTACATTGTGTACTGTTTATCTTTAAATAAGAATTATTTATTCAGTATACAGCTAAAAATTTAAAAAGCACTTACATAATTATTGATTTATTTAATGGTCACAATCAAAGTCTGTCTGTGTTATGTAGATTTAGATGTCTTTAAAAGCAAATTTTAGAAGTCAGACATATTTTTATTGTTACGTTGTAATGTCCTATATTACTCACAAGAGTGGCTGTTTAAAATCTGATTTTTAGACTGTGTTTCTCTCTAATAAAATTCACTTCTATAAAATTTTGCCAGCTCCTATAGGAAGATCTATAAAACATTCATTTTTAACTCTAGTAATATTTTCCTGCCTTTCTTTTCCTTGTTGGCATTTGTAAAATTTCTGAATGGTCTGCTATTTAGTTTCAATATATTTCCTTTTAGTAGATGATTTATAAGTAGCTGCAATGTTGAAAAATGTAATGTTTATTTTAAGTTTATACACCAGAGATTGAAAAAATGAGATTGTGAATGTACCATATAATACAAATAGGCAGATTTTTATTCTTATTCAGATTTGCTTTTAAGAATATAAGCATTTGATTCATCCTGATTTTCATCTTAACAGACACTGCTACATGTTTAAGCAAAAACAATTTAGCTGTCAACTTTTCTTAAACCTTAACACCTATAAGCTGCCTTTTTTTCATTGGCTTTGATTCAGAATTATTTCAGTCTTCTATACTTTAGTCCTTAGGTGTATTTATATCATAGATCAACGGACGGATTTTTAAAAATATACAAAAAGAGTTGCAGTGGCTAGAATCTCATTTACTAATTTATTATAAACACAGAATAATCCAGGCATTAAATTTTTTTTTNCCAAACTTGGTGGCTTAAAACAATCTCTATGTTATTGTTGTCCACAAGAGTGTGGGTCACCTGGAAAATTCTGCAATGAACTGGTATATTGACAGGATGGAGGGGGTAGTGGGTTGGTTGGTGTTGGGTCGCCTCATTTACACATCTAGCTGTTGGGTTGGTACTGGCTGTCTGTTGGGACATGGAAGTGGTAATTGGTTGTCCTATAACTCATCCTTGAGCTGGTGAGCCTGGTCTTATTCATGTGCAAATAGTTACAGAGTGCTGAAGAGCTGTAGGAGAGGGCAAGTGCGCATGTGCAAACACTTGTAAAATGTCTCTGCTGGCCTTATGTTTTTTAGTACCCCATTGGCCACAGCAAGTCACATGGCAAAGCCTAGGGCCAGAATAGGAGGTGATTACTTTCAGACGTGTGCAGAAGGAAGCCTGAACCACATGTACTGCAATAATTGATCACCAGACTGGTGCCTTAGGCAGCTTCATTTCGTAGTGTTATCTATGTAGAGTTAAGGAGTAGGGAGGGAGCCATGAGCCAGACTCTCTAGTTGGAAGCTGTCACAGTAGTTCAAGTAGAAATAACCCTGGCATTAGGGTGGTGGCAGAGAGAGTAAACAGGAGGATTAGATAAAACTACTTGCTGACTGAATTTGGTTGGCGAAGGGGAGAAGGTGCTCCTCGATTGATTCCAGGCTTTGAGGTTGAGTATATGGGAATGTCAAGAACTGGTGAGATTTTGGACCTAACTATGTGTGCAGTGAGCATAGGACATCTGTGTAGCTTCTTAAACAATTCCCCCTCCTTTGTCCAGAAACATTAATATGAAATGAGACTGTGTCTTTGAAATTCCTGTTTTTTACATCTATTGCTTTAAAAGTCATGACCTAGTCGCAGTGACTTCTTGACCCTAATCCTTGTGAAGATGATTAAGTAACTAGAAGTATTTCATCTCTTTTAAAAACATGTGGACAACTTCACTGTAAGCAAAATGTTTCAAAGTTTGGATTTCCTAGTTTCATCTCTCAGAGTTTAACATCTGCCTAGGATTTTTGAGAATTTAGTTTTATACAGATTTCTTTGAAAATATTTTTATATTTGAAAGTATGTCGGTTTTGATGAAAAGTAAAAATTTGGTAATATATTCCTTTCTGAAGTATTTTATGCTCCAAGTTTCAGAGCCAGAGCATGGAAGTTTTGCCTCTTTTTAAATCATTCAGTTCATAATCTGGGATTTAACTCCTCCATAATGTAATTTATTTTTTAGAAATCATGTCTAGATTATTTATGAAAATATATACAGGCCATCCTCCTGTTAAGTGAATAGAAAATGAGTTTGGCCATGGTTGAACAACCATTTTTGTTGTTGTTGTTGTTAAGGGCATGTGATTTACCTACAAAAGAAAATAATAAGAAGGACTTGGAAAAAAGCAACTTAGTGCATAGTTTTCTTCTGGAAGAGAAATATGGAATTTATCATTTAAATTAAGACTAGTTTATATAAACTTATATAATGAATGACAAAACATATTTCAATTTTATACTATAGTCAGTTGAAAAAGAGGGGGCATGAAAAGGGAAAATAATGGAAAGAGAGATAGGTGGATTTTAAAAAATGATCTTCTCAATTTTTTTTTACAAAGCAATGTGGTTTTACAACTGTAGGTATAAATCGGATTGAATTAGATGGCATAGTTAGATGTTCCGTTCTTGCATTACTCTCGTGTGATTCTTTTATTCATGGTCATCTCAATTCCTGTGAAGCTGAAACAGGAAGACTTCCACAATCTTAGATCAAGGAAGAAATATTTTTTCCTAACTCAGAGTGGATTGCCCTGCCAGCCACTAAGCTGATAAATAGAGTAACAAGAACTTGTTCATTGGCTCTTGGGGTTCAGAGCACTTGAAGCTTACAAAAGAATTTCACTTGTACTGATGACTTAGCATGGAGATCTGTTGAGATCTAATAAAGCAAGTATTATTAATTTTGCTTTACATGTTGTTAAACTAGAACTTAGAGCTGCAGTATTCAAAACTGAGTACTCAAATTTAGATATTCTGGTATCACGTCAAGGGTTCTTTACATTGTGTACTGTTTATCTTTAAATAAGAATTATTTATTCAGTATACAGCTAAAAATTTAAAAAGCACTTACATAATTATTGATTTATTTAATGGTCACAATCAAAGTCTGTCTGTGTTATGTAGATTTAGATGTCTTTAAAAGCAAATTTTAGAAGTCAGACATATTTTTATTGTTACGTTGTAATGTCCTATATTACTCACAAGAGTGGCTGTTTAAAATCTGATTTTTAGACTGTGTTTCTCTCTAATAAAATTCACTTCTATAAAATTTTGCCAGCTCCTATAGGAAGATCTATAAAACATTCATTTTTAACTCTAGTAATATTTTCCTGCCTTTCTTTTCCTTGTTGGCATTTGTAAAATTTCTGAATGGTCTGCTATTTAGTTTCAATATATTTCCTTTTAGTAGATGATTTATAAGTAGCTGCAATGTTGAAAAATGTAATGTTTATTTTAAGTTTATACACCAGAGATTGAAAAAATGAGATTGTGAATGTACCATATAATACAAATAGGCAGATTTTTATTCTTATTCAGATTTGCTTTTAAGAATATAAGCATTTGATTCATCCTGATTTCCATCTTAACAGACACTGCTACATGTTTAAGCAAAAACAATTTAGCTGTCAACTTTTCTTAAACCTTAACACCTATAAGCTGCCTTTTTTTCATTGGCTTTGATTCAGAATTATTTCAGTCTTCTATACTTTAGTCCTTAGGTGTATTTATATCATAGATCAACGGACAGATTTTTAAAAATATACAAAAAGAGTTGCAGTGGCTAGAATCTCATTTACTAATTTATTATAAACACAGAATAATCCAGGCATTAAATTTTTTTTAAACCTGTGTGCCTGGGACTTTATAATCTTTATATTTGTTTCTAGAGGCTATGCAGGGTGTTTCCTGTCCAAGGCACAAATCATATATTTCATTTGTCATATCTAATGTTTTTCATATCCGGAAAATGCTCCATGTTATGTTTTATAAGACTTCATAAAAATAAGTGATCCAAATAAAATTTATAGTTATTTAAAAAAATCTGTCATAGCAAAATTATCTCCTCCTCTTCTCTTTCTC
>SJYW01015796.1:92983-131906 GCA_006410735.1 Raphicerus campestris
CATCTTAACAGACACTGCTACATGTTTAAGCAAAAACAATTTAGCTGTCAACTTTTCTTAAACCTTAACACCTATAAGCTGCCTTTTTTTCATTGGCTTTGATTCAGAATTATTTCAGTCTTCTATACTTTAGTCCTTAGGTGTATTTATATCATAGATCAACGGACGGATTTTTAAAAATATACAAAAAGAGTTGCAGTGGCTAGAATCTCATTTACTAATTTATTATAAACACAGAATAATCCAGGCATTAAATTTTTTTTTAAACCTGTGTGCCTGGGACTTTATAATCTTTATATTTGTTTCTAGAGGCTATGCAGGGTGTTTCCTGTCCAAGGCACAAATCATATATTTCATTTGTCATATCTAATGTTTTTCATATCCGGAAAATGCTCCATGTTATGTTTTATAAGACTTCATAAAAATAAGTGATCCAAATAAAATTTATAGTTATTTAAAAAAATCTGTCATAGCAAAATTATCTCCTCCTCTTCTCTTTCTCCTTCCCAAATGGGTACAGATGGGATTATAAAGTTTAAACAAATGTATGTTTTCAAATGAAGTCTTAAGTTTTGAAACTAGACAGTCATCTATTATTCAGCAGAAACTAGTTGTATGTTGATAAATGCATTACAACAGCTCTCTTAATTTAAAAATACCCAAATTGCAGTGTTGGCTGATTCCTTTGATGAAAATAGCCCACCATGGCTGATTTCAGCCTTTATAGGCACAAGTCTCTGAACACAGGGTTGGGAAAAGGCGTGTAGTAGCACATTTTTATATAGGATTTCCACATACAAAACATAAAGAGAAGTAAATAATCTCAAGAGCACAAATAATAGTAGTGTCGATAAAATGACAAATTCTGAATATGTTACCTTTATTTTTAATATCATTTCTAATTGTAAGTTTATACAGTTTTACTTTTAATAATGTCTGTGTTTGACAGCCAGCCTAAAACCATTCCTAAATCTCTAACAGTCAGCCCTTTTGGGGTGGTGCTATCTGGCTCCAGCAACACCACTGCAAGAAGCCGTTTCCTGTGATCGGTAGGACTGGAAAGATAGGTTGTAGCCGGTACCCTCTCTGGAAAAGGATGCCTTGGGGTTGGGGTGCCCAGGAAGCAAGGCAGCCATTTTCTCTTGCAGCTTAAATTAATAAGCACCACCTGGTCCCATAAATATTGGTATTTATATTAATATGTCTTCAGTGGGAAGAAAATATTAGAATCTTTTCATAAAAAGAGCTGGGGAAAATTTAAGATTTTTATTGCAAGAACTATTGTTAATTCTCTCTTTTTCTGTTTCGATGTCTCTTGGCTGTTATAAACTTCTCAGTTAAACATGTAAAGGGAAAAAATCCTGTTGTGGTGTCCCATTTGGCAGATTCTGTAATCAGTACCTCCAAAAGCCATTCCAATAGCAAGAATAAGCTGTTTACATTAGTTTTTCTCAACAGGATGTATTGATAATGAATGTGTATTGTAAAGCAGAGTAGCTGTGTTCCTACAGAAGAAAATAAACTGGGATCTTTTAAGTTTGTTAAAATATATTAATAGCAACAGCTGAGATAATGAAGTGTACAGTGAAAGAATCTGATGCAACTAATGGCAGGGTTTAAAATGCATTTTTTGTCAAATTTCCCTCTTACTTAAAAAGAGAGAGATTGAGCTTCTTCCTGTCTTGCTACTGGCAGCTTATAGGTGGTACTTACTCAAGCCTTTTGAATAAAATAATATGTTAAAAATATAATTGACTTCTTTAGGGTAATCCAAGAGCTCTCTAGACAAATTCATTTAGGTGGGTTGACAGAACTGCTGGCGTGCATGGTTAAGAAGAAAAATTGGGCATATTTTGTGTATAACCCTTTGAGTATTAATTCTGACCAGATCACACTGTAAATAATGTTAACTGTCATAAAATAAACACAGCCGGGGTTTGCACCATATGTTTTATAATTATTTTTTGCAGCTTCTTTTTTTTGTTTGTTTTTACTGAAATGGAACCTACTGATAGCTCTGTGAAGTTATGTTTATATAAAAGTAAATTACACTTGTACTTTAACAAACTTGGCATCGTACACCACTGTCTGTAGGCAGTTTTTGTTTAAAAAAATAATGAGAGCAGAGCTTTTCTCTCCCTTCTTTCCTGTTCTTCCCCCTAAAAACTGTCTCACACAGAAGCCCGCTGTACCGTCCTTCTTGTTATTGCCCATGTGAAGGAGATGCCTTTGGAATGCCACCCAGAGGACAGACTCGCTTAACCACCGAAACTCACAGAGGGTGTTTGGCTTAAGTAGCCCTGGAGAGGCCTTTCAGACTGAGGATCCTGTGGTCTCCCAGTTTGTTTTTGTTTTGTGCCTTCCCTCTTGCAAGTGTTCAACACCATCAGAAGCAAGAGCTCAAAGCTCCCTTAGAACATTTAGGTAATTTTTAAAAAACTGTTATTATTTTCATAATCACCATATCCTCTTGATCTCAGGGGAGGCTGGGAACCCTTGATTGTCTTTAATAGAGCGTATGAAACGGATAGTGCCAATCAGAGGTGGGCGGCACGTTTCGTAATCTGCCTGCGCACACCCCCACCCCTGCCCCCTCCCTGGTCATTGCTAAATCCATCTCTTAGCAAATCTGACAATATCCGCTAATTGTCAGGCACCCAGAGTCCCGACTGCAGAACTGCCCCTGGGTGGCATATGTCCAGCTCATGTCCTCTTCCTGCCCTGTCTTGTGCCTTGGCTTGCTGGCGGGCCTCAGAGCAGCAGTCTGCCCTTAGTAAACTTGTCACTTTCTCCGACCCCGAAAATTCCACCCAGACCATGCTGCACACGAGGGTTGGCATTGTGGCCTTTTGCACAGTAGGCATTTTACAAACTTTCGGGAAAAAATGACAAAAATTAAGGCAGACAGTTCTCTTGGCCACGTGGTGGGCAGCCTGTGGGATTTTAGCTCTCGACTGGGGATGAAACCTGTGCCCCCTGCAGTGGAAGCACGCAGTCTTAACCACTGGACCACCAGGGTCCAGCGCCTTTCCTGCCTTTGACTCCTGTGCTTAGCATAGTGTCATTTTTGTTGTAAAAGCTCATCTTGACCATCATCTTTGGGACAGAGAAGACTTGGCTCAATTTTTATAGAGGTCTGAAGAAAGAGTCCAGGGAACCCCAGCTGACTTTGATCGTGCTTTGCAGTTCTCAAGAAAGGGGGGAAAAGGGAGTAGAGAAATGTACAATGATTTGAGGAACTTTTGTTCCAGAATAATTCAGTATAGTGAAGATACTGTTACTGAATGTTGCAGATGGAGGAGGACTTAGACGTGAAACTATATTCACAAAGAAGACCTGCAAAGAGGAGAGTGAGGTAAAAGGAAAGATAGACCCTTAACCCCACTCAATGGCTCATGCCTATGCATGATCAACCTGAACAATGCTTTAAAATCCTTTTTGAGGAAGAGGTCATAGAATTGGGGTTTGAGTTTTTTAAATGGGAAAATTGTCAGGTGTTCATAAGAGGTCTGATTAAGCATAAACCTTTCGTTATTAGAAACTGGCAGTCTATTTTATGAATATTGTTCTTGGAAATTTTGATCCCAAATAGTTATAAAAATTTATTCTGCTAAATAATTGGTAATTATCTTCTGTTACAAAGGTTTCACTAAACCTTTTCTTCCCTTAACAGGGACCCAAAACATGACAAAGTTAGGTAAGATATTTTGGGAAAATGTCAAAATACATTAAAGCTTCTTATTAAATAAGTGTTGTGGTCATTGTTTGCTTATGAAAGTAGTTAAAAATTGATAGAGAAATTCAAAGATTGTGGTAATGTATAATGTAAAAATATGAAAGCTGTTTATAACCCCTTTCCTCAGGGACACCCCCTATTTTAATTGTTTGGTTATAGTTCATTTTTATGCATATGTAGTAATAATTATATGCATCAGTTCAGCTCAGTTCAGTTCAGTCGCTCAGTCATGTCCAACTCTTTGTGACCCCATGAATTGCAGCACCCCAGGCCTCCCTGTCCATTACCAACTCCTGGAGTTCACTCGTATGTAGTAATAATTAAATTTTACTGATTTTATCAAAGTCGTTATATATGTGTGTATGTATATATGTACACACACACACTCTCTCTCTCATAGCTTACTGTTTTAAATTTTAATGGTATATCTTAGTCTTTGTGACAGAGCAATAGATGGCTCTTGGCCCCTGCTCCCTGTCTGGACCAAAGAAAGTTAGTCACGCAGTCATGTCCAATTCTTTGCTACCCCATGGACTGTAGCCCACCAAGCTCCTCTGTCCGTGGGATTTCCCAGGCAAGAACTCCAGGGAATCTTCCCCACCCAAGGATGGAGCCTAGGTCTCCTGCACTGGCAGGCAGATTCTTTAACATCTGAGCCACCAGGGAAACCCCCCATCCCCACCCCACCAATATTCCTGACAAATACCTGAAACCTATAAATGTTACTTTATTTAGAAAAAGGTTCTTTGCAGATGTGATTAAGGACTTTTGAGATGAGATAACCCTGGATTATCTGAGTGGGTCCTAAATGCCATCATTTGCGTCCTTTTAAGAAAGATAGGGACAGATAAATAGAACACACACAGAGAAGGTGATGTCGGGATCGAGGCAGAGATGGTAGTGGTGTGCCTATAAGTCGAGGATCGCCAGCAGCCACCAGAACGTAGGAGACAGGAGTGGAACAGATTCTTTCCCAGAGCCTCTGAAGGCGGCACCACCCTGCCAGCCTGTTTTTTTGTTTTTTGTCTTTTTTATGCATGGCATGGCGTGTAGGACCTTAGCTCCCCAACTAGGGATCAAACTCGTGTCTCCTGCAGTGGAGACACAGAGTCTTAATCACTGGACTGGCAGGGAAGTCCCCCGTTAGAGTCTTGATTTTTTACTTCTGACCTCCAGACGGATAGGAAAATACTGTTTTTAAGCTATTATGGTTGTGGTAATTTGTTACAGCAGCTTTTGGAAACTAATACAGTCCTCTTTTCTTATTGGTATCTATAGATCTTACCCATTCTTTTTAACTTCCATATAGTTTTTCCATTGTGTGGATATACCCTAAATTTATTTAAATAATCCTTTATATATTTGATACTTGGACTGTTTCCAGTGTTTTAACTTTACAAACATTTTTAAGGGAATATCCTTGTACATATGTATCTTTGCAGTTGAATGTTTGTAGACTAAGTATTTGGAAATAGAAATTTTAGGTCTGTACATAGGTATTTATTAAAAAGTTATATTTGAACAGGTAATATATACACCTCAGTACTCCTACCATCCAGCTCAGATGCAGCCTCTTTATTCACTTCTTATATTTGTATGCCTTACAGAGATAATCTATAATGGTGTGCATATAAGTATTATTTTTTCTTTATTCACACGAATAATACCATACAGTCTTAGCATTCTATTCCTTGCTTTTTTCACTAGTTACCATGGAGAGAAGGTGTGGGTAGTTCATTTATCATAGTTTTTGTCAGAGTATATCTACGGTATTCTCTAAAAGCTCGTACTAATATATATACTCCATTAACAATATGTGACTTCATTTATTTTCTAAAATGGGACCAATTCCTGAATTACCTTTTTTTTCCTTTTCCTTCTCTTGACAGTTCTTATAGTGATAGAAAAATATATATGATCATAGGAATTTTTACATCCTATAAAAAGGAAAATATATAAATTTGTTCAGGATATTTATTCTCATAGACTTCTAACTCAATATATATTGAACTTCCAGGCTTCTCAGACCATTGACTTGAAAGAATACTTCCACTGTTGAATTTCTTACTATTAATACATGAGACGGTTTCCATAGAATGTAGTTTATGGTTCAGAATCATGATAGAGTAGCATTAATATTAGTTCATATCCAAGTGGCAGATATTATACTTATCATATAGAAAATACAGTAAAAACTATCTCCAGTAATAATTAACCCAATAACTTAAGTTTTAAACCAAACTTCTGTACTTTCTTTTTCTCACTGAGGTTCTAATTTTGCTATTCCAACATGACTTTTTTATCTTTCTACATTTCCAACTTGGGTTCACTCTTGAAAATACAAGATGCATTTGGCATCTGTTCTGTTGCTAAAGCCCTCAGGAAAAATTAGAAAGCTGTTTTTGTAAGTTCATCATTATTATTAAGACCCATAATTCACCTCATGGTTATCTCTGCCTTTCTCCACATCTTATCTGAGTTCCAGGATGACAGTGCCTTCCTAAGGCGAGGCTGCGTTGCAGAGTCTCATCTCTCCCACCTTAATTTGTAGCGATGCCTTGCATTTGGGTGACAGGCAGTTGTTCGTGCTTGAATAACCCAGGATTTGAATTCTACAGTTTGTGGCATCCATGTAATGCTTAGCAGTAGGTACAGCTGTTAACTATTCGCTTATAAATAATCTTTTTCCCTTCTCAACCTGTCTCCCAGGTAGTGTACCTGTCACCATTAATAACTCTTCAGCAGCTCCCTGGCGATTTGACCCATCAGTTGTCTTTCACGGAGGAGTGGTGCTCTGGCCTGCTGGTGAAGCTTGTGTACATTCCTGTAGCTGTTCAGTCACCCCAGCAGCCGTATTGTTGCAAGTCCCCTGACTGCAGGGGAAGTTGTGTTTTGGGGCCTCACATACAAGCAGCCACACACCTCATGCAATTTGAGAAAGGTGGCATTACATTTGGGGCTGGAGGTGATAAGAGCTCCTACTTAGACTCCATAGCAGGGCCACGGTGTGGATGGGGCAGCAGGTGATAAATTTCTGTCTCTGATGCTTTATGTACACATATCTATTATGCCATCATCTGTCATTCTCTGATATTTAGAGGCTTGTGGTAGGCATAGGTCTGGTTAGTGAACCCAGCAGATGTGGTATTCTGCCTGTACTGAACATCAGAATGAGAGGCTAGTAGCTATAATTCAGAGGATGGGATCTGCCCCTTACATCCTCTGGCAATTTTGTGGTTCCGTCACTGACGTACACTCACTTGCCTCCGTTGTCTCTGTCTGCAATGGGCTGCTTCCTAGTTCTCAAGGCTGATACCTACCTGCCTATAGGTCTCACCTTAGTCTTCACTTTTCCAGGAAATTACTACTTTTCTCTGTATTTGGTGTTTGGCTGTACCACCTCAAGCGCGCATATGAAGTTTTATTTACCCTGCAGTAATTGCCTCTTTACTTGTCTGTTTCTGCTACTAGATTGTAAGTTCTTTGATGGATGGTTCTTAGTGTTGTTTGCTATATCCACATTCTGACTGAGTCATAGAACCTCAATAAATTAATGTTGAGAGAATGAAAGAGAGTTTATTTTTTATGAATTCACTTTGCATTGACATATCATGGTCATATCAAGGGAGAGTTCAAGCAATAAATTACAGGCATATACTATCTCCCATACACTCTGGTACTACCATGGGTATAGACAGGAAAACATTTTGATTACTTATTGCCTTTTAGTGAATGACTAATGTAATACATTTCTTTGTCTAAGAATGTCTTAGCAGTACAGGATTTCTTCAGACATGGCTTAGGAAATGGCTGAGAGTAAGACATCAGAAGGCAAAAAAANGCTGGAGGTGATAAGAGCTCCCACTTAGACTCCATAGCAGGGCCACGGTGTGGATGGGGCAGCAGGTGATAAATTTCTGTCTCTGATGCTTTATGTACACATATCTATTATGCCATCATCTGTCATTCTCTGATATTTAGAGGCTTGTGGTAAGCATAGTTGGTCTGGTTAGTGAACCCAGCAGATGTGGTATTCTGCCTGTACTGAACATCAGAATGAGAGGCTAGTAGCTATAATTCAGAGGATGGGATCTGCCCCTTACATCCTCTGGCAATTTTGTGGTTCCGTCACTGACGTACACTCACTTGCCTCCGTTGTCTCTGTCTGAAATGGGCTGCTTCCTAGTTCTCAAGGCTGATACCTACCTGCCTATAGGTCTCACCTTAGTCTTCACTTTTCCAGGAAATTACTACTTTTCTCTGTATTTGGTGTTTGGCTGTACCACCTCAAGCGCGCATATGAAGTTTTATTTACCCTGCAGTAATTGCCTCTTTACTTGTCTGTTTCTGCTACTAGATTGTAAGTTCTTTGATGGATGGTTCTTAGTGTTGTTTGCTATATCCACATTCTGACTGAGTCATAGAACCTCAATAAATTAATGTTGAGAGAATGAAAGAGAGTTTATTTTTTATGAATTCACTTTGCATTGACATATCATGGTCATATCAAGGGAGAGTTCAAGCAATAAATTACAGGCATATACTATCTCCCATACACTCTGGTACTACCATGGGTATAGACAGGAAAACATTTTGATTACTTATTGCCTTTTAGTGAATGACTAATGTAATACATTTCTTTGTCTAAGAATGTCTTAGCAGTACAGGATTTCTTCAGACATGGCTTAGGAAATGGCTGAGAGTAAGACATCAGAAGGCAAAAAAAGCATTAAACTGTATCTGGGAAGTAATCCCAGTATTTGTGAACACAGACAATGATTTTAAAATAAATCCTCCAAAGAAGTAAATCAGTTAATTATATTGGTTAGGTTATCAGAAATGGATTCTNTTTTTTTTTTTTTTAATTTGATGGTGCCACTTGGAATCTTATTTCCCTGACCAGGGATCAAACCCACAGCTGCTGCATTTGAAGCACAGAGTCCAGGGAAGTCCCCATCCTTGATTTTTTAATCAGTAAAATGAAAAGATTGGCTAGAGATGATCTCTAAAGTAACTTACAGTGGTTAAAGTTTCAGTGAAAGCTTAAACTTATTCACAATATGAGTTCTACTTCAGTTCTACATTGACTTGAAAAACCAACCAACCAACCAAAAAAAAACCACACAATGTTAAGAGCTGTAAGTTGAGCCTATTCAGTGTCTTACAGAGAACTACAACCTAAGAGACAGCTTCCAGAGAGCTTGGAGAAACTGTTCCAAAGAGGTAAGTGGAAGAGTCAGCATATGTGTGCTTTTGGAGAAGCGGGTGCATGCAACCAAGCACACATCTAACAGGTTCCTGCTAGTCACAAGTAGCAGATACCTTTGTTCTTGCTGTTCAGTCGCTCAGTCATGTCGACTCTTTGCAACCCCATGGACTGCAGCACACCAGGCCTCCCTGTCTTTCCTAAGTATGGGAAGATGTAAGAAACCAGGTTCATGAACCATGTCTCATGAAAATATGTAACATTTTGAAGGCCTGTTCTGCCGGTTTTCCCAGAGTACAGAGTGCCTCATTCCTGATATCTGTTCTGAATTCCTTTCAGGGTGGGTTGAAGGTCAACAACTGCTCTGGCTAATGACTTAATTCTTGTAGAACTAGGCGGCAGCAGTGACCTTCTTTAGCTAGCACACTGGCATAAAAACAGCAAACCCCAACAGGGTAGACACAAATCCAAAATGTTTTACTTAATTGAATTATCCNAGGGTGGGTTGAAGGTCAACAACTGCTCTGGCTAATGACTTAATTCTTGTAGAACTAGGCGGCAGCAGTGACCTTCTTTAGCTAGCACACTGGCATAAAAACAGCAAACCCCAACAGGGTAGACACAAATCCAAAATGTTTTACTTAATTGAATTATCCATTTTTTACTTCAAATTCCTTAATTTTGTTCAGTTAAACTTAGCAAAATGATAGAGAACATTAACAATTTTTCTTCTGTCTTTGGCCCTGAAATCTATATATTGAAGATCTATAATCCATGGTAGTATCTTTCAATGCCCCCATTTAGACAAAGTTGAAAGTTGCTGAAACTTTCTGATGATCTGGCTTACAAAATGACCTCTTTCACATGGAAAACATCCTAAATACATCAATTAGAATTACTTTATCCAATATGTTAAACACTGAGTCTTTTGCAAGAAATATTTATTTTGAGAAGTGCAATTAAGTTCAACCTCAAATGATGCAAATTACATTTTTCCCACCATAATATTAAGATATTTTTAAAGATATAATGGAAAACAATGTTTATATGGTTTGCAATCTACTAGGTAGTGCTTTCAATATTTCATAACCTTCAGGGGCACACTGATTTAGTTCTTACTAGATTCAAGATTTTTTCTTCTGAAAGACATTGTTGGTTCTATAAACATCACTTATATAATAACTAAATTCGTGACAGTGGACATATTAACAGCAATCATCTGATACGGCAGCAAATTTAAGTTAAAAGATCTCACAAATTATACCAAAATAAATTTCATGTGGATCAAAGAATTAAATGTAAATGAAGAGAGAAAAAGTCTTAAAACACAGCGAAGGTCTTTTAAAATATGACTCAAATGTAGAAACCAGTGAAGAGTTGCTAATTTTGGCTACATGAAAGTAATACTAATCTGGAAAGTACTTGCAATTCTTGTCACTGACAAAGAGATCATTTTCCTAATATATAAAGATGTCCCAGAATCAATAAGAAAAAAAACAAAATAATAGAAAAATAGGTTAAAAACGTTACCAGATAGATCACAAAAAGAGAAATATAAATAGCTTTTTAGCATAGGGAAATGTAGGCTATCTCACTTGAAATAAAGGAAATGCTAATCCAGCTTTTGCTGTTGTTCAGTTGCTAAGTCATGTCCAACTCCTTTCAACCCCAAGGTCTGCAGCACACCAGGCTCCCCTGTCTTTCACTATCTCCCAGAGTCTGCTCAAATTCATGTCCATTGAGTTGGTGATGCTATCCAACCATCCCATCTTCTGTCACCCCCTTCTCCTACTGCCCTCAGTCTTGCCCAGCATCAAGGTCTTTTCCAAGGAGTCAGCTCTTTGCATGAGGTGGCCAAAGTATTGGAGCTTCAGCATCAGTCCTTCCAATGAATATTCAGGGTTGATTCCCTTTAGAATTGAATTTTTTGATCTCCTATCTGTCCAAGGGACTCTCAAGGTCTTCTCCAGCACCACAGTTCAAAAACATCAATTCTCTGGCAGTCAGCCTTCTTTATGGTCCAACTCTCACATCCATACACGACTACTGGAAAAACCATAGCTTTGACTATATGGACCTTTGTTGTGAAAGTGATGTCTGCTTTTTAATATGCTGCCCAGATTTGTTATGATTTTCCTTCCAAAGAACAAGCATCTTCCAATTTCATGTCTGCAGAAATCATCCGCAGTGATTTTGGACCCCAAGAAAACAAAATCTGTCACTAATTCTCCACTTTCTCCTCTTCTATTGGCCATGAAGTGATGGGATCGGATGCTATGATATTAGTGTTTTTTTGTTTTTGTTTTTTAGTAGAAAGGATTTTTTTATTTTTATTTATTTATGTATTTATTGGAGGCTAATTACTTTACAATATTGTATTGGTTTTGCCATACATTGACATGAATCCACCACAGGTGCACATGTGCTCCCCATCCTGAATCCCCCTCCATGTTGAGCTTCAAGCCAGCTTTTTCACTCTCCTCTTTCACCTTCATCAAGAGGCTCTTTAGTTCCTCTTCACTTTCTGCGATAAAATTGATATCATCTCATGATCCTCTACATAGAACACTCTAAAGACACCATCAGAAAATTACTAGAGCTAATCAATGAATACAGTAAAGTTGCAGGATATAAAATTAATACACATAAATCTCTTGCATTCCTACACACTAACAATGAGAGAACAGAGAAATTAAGGAAACAATCCCATTCACCATTACAATGAAAAGAATAAAATACTTAGGAATAAATCTACCTAAAGAAACAAAGAGTCAGACACTACTGAGCGAATTCACTCACTCACTCACTCACTCACTCAAAGAAACAAAAGACCTGTATATAAAAAACTATAAAACACTGGTGAAAGAAATCAAAAATGGCACAAATAGATGGAGAAATATACCATGTTCATGGATCAGAAGAATCAATATAGTGAAAATGAGTATACTACTCAAACCAATCTATAGATTCAATACAATCCCTATAAAGCTACCAAAGGTATTTTTCACAGAACTAGAATAAATAAATTCACAATATGCATGGAAATACAAAAAACCTTGACTAGCCAAAGCAATCTTGAGAAAGAAGAATGGAACTGGAGGAATCAACCTGCCTGACTTCAAACTATAGTACAAAGCTACAGTCATCAAGANGTATTTTTCACAGAACTAGAACAAATAATTTCAAGATTTGTATGGAAATACAAAAAACCTCGACTAGCCAAAGCAATCTTGAGAAAGAAGAATGGAACTGGAGGAATCAACCTGCCTGACTTCAAACTATAGTACAAAGCTACAGTCATCAAGAGAGTATGGTACTAGCTCAAAGACAGAAATATAGATCAATGGAACAAAATAGAAAGCCCAGAGATAAATCCACACACCTATGGACACCTTATCTTTGACAAAGGAGGCAAAAATATACAATGAAGAAAAGACAATCTCTTTAACAAGTGGTGCTGGGGAAACTGGTCAACCACCTGTAAAAGAATGAAACTAGGACACTTTCTAACACTATACACAAAAATAAACTCTAAATGGATTAAAGATCTAAATGTAAGACCAGAAACAAGGAAACATAGGCAAAACACTCTCTGACATAAATCACAGAAGGATCCTCTATGACCCACCTTCCAGAGTAATGGAAATAAAAGCAAAAATAAATAAATGGGACCTAATTAAACTTAAAAGCTTTTGCACAACATGGTAAACTAAAAGCAAGGTGAAAAGACAGCCTTCAGAATGGGAGGAAATAATAGCAAATTAAGCAACTGACAAAGAATTAATCTCAAAAATATATAAGCAGCACACGCAGCTCAATACCAGAAATATAGAAGACCCAATCAAAAAATGGGCCAAAGAACTAAACAGACATTTCTCCAAAGAAGACATACAGATGGCTAACAAACAGGAGAAAAGATGCTCAATATTATCAGAGCAATCCAAATCAAAACCACAATGAGGTACCATCTCAGGCTGGCCAGAAAGACTGTTATCAAAAATTCTACAAACAATAAATTCTGGAGAGGGTGTGGAGAAAAGGGAACCCTCTTACACTGTTGGTGGGAGTGCAAACTAGTACAGCTACTATGGAGAACAGTGTGAAGATTCCTTAAAAAATTGGAAATAGAACTACCATAAGCCCCAGGAATACCACTGTTGGGCATACACCAAGGAAACCAGTATTGAAAGAGACACATGTACCCCAGTGTTCATCGTAGCACTGTTTATAATAGCCAGGACATGGAAGCAACCTAGATGTCCATTGGCAGGCAAATGGATAAGAAAGCAGTGGTACATATACACAATGGAATATTACTCAGCTATTAAAAAGAATCAGTTCTAACAAGATGGATGAAACTGGAGCCTATTGTACAGAGTAAAATAAGTCAGAAAGAAAAACACCAATACAGTATATTAACACATATATATGGAATTTAGAAAGATGGTAACAATGACCTTATATATGAGATAGCAAAAAAGACACAAATACAAAGAACAGACTTTCAAATTCTGTGGGATGATTTGAGAGAATAGCCTTGAAACATGTATATTACCATATGTGAAATAGATCACCAGTCCAAGTTCAATGCATGAAACAGGGCACTCAAAGCCGGTGCACTGGGACAACCCTGAGGGATGGGATGAGGAGGCAGGTGGGAGGGGGTTCAGGATGGGGGACACATGTACACCCATGGCTGATTATGTCAATGTTGGCAAAAATCACTACATTGTTGTAAAGAAATTAGCCTCCTATTAAAATAAATTAATTTTTAAAAGAGTGATGTCATCTGCATAAATAAGAGTGTCAATATTTCTCCCAGCCAACTTGATCCCAGCCTATGATTCATTCAGCACAGCATTTCTCATGATGTACTCTGCATATAAGTTAAATAAGCAGAGTGACAATATACAACCCTGTTGTACTCCTTTCCTAATTTTTACCTGTCCATTGTTCCATGTCCTAGTTGACCTATTGCCTCTTGACCCAAATACAGGTTTCTCAGGAGGCATGTAAGGTGATGTGGTACTCCCATATCTTTAAGAATTTTCCACAGCATGTTGTGATCCACACAGCCAAAGGCTTTAGTGTAGTCAATGAAGCAGAAGTAGATGTTTTTCTGGAATTCCCTTGCTCTCTCCATGAGCCAATGAATGTTGGCAGCTTGATCTCTGGTTCCTTTGCCTCTTCAAAACTCAGTTTGTACATCTGAAAGTTCTCAGTTCATGTACTACTGAAGTCTAGCTTGAAGGATTTTGAGTATTATCTTGCTAGCCTGTGAAATGAGAGCAACTGTACAGTGGTTTGAACATTGTTTAGCATTGCCCTTCTTTGGGATTGAATTTGAAAAAAACTGACTTTTTTTCCAGTCCTGTGGTCACTGCTGAGTTTTCCAACTTTGCTGACATATTGAGTGTAGCTATTTAAGCATCATTTTTAGGGTTTTAAGTAGCTCAGCTGGANACAACCCTGAGGGATGCGATGAGGAGGCAGGTGGGAGGGGGTTCAGGATGGGGGACACATGTACACCCATGGCTGATTATGTCAATGTTGGCAAAAATCACTACATTGTTGTAAAGAAATTAGCCTCCTATTAAAATAAATTAATTTTTAAAAGAGTGATGTCATCTGCATAAATAAGAGTGTCAATATTTCTCCCAGCCAACTTGATCCCAGCCTATGATTCATTCAGCACAGCATTTCTCATGATGTACTCTGCATATAAGTTAAATAAGCAGAGTGACAATATACAACCCTGTTGTACTCCTTTCCTAATTTTTACCTGTCCATTGTTCCATGTCCTAGTTGACCTATTGCCTCTTGACCCAAATACAGGTTTCTCAGGAGGCATGTAAGGTGATGTGGTACTCCCATATCTTTAAGAATTTTCCACAGCATGTTGTGATCCACACAGCCAAAGGCTTTAGTGTAGTCAATGAAGCAGAAGTAGATGTTTTTCTGGAATTCCCTTGCTCTCTCCATGAGCCAATGAATGTTGGCAGCTTGATCTCTGGTTCCTTTGCCTCTTCAAAACTCAGTTTGTACATCTGAAAGTTCTCAGTTCATGTACTACTGAAGTCTAGCTTGAAGGATTTTGAGTATTATCTTGCTAGCCTGTGAAATGAGAGCAACTGTACAGTGGTTTGAACATTGTTTAGCATTGCCCTTCTTTGGGATTGAATTTGAAAAAAACTGACTTTTTTTCCAGTCCTGTGGTCACTGCTGAGTTTTCCAACTTTGCTGACATATTGAGTGTAGCTATTTAAGCATCATTTTTAGGGTTTTAAGTAGCTCAGCTGGAATTCCATCACCTCTACTAGTTATATGGGCATGAGACTGAGTGAACTCCAGGAGTTGGTGCTGGACAGGGAGGCCTGGCGTGCTGCGATTCATGGGGTTGCAAAGAGTCAGATACGACTGAGCAACTGAACTGAACTGAACTGAATGCTTCCTAAGGACTACTTGACTTCACATCCCAGGGTGTCTGGCTCTAAGTGAGTGATTATACCATTACCATTATACCATTGTAATCTCAGTCATTAAGACCTTTCCTACATAGCTCTGTATATTCTTGTGACCTCTCCTTAATATCTTCTGCTTCTATTAGGTCTTTCCCCTTCTGTCCTTTATTGTGCCCATGCTTGCTTGAAATGTTCCCTTTATATCTCAGTTTTTCTGGAAAGATCTCTAGTTTTTCCCATTCTATTGTTTTCCTCTATTTCTTCTTTTTATGAATATAATTGATTTCTTTAATAAACATGTCAGTAACGATCAAGAACCATTTTACTTTTCCCCATTTAGGCTTCCAACCTTTCATTATTTTTTTTAAATTTTTTTTATTTTGAAGTAAGCCAGAAAGAAAAACACTTCTATTTCTTTGCATTGTTCGTTTAAGAAAGCTTTCTAATCTCTCCTTGCTATTCTCTGGAACTCTGCATTCAGTTGGGTACATTGTTCCCTTTCTCCTTTGTCTTTCACTTCTCTTCACTCAGTGATTTGTAAAGCCTCCTCAGACAACCACTTTGCCTTCTTGCTATTCCATTTCTTGGAGGGGGGTTTTGCCCACAGTAGTAAATAAAATGGTCATCTGAATTAAATTCTCCCATTCCCATCCATTTTTAGTTCCATGATTCCTAAGATATAGATGTTCATTCTCAATGTCTTCTCTTTGACCATGTCCAGTTTACCTTGATTCATGGACCTAACATTTCAGGTTCCTTTGCAACATTGTCTGTTACAGAACTGGACTTTACTTTCACACCAGACACATTCATAACTGAGTGTCATGTCTGTTTTGGCCCAGCTGCTTCTTTCTTTCTGGAAGGTGAAAGTGTTAATCACTCAGTCAAGTCTAACTCTTTGTAACCCTATGGACTATAGCCCACCAGGCTCCTCTGCCATGTAATTCTCCAGACAGGAATACTAGAGTGGGGTATCATTCCCTTCTTAAGGGGATCTTCCCAACACAGGGATTGAACCCATGTCTCCTGCATTGCAGGCAGATTCTTTACTGTCTGGAGTTATTCATTAATGCCTTTCACTCTTCCCCAGTAGCATATTGGAAACTTTCTGACCTGGGAGAGTTCATCCTCTGGTATCAAGTCTTTTTGCCTTCTCATATTCTTCACAGGGTTCTCCCAGCAAGAACACTGGAGTGGGTTGCCAATTCCTGCTCCAATGGATCAAGTTGTGTCAGAACTTTTCACTATGACCTGTCCATCTTGGGTGACCCTGCCTGCCATGGCTCATAGCTTCATTGCATGACTCAGAATGAGTTATGCAAGCTCCTTCACCACAACAAGGCTGCGATCCATGAAGGGCAATTCTGATTTTACTGAGATATTTTTTCCAATCTTGTCAGATTTGTCAAGATGAAAATTTTAATGATTTGGTGTGTTAGCGCATACTTGGACAATAGTGACTTAGTTGTACTTGATGTTTCCATGGAAGGAATTTAGTACTGACTACTAATATTTAAAATATGCATATCCTTTAACCTGGCCAGTTAGACACACACACTCTACATATATATTCACACCTCTGTAAGATGATATATTTTAGGCTCTTTATTAATTACAGAAAGATATTAAATGACAAATGGCAGACATGCTATAAAAGTCAGTCAAGGGTTGGTTGATTTTAGGGAATTTCTTGGCTGTCCAGCAGTTAGCACTCTGCACTCTCACTGCTGAGGGCTTGGATTCNTCCTGTATTGCAGGCAGATTCTTTTGTGCCATTAGAGAAGCCCCATATGTATACCTTTTTTGGCCATGTGGATACGCTTTTTTATGAAATGGCTGTCTGGTTAAGTGCTTTGTCCATTTTTTTAAATTGTTTGTTTTGATTTGTGGGAATTCCTTATATATTCTGCATTCAAGACCTTTGTAAATTATAATATTTATCATGCTTTCTCTCACTTCATGGCTTATGTCTTTTTATTCATTGCTAGATTTTGGTGAAACAAAGTTTACAGTTTTAATCATGTCCAACATATTTATCCTTTTCTTTTTGGTTACTACTTTGGGGGAATTTTCGAGAACACTTTGCCTATAAGCTCCTGATGACATTTTTCAAGTTGTCTTCTATAAGCGTTCCTTTATCATTTTGACCTGTCTGGAATTGATATTTGGATATCACATAAAAAAGGGGTCCAAATCTACTTTTTTCCATTTAGATAACCAAATGACCCAGCACCATTTACTAAAAATTCCTTCTTTTCTTCACTGTATGACAGTGACACCTTTGTTATATATCAGGTATGTGTGAGATCTATTTCTGGACTTCTTTTCCCATTCTATTGTTCTATTTACTCATCTTTGCACCTGTTCAGAGAAGATTTAACAAAGCAGGCCTGAGGATGCTATTCTTTGAGAGGCCAGCATATAAGGCTGTTTGTTGGCTGGAGTGTGGGAACTTAGATTTGGGGGGAGTTCCTATCACTCCCAGAACTAAGGAGTGCCTCACTGTGTCAAAAATGTTTGTACGAACAATATGGTTTTTTGTTATCTTTGTTTGGCTGCATCTGATCCTGCATGTGGCTCACGGGATCTTTTTGCTGTGGTTCGCGGGCCTCTAGCTGTGGAGCATGGGCTCAGTAGCTGCAGCACACAGGCTTGATTGTCCCACTGTATGTGGGATCCTAGTTCCCTGATCAGTAATTGAACCCCCATGCCCTGCATTGGAAGGTAGATTGTAAGCCACTGGACCACCAGGGAAGTCTTCAAACAATATGGCTTATGCTGAACCCTTCTAGGTGTTTGGAACTTGGGTGTATACTTGGCAGAATATGCACACATGACAAGCCCCCCGGTAAAACCCTGGGCAGGGGATCTTTGACGGCTTCTGTGCAAGACGACATCTCACACGTGTTGTCATCCTTTGCTGGGGGACTTAAATGTGACTCCACTGGGAGAAGACTTCTGGAAGCTTGCCCCGACTTCCTCTAGACTCATCTCATGTGCCTTTTCCCACATCTGATTTTGTTTATATCCTTTCACGGTAATAAACCATCCCCGTGGGTCTGACTCCATGCTGAGCTGTGTGTGCATCCCCTATAAATCTTCAAACCTCAGGATGGTCTTGGGGACCCTTGATGCAATGCTAACTACTATAGCTTTACAGTCACGAGATCTAGTAACAGAAGTTTGTCAAATTTGTTCTTCACTATGGTCTTGGCTATTTTTCACCCTTTGAGTTTTTATATAAATTTAAAGATCAACTTAAAATCCACAAAATTAAATGTACAGTGATTTTTTAATTGAGATTTTATTTGACCTACAGATCTACCAGGGAGAATTGATATTTCTGCCATATTGAGTCATTTATCTGATACAGTTACATCTTCTTTCATTTCCTCCAATTTTCTAAACAGCATTTTGTAGTTACTTTTTCTTTTAGGTAAAAAGGTTTTTTCCATCATTTATCAGATTTGTTATTATGAATTTGGTGGTCTTGATGCTAATAAATCATATTTTTAATGTCTATACTCCTTTTTGCTTGTATTATAGAAATACATTGTATTATAGAATATACTGTATTATTATACATTGTATTTATAGAAATACAATGATTTTTATAATCAACTTTATATCCAGCAGCTTAAATAAATTCATGCATTAATTCTAATAGTTTAACCATAGAGCTTTCATCCGCTGTGTAAACAATCACATCACCCATGGATAACAGTTGTGTTTCTTCCTTTCTAATCACTGTTATGGACTGAATTATGTCCTTCCAAAATTCACATGCTGAGGAGGCTGTTGAGAAGAACAGAAGGGGTCTGCTGGAAGCCATGCGGCAGAGCTGGGATGTTCTGAACGGAGGGCCTTTCACCCAAACTGGACCCCGAGGAGATGAAATGAAAGAAGCGCAAGGATGTGATCTCCTCCAGATGCAAATTCCTCATTGGTGTGGCCCTGCTGCAAGTCACTCCTATTATTGGAAAGCGTGTGAAGANTCTGACTCCATGCTGAGCTGTGTGTGCATCCCCTATAAATCTTCAAACCTCAGGATGGTCTTGGGGACCCTTGATGCAATGCTAACTACTATAGCTTTACAGTCACGAGATCTAGTAACAGAAGTTTGTCAAATTTGTTCTTCACTATGGTCTTGGCTATTTTTCACCCTTTGAGTTTTTATATAAATTTAAAGATCAACTTAAAATCCACAAAATTAAATGTACAGTGATTTTTTAATTGAGATTTTATTTGACCTACAGATCTACCAGGGAGAATTGATATTTCTGCCATATTGAGTCATTTATCTGATACAGTTACATCTTCTTTCATTTCCTCCAATTTTCTAAACAGCATTTTGTAGTTACTTTTTCTTTTAGGTAAAAAGGTTTTTTCCATCATTTATCAGATTTGTTATTATGAATTTGGTGGTCTTGATGCTAATAAATCATATTTTTAATGTCTATACTCCTTTTTGCTTGTATTATAGAAATACATTGTATTATAGAATATACTGTATTATTATACATTGTATTTATAGAAATACAATGATTTTTATAATCAACTTTATATCCAGCAGCTTAAATAAATTCATGCATTAATTCTAATAGTTTAACCATAGAGCTTTCATCCGCTGTGTAAACAATCACATCACCCATGGATAACAGTTGTGTTTCTTCCTTTCTAATCACTGTTATGGACTGAATTATGTCCTTCCAAAATTCACATGCTGAGGAGGCTGTTGAGAAGAACAGAAGGGGTCTGCTGGAAGCCATGCGGCAGAGCTGGGATGTTCTGAACGGAGGGCCTTTCACCCAAACTGGACCCCGAGGAGATGAAATGAAAGAAGCGCAAGGATGTGATCTCCTCCAGATGCAAATTCCTCATTGGTGTGGCCCTGCTGCAAGTCACTCCTATTACTGGAAAGCGTGTGAAGAGGGGGCCTCACAGGTAAATGCGTGATGCAAAGAGCCTGGCTACAGTTTCTGCTCCTATCTGTGAATGAATGGGCCCAGAAGGATGTAAGAGACTCTTTGAATGGATGTAAAACTTCTATTTGTTAAGAACAAGTTTGGCTCTGGTAACTGAACTTTATAACTAAAAGATAAAACAATCTGGGAAGTGTCAAGAGTAGTTTTATGGTCATGGTGCTCCATCATGGCTGTGATATTCAGCCTCTATGAAAGTTGGTGCAATCATACATGATGTCAAACTCCATTTTCTAGCAAGTATTAATCATAACGGAATGATATCTGCAATGGCCGTGTCTTGTGAGACATTTCTGAGTGCTTTTTCACTTCTGTCTGGAGTATATTTGTTGGAGTTCCTTTCCATTAGTTATGTTTTATGGCAACCAGTGCACAGCCATGTCATTTAAGCACAAAATCATTTGTCTATATTTTTAATAAATGTACCAACTAAGAAAAATAGGACTTTTGTTTTTCTTAACCCACTTTTTGGTGCAAACCAATCACCACTGATGAGATTACTATAATCTTGTGATTATTACAAACTGCAGTAAATTGAGTTTGTCTTGTTTTGGACTAGAAAAAAAATTTTTTAGTAAGCTGAAATCCTAACCACAAATACCTCAGAATGTGACCATATTTGGAGACAGGGCCTTTCAAGAGATAATTAAGTTAAAATGAGTAGTGCTGGAGAAGACTCTTGATAGTCCCTTGGACAGCAAGGAGATCAACTGCCAATCCAAATGAAATCAACTCTGAATATTCACTGGAAGGACTGATGCTAGAAGCTGAAGCTCCAATACTTTGGCCACCTGATGTGAAGAGCCAACTCATTGGAAAAGACCCTGATGCTGGGAAAGATTGAGGGCAGGAGAAGGGGGTGACAGAGGATGAGATGGTTGAATGGTATCACTGACTCAATGGACATGAGTTTGAACAAACTCAGGAAGACAGTGAAGGACAGAGAAGCCTGGCATGTTGCAGTCCATGGGGTTGCAAAGAGTTGGACACAAGTTAGCTATTGAACAACAAAAGGGTGGACCCTTATTCTGAATGACTACTTCTTAGAAGAGCTTAGAACACATGTAGAGAGGAAAAACCATGTGAAGACAGCAAGAAGATGGATGCTTACAAGCCAACCCTGCCAACACCTTGATCTTAAGACTTCCTACCTCCATAAAAGCCACCATGGAAAGCAAATAAGTGTTTACATTGTGCTGTAATACGGTAGTTTTAAGTGAATGTATTGGGTTGTGAAATCATCACCACAGTCTAGTTTTAGAACATTTCCATCACTCTAACAAGTTCCCTGGTGCCTGTTTACAGTCAAACCCCACTCCCACACCCAGGCTCAGGTAACCGCTAATTGTCAAACCTATAGATTCTCCTTTTCTGAACATCCTATATAAGTGGAATCATATAATACACAGCCTTTGGCATCTTACCTTTATAATTAGCATAACGTTTTTTGATATAATGTTCCTCAGAGCTACATGTGTTGTTTTCTAGTCACTAAGTCGTGTCCGACTCTTTGTGACCCCGTGGACTGTAGCCCGCCAGGCTCCTCTGTCCATGGGATTTCCCAGATAAGAATACTGGAGTGGATTGCCATTTCCTTCTCCAGGGGATCTTCCCGGGCCAGGGATCAAACCTGAGTTTCCTGCACTGGCAGCTGGATTTTTTACCACTGAGTCATCAAGGAAGTCCCTTTCTACCAGGTAACAGTAGTTCATTCCTTTTTATTACTGAGTTGCCTTTCATTGTATGGATCTATTACATTTCCAGCAGGCACATGGAAAGATGCTTCACATCACTAATCATCAAAGAAATTAAAATCAAATGAGTTATCACTTCACATTTGTCAGAATGACTATCATCAAAAAGACCACAAATAACAAATGTTAGAGAGTATGTGGAGGAAAGGAACCCTTATATACTGTTGGTAAGAATGTAAATTGGTATGGTCACTGTGGAAAACAGTATGGTGATTCTGCAAAAAAATAAAAGTAGAATTACCATCAGTTCAGTTGAGTTCAGTCGCTCAGCTGTGTCCTATTCTTTGTGAACCCATGAATTGCAGCACACCAGGCCTCCCTGTCCATCATCACCATCTCCTGGAGTTCACCCAAACTCATGTCCATTGAGTGAGTGATGCCATCCAGCCAGCTCATCCTCTGTCGTCCCCTTCTCCTCCTGCCCCCAATCCCTTCCAGCATCAGAGTCTTTTCCAATGAGTCAACTCTTCTCATGAGGTGGCCAAAGTACAGGAGTTTCAGCTTTAGCATCATTCCTTCCAAAGAAATCCCAGGGCTGATCTCCTTCAGAATGGACTGGTTGGATCTCCTCACAGTCCAAGGGACTCTCAAGAGTCTTCTCCAACACCACACTTCAAAAGCATCAATTCTTTGGTGCTTAGCTTTCTTCACAGTCCAACTCTCACATCCAGCAATTCCACTCCAGGTTATATATCCAGAGAAAATGGAAACATTAATTCTAAAAGATACATGCACCCCAGTGTGCACAGCAGCTCTATTTACAATAGCCAAGAAATGGAAGCCACCTAAGTGTCCACCAGCAGGTGAATGGATAAAGATTTGATATATAAATATAGATGTACTGGAATACTATTCAGCCCTAAGAAAGAACGAAAATTTGCCATTTGCAACATGGATGGACTTGGAGGGTGTTAAGTGTAATCAGACAGAGAAAGACAAACACTATGTGATATCAGTTATATGTGGAATCTTTTTAAAAATCTAATGAATATAACAAAAAAGAAACAGACTCAGAGATATAGAGAACAAACCAATGGTTACCAGCAGGGCAAGAGAAGGGTGAGGGACAACACAGGGATGGGGATTCAGAGGTACAAACACTATGCATAAAATAAACAAGCCACAGGATATATTATATTCAGCACAGGGATCACAGCCAATATTGTATGATAATTGTAAATGAAATATAACTTTAAAAACTGTGACTCAGTATTATTATATACCTGAAACCCTTATATAATATTGTACATCAGCTAATACCTCAACTAAAAAAACACTGTATTAACATTCAGTGTAAGTGCACGTTTGCTTACAGTGGGTGACTTTATACCTCAATAATACTGTAAGAAAAATAACCAGTACAGGATTAGAGGCAGGGACACACAGTTAAAATAAGATAGATGATAGGTAATGGTGTTTCACTATGCTATTCTTTCTACTTTTATGTACATTTGAAATTTTTATAAGTTAAAGAATTAATAAAGGTAATGAGAGATTAAACTAAAATTTCTTTATAAAGACACATTTATTAGATACTTAATATAACCCAATTGTTATACCTATATTTACTTTTCAAGCCATTCCATTAAATGTGGGAATATTTAAGAGAAACTTGGCCAAGGAGATGCAAATGACTGACATGTTAGCCAGATCTGTATTTATATGTTGCATCCAACATCCTTAACTGACTTCATAGAACTCAAAAATCATGTCAAGAAACCATGAAGCTTAAAGAGACTTAGAGAAGTCACCATATGGCTTCTGCTTCTTAAAAAGTTTCACACAATAATGTTATCTTTTTAAGTATTCAGAGATGCACATAGAAGAGCTATTCAAAATCCCTTTGGTATTTTATTAATTGCTATTATTGTTGTTTAGTCACTAAATCACATCAGACTCTTTGTGACCCCATGGACTGTAGCCCACCAGGCTCCTCTGTCCATGGAATTCTCCAGGCAAGTATACTGAAGTGGGTTGCCCTTTCCTCCTCTAGGGGATCTTCCCAACCCAGGGATTGAACCTGTGTCTCCTCCACTGGCAGGCGGATTCTTTACCACTGAGCCACCAAGGAAGCATTTTACTAATAGGTCAACTCAATCCAGCTGTGTTAAAAAATACCTTGCTTTAATCTACTGACAGCCAAGTCAACAGAACTAAGTTGTGCATCCATTATATGTCTGGCTTTCAATAAAGAGAAGAGGTTCATGTAGGAAAATTACTGAGAAATTAAACATATGTATTATTAGAGAGTTTTTAAGAGACTTTTTTCTGAAGCTCTTATGATACTGGAGTGACTCATGGGGCAAATGTACCTGAATCAGTAGTTGATAAGTGGAGAAAGGGATTTATTTTATTTATCTGAAGGGTTGTCCTGGAATAGTTGGCAGTAAGATAGTACCATCTGTTGGAAAGATGCAATGTCAATCATCAGTTAAGCATTTTTGATACATGAAAAAAATGTTTGTCTTTCCAAAGTGCTTGATAAAGAACTATATTAGGATTAGAAGCCACAAGTTCAGTGGAACAAGAAATAAATTACGTTTATATAGCACATCCCCCACAGAAACAGTCTATTTGTGTAAGCTGGGCTGTTAAACATACACAAAATATAAATACATATTAATTTTATACATAATAAATAATTATATATAATTCATGTATTGTTTATATATAATATACAAAGTCTTCATTAATTGTTGTAGCCCTGTAGATCTTTTTGAAAGTTACCACCTTTACTTCCTCCCACTTCTTTAAACTCTTAAACAATTCCACTTGTCACACAGAATCTGTTCCCCTGACTTCTTGGAAATTTCTGATTTAGATAATTCCTACAAACCATGACCAGATTTGAAGAGATTCAATATTATTTTGCACAATATATTAAAACCCTGTTTCCAAAACAAACAAATTAAAACATAAATAGACACTTCCATTGCAATACCAGTTCTTAGAAAAGATGATATGTTTATTTTATATTTTGAACAAAATTCCTGGGCTATTACAATGCATCAATATCTAAACACCAGAGTAACTGATCTTCCCACTTGAGTTCAGTAAGTAAAAGAAGGAAAGAAAATGCATTGTCACTAGTCACAATGATCTAAAAGTCCATCTTTTAGATCCAAATTCTTTTTTTTTATTTAATACTTTATTCTATTTTACAATACTGTATTGGTTTTGCCATACATTGACATGAATCAGCCACAGGTATACATGATCTCCCAATGCCGAAGCCCCCTCCCACCTCCCACCCCACACCATCTCCCCGGATCATCCCGTACACCAGCCCCAAGCATCCTGTATCCTGTATTGAACATAGACTGGCGCTTCATTTCTTATATGATAGTATACATGTTTCAGTGCCATTCTCCCAAATCATCCCACCCTCTCCCTCTCCCTCAGAAGCCAAAAGTCTGTTCTATACCTCTGTGTCTCTTATGTTGTCTCACTTACAGGGTCATCATTACTATCTTTCTAAATTCCATATATATGTGTCAGTATACTGTATTGGTGTTTTTCTTTCTGGCTTAATTCACTCTGTATAATTGGCTCCAGTTTCATCCATCTCATTAGAACTGAGTCAAATTTATTCTTTTTAAGGGCTGAGTAATACTCCATTGTGTATATGTACCACAGCTTTCTTATCCATTCATCTGATGATGGACATCTAGGTTGTTTCCATGTCCTGGCGATTATAAACAATGCTGCAATGAACATTGGGGTACATGTGTCTCTTTCAATTCTGGTTCTCTCCTCAATCTTTCAAGGTCCCTGAAAACTCAGTGCTTCTAAAATCACTTTCTATGATAAAGATAGATAAAACTTGGGTAGTTCCAACCAGAAAGTTCTCCAGTCATTTTCTGAATGATATTAACCATTATGCAAAAAACCTAGTAGCTTCCGTCCTTCAAATTCATGATTCCTAAACCTATAATTAGTTTTGATAGGAAATGTTGTAGATGAGTCAAAGTACATTTACTACAAAAAGTTCAGGCGTCTTTCATATTGTAGAAACACTGTATGAAATCTTACAGATACTATTTATAGTTTCTGGATCCACTTTGCTAACCATTCTCTAACTGCTTGCAGTTGTGAGCTTTCAGACGCTTGTGGATTCCTCTGTGCAGTTATCCACTTGATCCAGCTTAGGAAAAAAACCAGCTTGAAAGAGTCACGGAAGAGTTGTCAAGGGGTGTAACTTAGTATGATCTAAAAATGGAGACCTGGGGTGGGATGTCTTGTGATAATAGGAAAGACACAAAAATAAATGCAGAGTAGCCAACTCTTGCAAGGAAATCCTAACTCTAATCAGAGATGTCAGTGATGTAGAGCATATAGCATTCTCCCTTTGCTTGACAGATATTCCTACTCAGTAAGAACTGAGCCTTAAGAACTGAGCCTTAATCTAACCTGAGAATCCAGTTCAACAAGTGCTTAAAGAACTGTTGTGTCCAAAGTGGACAGACAAGGTGGTTTTTAATGGGGGAAGAAGAAAACATCAGATTGCTTATTTCTAGTTTTAATTTCTATTTTGTCAATGATTTTCAGTATATGCAATGGGTGTATATGTGTTTAGTTGCTCAGTTGTGTCTGATTCTTTGCCCACCAGGGTCCTCTGTCCATGGAATTCTCCAGACAAGAATACTGGAGTGGGTTGCCATTCCCCTCTCCCAGAGCTCTTCCCAACCCAGGGGTCAAACCCCGGTCTCTGCATTGCAGGCAGATTTTTTTCCATCTGAGTAACCACGGAATAATTAAATATATATTGCCATTTCTTACTCCAGGTGATCTTCCTGACTCCGGGATTGAACCCATGTCTCTTGAGTCTCCTGCATTGACAGGCAGATTCTTTCCAACTGCACCAACTGGGAAGCCTATAGGGATGTGAAAGTAAATAAGTTATATGTTTTATCAATAGAAGTAAAAATAAAAGAAGTTTGGAGTCTGCTATTTTAAGGTGCCATAACCAATAAATTGAAATATTTATAGAAGAAAAATCTAGTTGCCATCACTACTCTAGAATCTCCCTAATATACTACCGCATGTTCTACACACACACAAAACAAACAAAGAAAAAATATGGCTTACTACTTTACTTCCTGATTTATAAAGAGCTTCCTTTCCCCTAAGCTCATGACCAACATGTAACAGTTATGTTAAAATTCCGTTTTTCTCCCAACCTTGAACCATACTTCTCATTTAGTTACTATAGCTATGAACAAGCATTTGGAATAGTTCATTTTTCAGACAGTTGTATCCTCAACATCACTAGGAAAAAAGATGTGATTTACCAGGGTCACATCTATTTATCTATGGAGTGTGATAGCCATTGTCGCTATTTACCGGTATTTCCAGTTCTCTGCCTCTAGGCGCAGGGCAGGCAGGACTGGACTTTCTGTTCTCGGTAAGGGTGGAGCCACACCACTGATCTGGCCAGTGGACTATGAGCAATGTCACTTTTCTAGAGCACTTGACTTTCAGTGTGAGGTTTCCTGGGTTCTCTCTTTACCCTCCCCCCACCCCACTCCACTGTCACAGTGATCTTCTCCATCAGCGTGAATATTTGAAGGACCACTGGAAGCAAAGTCCCTCTGCCAACCTACTAGAACATGAAACACGGGTGAGAAACCTTTGCTGTTTTCAGCCACTAAGATTCAGGGGTTGATTTTTAACAGAGCACAATCTGGTCTGCCCCCATGACAGCCCCAGAGATACCTGAAATTCCACTCAAAACCCAATAAGCCATAACTCAAAGTTTTGGTTAATAAGCTATTGTATATTACAAGAGATCTAGTCTTAATATAAAAACTACAGGAGGTTCTCTATCAATAAATCCCCAAAGAGACAAGTGGGTCCTACCTCTTCCTGTGGTTTGAAGGGAATTTCTCCCTTTCAAATTGCAAACGGGAGTCTTTGGTAGCAGGTGCCAGGTTGGTCTGCTCAGAGAGCAGAAAAGCAGGAAACTGCCCTGTTTGACCCCAACTTGGAATTTTCAACCTTGAGACCTCATGTCTCAAGGTGAGAGCAGATAAGATTTGCAGAATTTGCAGAATCAGTTCTTCTTCCTCGTTTTTCCTTGATGTCACTTTAAGTGAAAAGAGAATTAATCTGATGAAATCAATTCCTCCCCCCAAAGCCCATCTCTATTTCACAGGGGGTTAATGTCTAAATACACTCTTGAAAGTTCCTTGGAGTGCAAGGGGATCAAATCAGTCGATCCTGAGGGAAATCAGTCCTGAATAATTGAAAGGACTGATGCTGAAGTTGAAGCTCTAGTACTTTGGGCACCTGATGCAAAGAGCTGACTCACTGGAAAAGACCCTGATGCTGGGAAAGATTGAAGGCAGGAGGAGAAGGGGTTGATAGAGGATGAGATGGTTGGAGGGCATCACTGACTCAACGGGCACGAGTTTGAGCAAACTCCGGGAGATAGTGAAGGACAGGGAAGTCTGTTGTGCTGCAGTCCATGGGGTTGCAAAGAGTTGGACATGACTGAGTAAGTGAACAACAGATATTCTCATATGGACTTTTCTGGTGGCTTGGCAGTAAAGAATCCACCTGCCAATGCAGGGAGTTTGGTCTCTGGGTCAGGAAGTTCTTCTGAAGAAGAAAATGGCAACCCACTCCAGTACTCTTTCCTGGAGAATTCCGTGGACAGAGGAGCCTGGTGGGTTGCAAAGCCACAGGGTTGCTAAGAGTCAGACATGGCTTAGAGACTAAACAACAATGCATATTCTCATAGTCTTTTATTTTCATCCTAGGTCACTATGTTTTTTTTCACCCCAGGAGAAGAGGAAAGAAGAGATCTGTGCTGGGCTTTTCCCCAGAGTCTCACTTAGACATAGGAAGCAGAACGGCACAGTGGATGAGGACTGAACTCAGCACCTACATGTTTGGGTCATAGCTCTGTCACTAACCAGCTGTGTGGGCTCAGACGCTCACTTGTGTCCAACTCTCTGCGACCCCATGGACTACATTCCGCCAGGCCCTTCTGTCCGTGGGATTCTCCAGGCAAGAATACTGGAGTGGGTTGCCATTTCCTTCTCCAGGAGATCTTCCCGACCCAGGGATCGAACCCACATCTCTTATGCCTCCTGCACTGGCAGGTGTATTTTTTACTACAAGCACNTACTGGAGTGGGTTGCCATTTCCTTCTCCAGGAGATCTTCCCGACCCAGGGATCGAACCCACATCTCTTATGCCTCCTGCACTGGCAGGTGTATTTTTTACTACAAGCATCAGCTGGGAAGCCCAACCAGCTATATGACTACTGAAGCCTCTCAGCCTCTATCAGACCGTCTCGTCTTGTGAAAAACCCACTCTTGAAAATATCTTTGCCTCGCTTTGAGACTTGTCAGCTTCTAAAGAGGCTTTATCATATCTGAAAACAAACAGTTGAGTTACATTATTGGAAGGATCATCTGTTTGTGGATATTTACTTTGTATCAACACAGATTTACCGTCTTCTCTTAACATTTTAAGTGGAACTGTTTCTGACACTGCTCGATGGTTGCGAATGCGGGATTTCTCCTTTCTAACTCGTTTGTCTACAGGGCCAGACACTCTGGGTCATCCCCTAAGCAGGAGAGGTCAGGTCAAGGCACAATGGAAAGCTTCCAGCTCTCGGCCCCCACCATCTCCCTCTTCTTCTGGGCGCCTCCCTTTGTGCTCTGCTGTGCTTAGTCGCTCAGTCGTGTCCGACTCTTTGAGACCCCATGGACTGAAGCCCACCAGGCTCCTCCATCCATGGGATTCTTCAGGCAAGAATACTGGACTGGGTTGCCATGCCCTCCTCCAGGGAATCTCCCCATCCCAGGGATCGAACCCAGGTCTCCCTCATTGCAGGTGGATTCTTTATTGTCTGAGCCACCGAGGAAGCCAAAGAATACTGGAGTGGGTAGCCTACCCCTTCTCCAGGGGATCTTCCTGACCCAGGAATCAAACTGGGAAACCCCAGTTTGACTGATTCTTTACCAGCTGAGCTACTAGGGAAGCCTTCCTTTGCTTTGGTTCCGTCCAGGTGCGTACAGTCACCTGAAGTTTTTCCTGTCTGTCCGTTGTCCTTACACCTTGGCATGTGACTTTATGTATTTACTCACCTGCCAGTCAGTTGACCTGACAGAATCCTGTGTGTTAACGAAGCCTCTCCTGCCTCCAGGGTGGCATTCTGCCCCCATCTGCCTCACGAACAAGAAAAGCAATTCTGTGGTTCAGGTTTGGGAGCAGATGGAAGGGCAGAACAGTATTTGGAGAAAGGAGAGTTTGAATCACATTCTTCAAATCACTGTGTTCACAGCCCATAAACAGCGGACAGTGGCTAAGCCAGTTTGAGGCATGAGCTGGGAGCCTGGGCCAGACCCAGGAAACAGGCAGGCGTCAAGCTCTGTACCCCCTGCTGGAAACAGAAAGAATAACCCCAGCGACTCCGAGAAGCAAAGGAAAATAGTGTTTCTCGTTTCTTTCTGTAAGGGATGGAAAATGTATCTTCAGTGTCTGCCTGCCAAAGGAAACTTCTAGAGTTTACGCTGCTGGCCTTGAGCAGCAAAATGTCAAAGGAGTGAAGGGGATGTGCTTGTTTGATTTTTACATGATCACCGCGAGCTGTTAAGAATTCCTGGTTTTGGGATGCGGTGTCCTGTTGTCATTTCTTTTGTTTTTAACAACGTGGAAAACGTGCCATTTTCAGGGAGGAGGGTCTGGATAATAGGGAGGTTCACGGAAAAGAAATCAAAACAAGATTGGAAACTCCCTGAATGTTCAAGCATCTCAAAGCACATGACTGCAGACACAGCGGCAGCTGAGGAATCAAGGCAGCCTTTCCCGTGAATCATGTATTTCTTTGTGATCACAACAGCGCTTCCTGTCCGAGTCAACAGCGCATTCAGGGTGGAGTTCACAAGAAAATCTGTCTTAGTCACGAAATATCAATTTTCAACTCTTTAATACAGCCAGGCAACATCCCTGGAAGAATATTGTGTCCAGAGTTTGCCAAAAAGGTTTTTGAAGAAGTCTTGAATCTTCTGTCCAGCACAGAAGGAGTTACAAAGTTATTAATAATTCAAGGCACGTCCCCTGCCCGGAAAGAGCTGTTGGAGGCCTTCTGGGAAGGGTGGCCCTACTGAGAACTGCGACGGGAGGATGAAGCCGAGAACCCCAGCGGAAGGCATTGGACCTGACGCGGTTTCAATAGCCCCCATTGAATCATCAGTCTCTCCGGAGCCAGACCCGCTGAGCGCATCCACTCTGCCTGCCGGCCCTCTGGTTCGCTTTCTCAGCAAACAAGGGCAGGATAGTTCAGCTGCCACTACAAAGGGCCGGTCTCATAAGCATTTGCCTGCCTGGATGACAAAGCGGAAGCTGGGAGGGCTCCCTGCCCAAAATACCGCCCCCTCACTTATTACAGCATCTGAGATGCTATAGAGAGTTCTTCCAGTAGGCAGTGTGATGAAACAGAAAGAGCTTGGACTGCAGTTTCAAGCAGACTTGAGCTCAAGCCTCAGGGCTCCTGCACACTGTGGACGTTTAGCAGGTCACTTCTGTGAACCCTTGTTTCCACATCTGTTACCTGAGGATAATGTATGTGAGAACGGTGAGGCAAGAGGGACTTAAAATATGCTATTTCCCTTCCTATCTCTTCTGACTCTAGTAGGGTAAACACGCCAGAGCTGAGTGACATCCTAAGCTCTTAGGCTGTGGCAAACTGGAAGTTCCTACAGGGAAATTAATTACTACCTCCAGCTGTTAGCCACATATTGGTACTCTAACCATTCAAGGATGCAATACCTTTGGCAAAGATTTCTCTCTTGTGGCTTTTCCCCCCTTATTGTCATAATCTTCTCACTTCATTAGACCATCCTAGAGACCAAAGACTATCTCTTCCTCATTTTTGTATTCCTGACACATAGCATAGAAGGTGCTCAATACGTGTCCGCTAGATGAATGAATACATGTATGGCAAGGATTTCTAGGGAAAAGAGTCAAAGGGAGGCAATATTAGTTAAAGGAGAAAGGAACCCAAGACTCAGAAGAGGAAGGTGAGAAAGTCCCCAAATAAAACCTTTTTGTGTGTGGGTTTTTTTTTTTGCGTGGTTTTTTTTTTTTGCCTAATCTAAACTTTTATCCAGGATAAGAACTGTTGCTGCTCACTATGTAAAACAGCTAGGACATGGAAGCAACCTAGATGGCCATCGCCAGACGAATGGATAAGGAAGTGGCACATATACACAGGGAATGTTACTCCGCTATAAAAAGGAAGGCATTTGAGTCTGTTCTAATGAGGTGGGGGAACCTAGAGCCTGTTAGCCAGAGCAAAGTAGGCAGAAAGAGAAAGACAAATACTGTATATTAACACGTATATATGGAATTTAGAAAGATGGTACTGACGATCTTATATGCAGGGCAGTGAAGGAGATAAAGAACAGACTTTTGGACTCAGTGGGAGAAGGAAAAGGTGGGATGATTTGAGAGAATAGCGCTGTAACATATACATTACCATATGTAAACTAGATAGCCAGTGCGAGTTCGATGTATGAGGCAGGGCACCCAAAGCTGGTGCTCCGTGACAACCTGAAGGGATGGGGGGGCGGGGCTCAGGATGGAGAGACACATGTATGCCTATGTCAGATTCATGTTGATGTATGGCAAAACCATCANAGATGCTGTTAAGTCTATTGAGGGAATCACAGGGGAATTTTTATACTACCTCACAAAGGATAGATCCTGGGAATCATGCAAACTGGAAAGATAAAGGCTCAGATTGCTGAAATCAGGAGCTATTATGAGGTCCTCTTCTTTCTGGTGTGTCTGCTTTGCAATGGTTATTGTAACCACAAAGGAGATAGCATTTTGAATCACTTTGTTGTTTTCGAGTGTTCTTTCACCTGACTATCTCCAATTCAATAGAGCTCAGTTTTAGTATTACAGAATTTTGCTAAAGATTTTCTTGGAATCAATCTAAAAGCATTTATTAAGTAACTATATACTCAAAGCACTGTACTAGATACTTCAGAGATTGGATTACATACATGATACAAGCTCTCAAGTGTTTCATAATATCAATAATTCAACTACAAAATGGTTCAACTAACAACTCAGAGCTTGAACAGATGGTGATAATGCAGTTAGCACTTTGTGTTTACATGGCAATTTCTTTGGCTTTACGCTGAGGGAATTTCAGAGTGTCTCAAACCAGGTACCACTTATTATAAGCCTGAAAACATATTTCAGTGGGAACACCAAAGACCATACACTTTTTTCCCCTCACCTGAAAGCTGTATTAACAGCTAGCCATGGTTATACCAACCGAGTGAGTAGATCAGGTGACTACACATGATCTGAGTGAAAGATTCCCAATAAACGGATGGAGAGCTATCGCATGATCGTCTGCAATGAAATAAACATCCAGGCTCTTTCACTCTTAACCCTGAGGCCTGTACCACCTTCTTGCCCCCCTGCAAACCTCTTCATTATCTTTATATGATCACCAGCCAGAGGCAGAAATCCAGACTTCCCTTCTAGAAAGTGAAAAGTATCAAGTGAAACTCTGGATGGTGTCACTCTTTGGCATCTTCTTGTTTTCCTCCTAAGTCTCTAAATGTAAGAGGCTGGAACCTGGGGCCCTCAGATGGCACGATTTCTATTTAGTCATTACGGGGAAGAATTTCAGAGTAAGGAAGAGGGAACGAACAGTACTTTACTTGGCAATGGATCATTTTATTCAAATCTAAATCACGCTCGTTGGGCGTTGCTGTCCTAACTTCCTTCAGTAATTTAAAACGTGCAGGAAGCCCATGTCTAGGATCTTCTAGCAACCTGTGGGTTCTTTGCTGTGCCTCAGGTTTAAATCGTAACTTAAATCATGGCTAATCAGCTCACCAATCTGGAGATGTGGGTGTATTCAAACTTGGTCGGGACGATCCTTCCTGTGGCCATGACCTAGACTTTAATATAGACCATATATTCTCCTTTTAATCATCTGAGAGCACATCAAGGGGGCTCAGATCCACCTCCTCATTGTTGGAATCCCTTACGTATTTGTTTCTGCCTTCTCCCGTTTCTAACCTAAGTCGTATCTGCCTCTCCTTTTTCCTCTGATTTTCTTATGAGCTATGAATCAATTGTAATTTACAAATGAAACTTTAAATACATTTGCATCTACTTGTGACTACATATAATAATCAAGTCACAGAACATAGCAAAAAAAAAAAGCATGTTTAGGTAAAACCAATACAATATTGTAAAGTAATTAACCTCCAATTAAATAAGTTTATTTTAAAAAATAAAAAAAAAGTTCACTCCTGAAAAAAAAAAAGCACGTTTACTTACAAGAGTAATTTTTAAACACACACAGGGACTTGCTGGCAGTCCAATGGTTAAGACTCTGCATTGCTGGTTCCTAAGGCACAGGTTAGATCCTAGTAGGGGAATTAAGATTCNAAAAAAAAAAGCACGTTTACTTACAAGAGTAATTTTTAAACACACACAGGGACTTGCTGGCAGTCCAATGGTTAAGACTCTGCATTGCTGGTTCCTAAGGCACAGGTTAGATCCTAGTAGGGGAATTAAGATTCCACAATCCACACTGCTCTGTCTAAAAAAATAAGTAAATTTAAAAATTTAAATACATACACACACACACATACACGCAGCAATGGGGAAAAGAACCTGTCTTTTCAGTAAATGACACTGGGCCAGTTAGGCAACAATAAAAGTTTTCCATACCTCACACCATTCACAAAAATTAATTCCAGGTGGATTATAGATCTAACTGTGGAATATAAAGCCATAAAGTTACCAGAAGATAGCAGAGGAAAAAAAATCATTACCTTGGGATAGAAAAATCTTTCTTAAACAGGATACAAAAACCACTTTCAATTGAAAAAAGTGATAGAAAAATTATACTTCATTAACTTTCTGCTTTTCTTTCTTTAAAACTTTTTTAAGGAATTCTTAAAAGATTTTTTTTCATGTGGATCATTTTTTAAAGTCTTTATAGACTTTCTTACAATATTGCTTCTGATTTATGTTTGGAATTTTTGGTCATGAGGTATGTAGGATCTTAGCTCCTTCATCTTGAACCCACGCCCCCTGAATTGGAAGCACAGTCTTCCCTGGACCAACAAGGAAGGCCCAATAGAATTCTATATTTGCGATGCAAAATACACTAGCTGCATAATAGAAATGAAAATAATCTCTTTAGCCTCAACGCTCTGAAAGTTTACAGTGCTGTGTTTACGTGTCGGCTTTTGCATTCGTTTTGCTGGGCGCCCCAACGACCCCTTTAAGTCTGAAGACGCACACTTTGACTCTGGGAAGCTCTCCTTCCCTCGTCCCTGTTGTTTCTATCTCTCATTTCAGGTCCATCTGGAATGTCCCATACAAGTTGTGGGCCGCACAAGCTGCACAATGACAGACACTTTGCCTGCTGTCGGACCAGCTGCTATGGTTCTCTTACCCTTACCTCATTTTTTCTATATGGTTTTACTCAACTTCCTGAGATTTCTCTTCAGCTTCGCCCGGCCCAACGCCACCCTCAGGTATTCCATAGCATTTTTGTTAAGAAAATCTTTCTTCTTATCTGATTGTCCCTTTTTCAGGGTATCTTTCCCTTGTGTTACAAACCTAGAATTTTAAAGAGATTTGTCATTAGAGAAAAATAAAATCATGTTCTCTTATGTTTCCTGTGTCACTTGTTATGTGTCAGATCAATTTTCCGGCTTGCTATCTTGTTCTTCCTCATTCATTTCCATGATCTTCAGTCATCGTATTTAAGACTGGAGAATTGGAAAAGCTGATGGGATGTTCTGAATCTATGGCTGAGTCTGTCAAGTGGCAGGTGTTGCTTTAAGAAGATGGACAGGAAGGAAGCCCCATGTTCCAGAATGCCAAAGGTGCCCTGATTTTGCCCAGACATTTCTTCTCCTCCAGACTGTGTCCGCTTTATTTAATGTCTCCAGAAAATAAAAAGAAGGCCCTCCATTATTCCTCACATTACTTTTGCTGCTTTTAGCATCCCCTACCGTGCATGGTGGGGTTTCCCTGGTGGCTCAGTTGGTGAAAAGTCTGCCTGTGATGCAGGAGATCCAGGTTTGATCCCTGGGTTGGGAAAATCCCCTGGAGAAAGGAATGGCAACCCACTCCAGTATTTTTGCCTGGAGAATCACATGGACAGAGGAGACTGCTGGGCTACAGTCCATGGGGTCGCAAAGAGTCAGACACAAGTAAGTGACTAATAGACACACACAGTGTGCGTGTGTCTGCAAATTTTGAGTGTCTGCAGTGTTCAGCATGGCCAGCAGGCCCTCTTTTGACAGCAATATACATTGTTTCTAGGCGATGGGCCACCTATTCTACATTATCAGCTGTTGTTTCACCTGCTTCCCATCTTACCTAATAGGTTAAAATCCTTGTCCATCTTTCCTCTCCTTTGCTGTGATGATTTTACACATTTTTTTTTCATTATTACAAATTTTCCCTGGGATGTAAGAAAGAAAAGTTAAAAGGCATGAGCTCAGCTCATCTACTTGAAACCAGAAATCTTAAAATTAATTTGAATGTTAAAAGGAAATTTGTATCCCAAACTAGACTACATTATTTGCACATAATTAAGATAACATGTTGGAGCTTCCTAATGCATAACCCATCATGTAGTGAGCACAAAGAAATAGAATCTAAACTTTTTCTGATTTTAGAGAAGAACGTAGAGAAAAATACCAGGAAATAAAAGTAGTGCCTGAAGAAGAGGAATCCACAAAGACACTGGGGAACTGCTCAGAAAATCAGGGCTGGAAAGACGTGCAAACTGTCAAACAACTCTCCTTAGGTTTTGCCTCACTGGTTTTCAAACCTACAATGACACCACACCTAGGAAAAATATTTTTATATGATTTTTGAAGTTTCTTTTTTAATATGGAAAATATAGAGGTTCCTGGTTACAAGGTCACTTATGGATTACCACTGGTTTCTACTTTCCATTCATTCACAATCTATTTCTTGATGACTTCTTACTGTTGGACAAGTGCAACTAACTGCTCTAGATACCAAAAAGAGCAAGACCATTAAAAACCAAAAAACAAAGTCCCCCTCACATTCTAGACCTATAACTGTTTTACAGTCTTATGGTAAAATGGAGAGATTAAAATAGACACATTTACCTCAAGACACGCCATGAGACCATGGAAGAGGAAGCTCCGAATTTTATCTTGAGATAAGGAAATAGTTGTGGGCAACCCAGGTGGCTCCAGAGAAGGCAATGGCAACCCACTCCAGTACTCTTGCCTGGAAAATCCCACGGACGGAGGAGCCTGGTGGGCTGCAGTCCATGGGGTCGCTAGGAGTCGGACACGACTGAGTGACTTCACTTTCACTTTTCACTTTCATGCATTGGGGAAGGAAACAGCAGCCCACTCCAGTGTTCTTGCCTGGAGAATCCCAGGGACGGGGGAGCCTGTTGAGCTGTCGTCTATGGGGTCACACAGAGTTGGACACGACTGAAGCGACTTAGCAGCAGCAGCAGGTGGCTCAGTGGTAAAGAATCTACCTGCCTATGCTGAAACTGCAAGAGACACGGATTCGGATTCAATCCCTGGGTTGGAAAGATCCCCTTAGAGAAGGAAATGGCAACCCACTCCAGTATTCTTACCTGGAAAATTCCATGGACATAGAAGCCTGGCGGGCTAGAGTCCACGTGGCTGCGAAGAGTTGGACACGACTGGGTGACTGAGCACACACATGCACACACAAGGAAATAACTGTAGGGGCCATAATATTCCAGCCTACACTTGGAAGAGCAGGAATCTGCAACATGCGAGCTGGGATGGGCACACCAAAGCGCTGGAGAAACACGATGCGTTGGGTGAGCATGTTACACTTGCAGGCTTACAAGAGGTTTGCTATTTCTGGAGCATGAAGTGTAACGAGAATAATTCTATTTGGCACTACATATAGCAAATGCAAATTAGTGTGATATGGACTGTTGCTGTCACAAAAGTGTTTATAAAGTAGACTGTTATCAAGTGTATAAAAATACTTTGCAAATAGTACAGAAACTCTGGCATTTCCTCCTAAGCCAAACTCATATTTCAGCTTCTTTAAAATCTCCTTAGGTTATCTCTTAGTTTCTTCTATTAATAGCAAATCATCTGGCACAAAAACAGAAATACAAACCAATGGAACAAGATAGAAAGTCTGAAGATACATCCATTCACCTATGGATACCTTATCTTTGATGAAGGAGACAAAAATATACAATGGAGAAAAGACAGTCTCTTCAAGTGGTGCTGGGTCAACTGGTCAACTTTGTGTGAAAGAATGAAATTTGAAACTTCATAACACCACACACAAAAATAAACTCAAAATGGATTAAAGACCTAAACCTAAGATCAGAAACTATTAAACTCTTAGAGGAAAACATAAGCAGAACACTTTCTGACATAAATCACAGCAAAATCATCTATAGCCCACCTACTAGAATAAAGGAAATAAAAACAAAAATAAACAAATGGGATCTAATTAAACTTAAAAACTTCACACAACAAAGGAAATCATAAGCAAGGTGAAAAGACAGTCCTCAGAATGGGAGAAAATACTAGCAAATCAAACAACTGACAAAGAATTAATCTCCAAAATATACAAGGAGCTCATGCAGCTCAATGCCAGAAAAACCACCAATCAAAAAGTGGACAGAAGGCCTAAACAGACATTTCTGCAAAGAAGACATAATAAACACATGAAAAGATGCTTAAAATTGCTCATTACTAGAGAAATGCCAAAAAAAAAAAAAAAAA
>SJYW01015796.1:135144-145841 GCA_006410735.1 Raphicerus campestris
TTTTTTTTTTTTTTTAATGTTTTAGTGTTTTGGGCTGTGTGGCATGTGGGATCTTCACTCCCTGACCAGGGACCTGCATTGGAAGGTATAGTCCTAACTCCTGGACTACTTTAGAAAAGTGGACTTTACAGGAAGGGCCCCTAAAACTGATTTTTTTTCTTTTTTAAAGAGTACTAAAGTCTATTTTTCAAAAAATTCTACTATTAGACAGAAAACTATGACTCCAATGTATAAATTTCTTTTTTCCCTGTAAGACAATTTTCTTTGGACTCAGAAGCCAGACTGTTCCGTATTTTTGCTTGTTCCCTTAATGGCTGCTGCTGCTGCTGCGAAGTCGCTTCAGTCGTGTCCGACTCTGCGACCCCATAGACGGCAGCCCATCAGGCTCCCCCGTCCCTGGGATTCTCCAGGCAAGAACACTAGAGTGGTTTGCCACTTCCTTCTCCAATGCGTGAAAGTGAAGTCGCTCAGTTGTGTCCGACTCTTTGCGACCCCATGGACTGCAGCCCACCAGGCTCCTCTATCCGTGGGGTTTTCCAGGCAAGAGTACTGGAGCGGGGTGCCACTGCCTTTTCCGGTTCCCTTAACTAAGTGATTGGTATTGCTGTTCAGTCACTAAGTCATGTCCGACTCTTTCCAACCCCAAAGCTGCAGAACATCAGGCCTTTCTATCCTTCATCTCCCAAAGTTTGCTCAAAACTTGTGTCCATTGAGTTGGTGATGCCATCTAATCATCTCATCCTCTGTTGCCCCCTTCTCCTGCCCTCAATCTTTCCCAGAGTCTTTTCCAATGAGTCAGCTCTTTGCATCAGGTGGCCAAAGTACTGGAGCTTCTGCATCAGCATCAGTTCTTCCAATCGCCAGTCTAAAATGTTTTTGTTACAGGAGAATGCTTTCAGCTTTTATAAAAGAGCCCTTGTCCAAGTCCATTGCAAAGACCTCAAGGAAAAGTCACTGAGCACATCCAAAGTCTGGACAGTATTATGTCATGGGAACCGGTTCCTCCCCTGTGGTCCCAATGGTGCTGAGCAGCATCCAATGCTTCTCAATATGCCAGGCAGGCTCGTGAAATAAAATTCTCTGTAAGGCAATGTGCGCCTCCAAAGATGCACACTCTACAAAAGAACTGGAAAACCGAGAAAACCTTACCGCTTCCCCAGACTTAACAGGTTTCCCACCATTCGCTGCAACACCTTCTTCACGTTCACCACCCCGTACAGTGCCGCGGTCACGTGCTGGCCGATCAGGTATTCACACTCTTTCACCGTCAGCTGCTTGCCTTTCCCAAAAGCATCTATGTAGATGTAGTCAAAGATGTCCAGGGTCGTCCTGCCCAAAGAGCACCAATGTAGTGAGCTGTCGCTCAGGCTGGAGCTGAACCAGTCAAAACCCCCTAATAAACAGCTCAAATCAGAGACAGAATGTTAACACAGTTGCATTTCTGTTGAAAATATCAAGGCCTTGTCCAAAGTCTGAAAGCTGACCTTTATACATACTCTGATGGAGTAAGATGGCGATATACTGGTATTTAAGAAACAGCACTGGTTTGTGCCATTTAATATAGGTTTTTAGAGGCAGTAATCCTCAAACTCACTGTCAGGTAGATCTATCCAAAATCCAGTTGAGAGAGGTAATTCTGGAATGCCTGAGGCAGTCAATGAGTTTCACAGAGCAGCAGTTACTATGTGTGGAGCCCGAGCCCCTCGAGGCTGTGATGAAAGAAGAGTCTGGAGCCACAAGGGTTCTGGCCTCAGCTCTGCAGATACCCTCAGGAAGCTCAGGTGAGAACCTGCTCCAGACTAGAGGGAGCTGTGTCCCTGGCTTCCACCTCCGCTCCTCCCTTGGAACTGCTGTGCACGAACCCAGCTCTCGCACGAGGCGGTGGGGTGGGGTGGGGGGTGGCCGGCAACATCAGAGCCAGGCAGGGAGGTGGTCCTAGGAGGTGAGTTCTTACTGCAGTACCTCTAACTACACGGCATTTACCCGAGGAGGATGCCTGAAGGGCTGGGGTGGCACTCTCAGGGAAAGCTGTGTTTTCTCCTTTGAGCAACTATTTCACTTTGATCTTATGCTGACTGCAAATCATTCAAGAGACTTTCTCTTGGGCTGCTAGAAAGTTGTCAGATTTCTTCCTTGAGTCATATCAATAGGCCAGCTTTAGTAAGACATATATAAATGTTCCAGAAATAAGGAATGCTCTTCAATCCCTTTTTAGTCTAGGAGAACCACACAAATGGACCCAAGTTTATGGGCAAAAATTCTAAATGCAATATGACCAAATCAAATACAGTGACGTATGATCAAAATCTGTATGACTGAGTGAGATGTTCCCTAAGAATGAAATAAGGGTTGAATGCTAAAGACTTCAGCACAGGCAGACTACAAGAGCAAAACTGTATGATTCTATCTGCAGACACAGAAATTTTAGGGGATAAAAACCCTAGTTATTAATAAAACTCTCAGGAAATTAGTTTTAGAAGGTAGTTGTGATCATCTCAATGAAAGGTGCTGCTCCCGAACATCCTATCTGAGGTGAAACTGTGAAGTCACACCCAAGGCAGAGTGCCTGCTACCAGTTTCTATTCACTGTGTTCAAGAGGACGCAGCCAACACGGTAAGTGAGACACACAAACGTACAACAGCTGGGGGAAAAAAAAGAAGAAACAAAACATCATGATTCGGACAATATGATTATCTACACAGAAAGGCTGAAAGACCTAACAGATTATTATCACTAATAATTGGTTCAGCAGAGGGGCCAACAATCAACCCAGATTTAAGTATCAGCCATACCCGTGTACACCACCAATACATAACAAGTGTCATTTAAACAATGACCATTTTCAACAGCAACAAAAAAGTGAAGGTACCCAGGAATAAAATCCTTTGAAGGCCATTAAAGATGACTGCAACATGGATGCAGATGCGCTCACAGACAGACAGACGGAGCAGGGACACACACACCAGGCCAGCTGCCACCCTAGAGCTTCACAGGGCCTGACCACGGGCTCTAGAGCTGCGCGTAGGCTTCAGGCTTAGAGGAGCCAGAGCGATTTTGAAGGGCTCCATGTAGGTCTCAGCCGCCTAGTCTTTAAGACTCACGATATGGTCACAGTCAGCAAGCACTATGGTCTCTGTGCAGACATGGAGGCCGAGGGCCCAGCAGACGTGTGTGCCCCCACGGGCCAGACCTTCACAGGTCTCAGTGTCTGCCACGTGTCTGAGGTGCTAACAAACCCCTTCACTGTCCGTCTGCAATGTGGTGTACACTCACTAGAGCCTAAACAAGGAAACACAATCCTACTGGCACACACAAACGTGCCCAGCAATGGGTTACTGCAGTCAATAACATGGTAACTGGTGTTTTAAATGCTCTGTATCATGCAGAAGTCCTTGTGGACCATTAAATAATATAAACATTTAAGGATGTTTTAGAGATTTGGGGAAATTGGTTGAGTTACTCAGGGAGAGGGAATGGGCTGAAAAAGCTTTTTTTTTTTTNTGTTACCATTGACAACAGAAAGTACTCTTCTTTGCATCTCCATCACTTGGGTTAACATTGCACATATGAAAGAAATCAATAATGTCTGTTGAAATGAACTCATATGAGAAGATCCAGAAGGACATCACATCAAAATATATACTCAAGGCACCTACCAAGACCTAGAAATGGTTTTAGATGTCACTATTTCCCAAGGCCACACCTATGTACCCAGGAGTGGAAAGATTACCAGAGCACATTTAAGGACATTCGGGGAATAAGGAAGGAAGGGAAACATTGATCAGGTGCAAAGTTTTCCACACCAAAAATTTCATACCAAACCCAGAATTCACACTGATGGAATGCTAACAATTGGAAGGCTAAGGTAAACCCTCATTTGGAGGGCTTCAGCATAGTAGAGACATTGCCAGTCTCCAGAACTATTCACTAGTCGTTTCCTGATTCTTCCAGCAGGACTGGCTGTACTCCGAACAATCAAAATGTACTACACCTGGGTGCAGGATGGCTGATAAAGCTCACTAGCTCAACAGAAAAATGCTGAACTATGGAAGATTAAGTAAAGATAAAGGACATGGATTTTAGGAGCTGAAAACAAAATAACCCAGAGTTTTCCCTCAAGAATTTAGATGCTGTTAAGTCTATTGAGGGAATCACAGGGGAATTTTTATACTACCTCACAAAGGATAGATCCTGGGAATCATGCAAACTGGAAAGATAAAGGCTCAGATTGCTGAAATCAGGAGCTATTATGAGGTCCTCTTCTTTCTGGTGTGTCTGCTTTGCAATGGTTATTGTAACCACAAAGGAGATAGCATTTTGAATCACTTTGTTGTTTTCGAGTGTTCTTTCACCTGACTATCTCCAATTCAATAGAGCTCAGTTTTAGTATTACAGAATTTTGCTAAAGATTTTCTTGGAATCAATCTAAAAGCATTTATTAAGTAACTATATACTCAAAGCACTGTACTAGATACTTCAGAGATTGGATTACATACATGATACAAGCTCTCAAGTGTTTCATAATATCAATAATTCAACTACAAAATGGTTCAACTAACAACTCAGAGCTTGAACAGATGGTGATAATGCAGTTAGCACTTTGTGCTTACATGGCAATTTCTTTGGCTTTACGCTGAGGGAATTTCAGAGTGTCTCAAACCAGGTACCACTTATTATAAGCCTGAAAACATATTTCAGTGGGAACACCAAAGACCATACACTTTTTTCCCCTCACCTGAAAGCTGTATTAACAGCTAGCCATGGTTATACCAACCGAGTGAGTAGATCAGGTGACTACACATGATCTGAGTGAAAGATTCCCAATAAACGGATGGAGAGCTATCGCATGATCGTCTGCAATGAAATAAACATCCAGGCTCTCTCACTCTTAACCCTGAGGCCTGTACCACCTTCTCGCCCCCCTGCAAACCTCTTCATTATCTTTATATGATCACCAGCCAGAGGCAGAAATCCAGACTTCCCTTCTAGAAAGTGAAAAGTATCAAGTGAAACTCTGGATGGTGTCACTCTTTGGCATCTTCTTGTTTTCCTCCTAAGTCTCTAAATGTAAGAGGCTGGAACCTGGGGCCCTCAGATGGCACGATTTCTATTTAGTCATTACGGGGAAGAATTTCAGAGTAAGGAAGAGGGAACGAACAGTACTTTACTTGGCAATGGATCATTTTATTCAAATCTAAATCACGCTCGTTGGGCGTTGCTGTCCTAACTTCCTTCAGTAATTTAAAACGTGCAGGAAGCCCATGTCTAGGATCTTCTAGCAACCTGTGGGTTCTTTGCTGTGCCTCAGGTTTAAATCGTAACTTAAATCATGGCTAATCAGCTCACCAATCTGGAGATGTGGGTGTATTCAAACTTGGTCGGGACGATCCTTCCTGTGGCCATGACCTAGACTTTAATATAGACCATATATTCTCCTTTTAATCATCTGAGAGCACATCAAGGGGGCTCAGATCCACCTCCTCATTGTTGGAATCCCTTACATATTTGTTTCTGCCTTCTCCCGTTTCTAACCTAAGTCGTATCTGCCTCTCCTTTTTCCTCTGATTTTGTTATGAGCTATGAATCAATTGTAATTTACAAATGAAACTTTAAATACATTTGCATCTACTTGTGACTACATATAATAATCAAGTCACAGAACATAGCAAAAAAAAAAAGCATGTTTAGGTAAAACCAATACAATATTGTAAAGTAATTAACCTCCAATTAAATAAGTTTATTTTAAAAAATAAAAAAAAAGTTCACTCCTGAAAAAAAAAAAGCACGTTTACTTACAAGAGTAATTTTTAAACACACACAGGGACTTGCTGGCAGTCCAATGGTTAAGACTCTGCATTGCTGGTTCCTAAGGCACAGGTTAGATCCTAGTAGGGGAATTAAGATTCCACAATCCACACTGCTCTGTCTAAAAAAATAAGTAAATTTAAAAATTTAAATACATACACACACACACATACACGCAGCAATGGGGAAAAGAACCTGTCTTTTCAGTAAATGACACTGGGCCAGTTAGGCAACAATAAAAGTTTTCCATACCTCACACCATTCACAAAAATTAATTCCAGGTGGATTATAGATCTAACTGTGGAATATAAAGCCATAAAGTTACCAGAAGATAGCAGAGGAAAAAAAATCATTACCTTGGGATAGAAAAATCTTTCTTAAACAGGATACAAAAACCACTTTCAATTGAAAAAAGTGATAGAAAAATTATACTTCATTAACTTTCTGCTTTTCTTTCTTTAAAACTTTTTTAAGGAATTCTTAAAAGATTTTTTTTCATGTGGATCATTTTTTAAAGTCTTTATAGACTTTCTTACAATATTGCTTCTGATTTATGTTTGGAATTTTTGGTCATGAGGTATGTAGGATCTTAGCTCCTTCATCTTGAACCCACGCCCCCTGAATTGGAAGCACAGTCTTCCCTGGACCAACAAGGAAGGCCCAATAGAATTCTATATTTGCGATGCAAAATACACTAGCTGCATAATAGAAATGAAAATAATCTCTTTAGCCTCAACGCTCTGAAAGTTTACAGTGCTGTGTTTACGTGTCGGCTTTTGCATTCGTTTTGCTGGGCGCCCCAACGACCCCTTTAAGTCTGAAGACGCACACTTTGACTCTGGGAAGCTCTCCTTCCCTCATCCCTGTTGTTTCTATCTCTCATTTCAGGTCCATCTGGAATGTCCCATACAAGTTGTGGGCCGCACAAGCTGCACAATGACAGACACTTTGCCTGCTGTCGGACCAGCTGCAATGGTTCTCTCACCCTTACCTCATTTTTTCTATATGGTTTTACTCAACTTCCTGAGATTTCTCTTCAGCTTCGCCCGGCCCAACGCCACCCTCAGGTATTCCATAGCATTTTTGTTAAGAAAATCTTTCTTCTTATCTGATTGTCCCTTTTTCAGGGTATCTTTCCCTTGTGTTACAAACCTAGAATTTTAAAGAGATTTGTCATTAGAGAAAAATAAAATCATGTTCTCTTATGTTTCCTGTGTCACTTGTTATGTGTCAGATCAATTTTCCGGCTTGCTATCTTGTTCTTCCTCATTCATTTCCATGATCTTCAGTCATCGTATTTAAGACTGGAGAATTGGAAAAGCTGATGGGATGTTCTGAATCTATGGCTGAGTCTGTCAAGTGGCAGGTGTTGCTTTAAGAAGATGGACAGGAAGGAAGCCCCATGTTCCAGAATGCCAAAGGTGGCCTGATTTTGCCCAGACATTTCTTCTCCTCCAGACTGTGTCCGCTTTATTTAATGTCTCCAGAAAATAAAAAGAAGGCCCTCCATTATTCCTCACATTACTTTTGCTGCTTTTAGCATCCCCTACCGTGCATGGTGGGGTTTCCCTGGTGGCTCAGTTGGTGAAAAGTCTGCCTGTGATGCAGGAGATCCAGGTTTGATCCCTGGGTTGGGAAAATCCCCTGGAGAAAGGAATGGCAACCCACTCCAGTATTTTTGCCTGGAGAATCACATGGACAGAGGAGACTGCTGGGCTACAGTCCATGGGGTCGCAAAGAGTCAGACACAAGTAAGTGACTAATAGACACACACAGTGTGCGTGTGTCTGCAAATTTTGAGTGTCTGCAGTGTTCAGCATGGCCAGCAGGCCCTCTTTTGACAGCAATATACATTGTTTCTAGGCGATGGGCCACCTATTCTACATTATCAGCTGTTGTTTCACCTGCTTCCCATCTTACCTAATAGGTTAAAATCCTTGTCCATCTTTCCTCTCCTTTGCTGTGATGATTTTACACATTTTTTTTTCATTATTACAAATTTTCCCTGGGATGTAAGAAAGAAAAGTTAAAAGGCATGAGCTCAGCTCATCTACTTGAAACCAGAAATCTTAAAATTAATTTGAATATTAAAAGGAAATTTGTATCCCAAACTAGACTACATTATTTGCACATAATTAAGATAACATGTTGGAGCTCCCTAATGCATAACCCATCATGTAGTGAGCACAAAGAAACAGAATCTAAACTTTTTCTGATTTTAGAGAAGAATGTAGAGAAGAATACCAGGAAATAAAAGTAGTGCCTGAAGAAGAGGAATCCACAAAGACACTGGGGAACTGCTCAGAAAATCAGGGCTGGAAAGACGTGCAAACTGTCAAACACCTCTCCTTAGGTTTTGCCTCACTGGTTTTCAAACCTACAATGACACCACACCTAGGAAAAATATTTTTATATGATTTTTGAAGTTTCTTTTTTAATATGGAAAATATTATAGAGGTTCTTGGTTACAAGGGCACTTATGGATTACCACTGGTTTCTACTTTCCATTCATTCACGATCTATTTCTTGATGACTTCTTACTGTTGGACAAGTGCAACTAACTGCTCTAGATACCAAAAAGAGCAAGGCCATTAAAAACCAAAAAACAAAGTCCCCCTCACATTCTAGACCTATAACTGTTTTACAGTCTTATGGTAAAATGGAGAGATTAAAATAAACACATTTACCTCAAGACACGCCATGAGACCATGGAAGAGGAAGCTCCAAAGTTTATCTTGAGATAAGGAAATAGTTGTGGGCAACCCAGGTGGCTCCGGAGAAGGCAATGGCAACCCACTCCAGTACTCTTGCCTGGAAAATCCCACGGACGGAGGAGCCTGGTGGGCTGCAGTCCATGGGGTCGCTAGGAGTCGGACACGACTGAGTGACTTCACTTTCACTTTTCACTTTCATGCATTGGGGAAGGAAACAGCAGCCCACTCCAGTGTTCTTGCCTGGAGAATCCCAGGGACGGGGGAGCCTGTTGAGCTGCCGTCTATGGGGTCACACAGAGTTGGACACGACTGAAGCGACTTAGCAGCAGCAGCAGGTGGCTCAGTGGTAAAGAATCTACCTGCCTATGCTGAAACTGCAAGAGACATGGATTCGGATTCAATCCCTGGGTTGGAAAGATCCCCTTAGAGAAGGAAATGGCAACCCACTCCAGTATTCTTACCTGGAAAATTCCATGGACATAGAAGCCTGGCGGGCTAGAGTCCACGTGGCTGCGAAGAGTTGGACACGACTGGGTGACTGAGCACACACATGCACACACAAGGAAATAACTGTAGGGGCCATAATATTCCAGCCTACACTTGGAAGAGCAGGAATCTGCAACATGCGAGCTGGGATGGGCACACCAAAGCGCTGGAGAAACACGATGCGTTGGGTGAGCATGTTACACTTGCAGGCTTACAAGAGGTTTGCTATTTCTGGAGCATGAAGTGTAACGAGAATAATTCTATTTGGCACTACATATAGCAAATGCAAATTAGTGTGATATGGACTGTTGCTGTCACAAAAGTGTTTATAAAGTAGACTGTTATCAAGTGTATAAAAATACTTTGCAAATAGTACAGAAACTCTGGCATTTCCTCCTAAGCCAAACTCATATTTCAGCTTCTTTAAAATCTCCTTAGGTTATCTCTTAGTTTCTTCTATTAATAGCAAATCATCTGGCACAAAAACAGAAATACAAACCAATGGAACAAGATAGAAAGTCTGAAGATACATCCATTCACCTATGGATACCTTATCTTTGATGAAGGAGACAAAAATATACAATGGAGAAAAGACAGTCTCTTCAAGTGGTGCTGGGTCAACTGGTCAACTTTGTGTGAAAGAATGAAATTTGAAACTTCATAACACCACACACAAAAATAAACTCAAAATGGATTAAAGACCTAAACCTAAGATCAGAAACTATTAAACTCTTAGAGGAAAACATAAGCAGAACACTTTCTGACATAAATCACAGCAAAATCATCTATAGCCCACCTACTAGAATAAAGGAAATAAAAACAAAAATAAACAAATGGGATCTAATTAAACTTAAAAACTTCACACAACAAAGGAAATCATAAGCAAGGTGAAAAGACAGTCCTCAGAATGGGAGAAAATACTAGCAAATCAAACAACTGACAAAGAATTAATCTCCAAAATATACAAGGAGCTCATGCAGCTCAATGCCAGAAAAACCACCAAGCAAAAAGTGGACAGAAGGCCTAAACAGACATTTCTGCAAAGAAGACATAATAAACACATGAAAAGATGCTTAAAATTGCTCATTACTAGAGAAATGCAAAAAAAAAAAAAAAAAACTACAGTGAGGTATCATCTCACACCAGTAGAATGGGCATCATTAAAAAAATCTACAAACACCAACTGCGGAGAAAAGGGTCCCATCTTACACTCTTGGTGGGAATGCAAGACACAAGTACCCCAATGTTCATTGCGGCACTATTTATGATAACTAGGACATGGAAGCAATCTAGATGCCCATCAGCAGATGAATGGATAAAGAAATGGTGGTACATATGCACAATGGAATATTACTCAGCTATAAAAAGGAACATACTTGAGTCGATTCTAATGAGGTGGATGAACCTAGAATCTATCATACAGAGTGAAGTAAATCAGAAAGAGAAAGACAAATATCATATATTAACACATATGCATAGAATCTAAAAGAATAGTACTAATGACCCGATGTGCAGGGCAGCAAAAAAGATAGAGACATAAAGAAGACTTTTGGACACAGTGGGAGAAGGAGAGGGTGGGATGACTTGAGAGAACAGCATTGAAACATAGACATTACCATATGTAAAATAGATAGGCAGTGGGAGTCAGACGAATGACTCAGGGAGCCCAAAGCTGATGCTCTGTTACAATC
>SJYW01015796.1:158373-175028 GCA_006410735.1 Raphicerus campestris
GCCACTGTTTCCCCATCTATTTCCCATGAAGTGATGGGACCAGATGCCATGATCTTAGTTTTCTGAATGTTGAGCTTTAAGCCAACTTTTTCCACTCTCTTTCACTTTCATCAAGAGGCTCTTTAGTTCCTCTTCACTTTCTGCTATAAGGGTGGTGTCATCAGCATATCTGAGGTTATTGATATTTAATTACAATTTTTAAAATATTTTAATGGTTAGAAAAAGGTTAGAAATATAGGAAAAGGTAAATGCATATGTTAAATACATGTTATTAAATACAAAGGAGTATGAATCAAATCGCTAATATATTTTAGTTTTAAGAATATATATTGGACTGCAGGGAGATCCAACCAGTCCATTCTGAAGGAGATCAGCCCTGGGATTTCTTTGGAAGGAATGATGCTAAAGCTGAAACTTCAGTACTTTGGCCACCTCATGCGAAGAGTTGACTCATTGGAAAAGACTCTGATGCTGGGAGGGATTTGGGGCAGGAGGAGAAGGGGATGACAGAGGATGAGATGGCTGGTTGGCATCACTGACTCGATGGATGTCAGTCTGAGTGAACTCCGGGAGTTGGTGATGGACAGAAAGGCCTGGCGTGCTGCGATTCATGGGGTTGCAAAGAGTCAGACATGACTGAGTGACTGAACTGAACTGATGCAAAGACTGAAAATGATACAAAAATAGTTATATTAGGGTGCTGAGTTTGCAAAGGTTTTTTATAAAATATTTTTGCCCGGTTTCAATAATTCAGTAATTTGTATCTTTTGGGCTTCCTTGGTGGCTCAGATGGTAAAGAATCTGTCTGCAATGCAGGAGAGCTAGGTTCGATCACTGGGTTTGGACAATCCTCTGGAGAATGAAATGGAAATCCCATGGACAGAGGAGCCTGGTGGGCTACAATCGATGGGGTCGCAAAGAGCCAGAAATGACTGAGAGACTAACACACACNGAGATCAGCCCTGGGATTTCTTTGGAAGGAATGATGCTAAAGCTGAAACTTCAGTACTTTGGCCACCTCATGCGAAGAGTTGACTCATTGGAAAAGACTCTGATGCTGGGAGGGATTTGGGGCAGGAGGAGAAGGGGATGACAGAGGATGAGATGGCTGGTTGGCATCACTGACTCGATGGATGTCAGTCTGAGTGAACTCCGGGAGTTGGTGATGGACAGAAAGGCCTGGCGTGCTGCGATTCATGGGGTTGCAAAGAGTCAGACATGACTGAGTGACTGAACTGAACTGATGCAAAGACTGAAAATGATACAAAAATAGTTATATTAGGGTGCTGAGTTTGCAAAGGTTTTTTATGAAATATTTTTGCCCGGTTTCAATAATTCAGTAATTTGTATCTTTTGGGCTTCCTTGGTGGCTCAGATGGTAAAGAATCTGTCTGCAATGCAGGAGAGCTAGGTTCGATCCCTGGGTTTGGACAATCCTCTGGAGAATGAAATGGAAATCCCATGGACAGAGGAGCCTGGTGGGCTACAATCGATGGGGTCGCAAAGAGCCAGAAATGACTGAGAGACTAACACACACATACATTTTATTTTTATTTTATTCTTTTTGGACGTGCCATGCATTTTGTGGAATCGTATTCCCAACCAGGGATTGAACCCAGACCCACACAGTGAAAGCATGAAGTCCTAACCGCTGGACCACCAGGAATCAAAATAACTCACCAAACTCGATACTGAAACCAAGTATATTTCCTGAAAGAATCACAACAACAGTAAATATTTCACTTCTACCAGTTTCACTTTTAGAAATTTTGATTTTGGCAGGTGTGTTTTATTGTTTGTGAAAGAAGTGGTTCTTCAAACAGCTAAAGGTAAAGCATCACATATTGTCAGTAATAGTGGTCAACGATTAAAAAAAACACCTCTAGATTCTCAGGCTTTGTAGTCTGAATATTGATTTAAGCATAACATTTGCTCCTCAATGAGTAAACCAATAGATTTATGTCTTTTCCTCGTTCATGATGAATCTTTTCTTCTTACACACACTCCTGACCCAATATATTTGCCCAGTCCACATACACAACCTTCAGTGTTTCCCCAGACTTTCCAAATGGACACTGCTTCAAGCTGCTGGTGAGAAGAAGCTGTTTTGCATGCCTTAATTTATGCAGCTATTGTGAAACGACAGGAATTTTCGTTCATTTCAGATCATTGAAAAGGAGACCAAATTATTTTGTTGCAATAGAATGAGAGAAGAGTCAGGGTGTAATGAAAGAGTTTATATCACCCAGAAGGCATTTCTTTACATTCCTAGACTCAGTTTAACTTCCTGGTACAAATAGCTGTTATAAATTGAAGGTATTATGACAAGTGGCATCGAGGTGGCTGTCCAAATAATGCTTCACATGGTGACAATATCTTGTGACCATTGTATTCCTCATATGTCGATGGATTAGTAACCCAATTTAATTCATCCAGATTAGATCAGAGCCTCATGGACAAACCAACAACAACCAAACACAAGACACTGATGCATGCCCCCCAGAATGCACGTGTATGAATTTGCTGTATCATTTGTCTCGTTCAAGTGACTAGAAGTCTCATGTCAGCTATTCAGGGCAAAGTCTTCTACACCAAGGTACCTGGAAAACTAATAATCTGACAGTTGCTTTGAATTACTAAGTTGTAAAAAAGAAAATTTTAGTGACTAGAACTTTTATATCCTTTCCCCTGATTTATACCCCAGCGTCACTTTTCCTTTTTCCTACACCATATTGAATAAACACTGCAGACATCTCTCTGATAACCTCTTTTGTTTTTATGCTAATGTCTTTTGGCTAAATTCAAAGCCTAAAATAAGCAAAACCATGGCTTTCTGAAGATTTGACTTTATTCCTTATATATTAATTTGTTTAGATTTTAATCTAAATCCAAAAGTTTCAAGACACTTAAATGTTTTCAGTTGGCCTTGGCTGTGCCATCTGCGCTGCTGCGTGGGCGCCGCTGTAGCCGCAGCAGCGGGGCTCCTCTCTGGCTGCAGTCTGGGCTTCTCACTGTGGTGGCCTCTCGCTGCAGAGCATGGGCTCCAGCTGAACAGGCTCCAGGAGCCGCAGCGTGTATGTTCATTAGTTCCCAGGCGAGCACAGACTCAGTAGTTGTAGCACATGGACTTAGTTGTTCAGCAAGCATGTAGAATCTTCAAGCATCAAAGACTGAACCCATGTCTCCTGCACTGGCAGCCAGAGCCACAGGGGAAGCCCTTCAAGGCAGTTTTTAAAAATCAATTTTGGGGGGTGATATACACTGCATTGTGTTTCCCCAAAATCCATATGTGAAGACCTAACCCCCTGTATTTCAGAGTGTGGCTGTATGTGGAAATAAGGTCTCTGCTGCACCCCAGCTTGAGACATGATTGACAAAATTATATATATTTAAAATTTCAAGGTGGTTTAGATGTACATTGTGAAATGTGTACCACAATCAAGCTAATTAACATATCCATCACTTCCCACAGTAACCACGTTTTTGGGGAAGTGGAAACACCTGAGATTTACTCTCAGCAAATTTCAAGTATACATTACACTGTTATTAACTACAGTCATCATGCTATCTCCAGAACCTATTCATTTTTGTAACTAAAAGTTTGTATCCTTTGATCAATATCTCCCCTCTCCCCTCTCCCCCAACCCCCAGCCTTTGGTAATAACCATTCTGNTATTTCATTTTCCAGGGATCTTCCCCACCCAGGGATCAAACCTGGGTCTCCTGCATTACAGGCAGCTTCTTTACTGTCTAGCCGCCAAGGAAGTCCTAAAAATATTTTAAAACCTTTTAAACACTCTAATGTGAATAGACTTTATTATATTAAACATTTAACAAGTAGATGTCTACACAGCTTATCCGTACTTGTATGCCTTAGATACAAATATTTTAATATGATGTTAATTAGATTTGCATCAAATTTATGAACTTTTCATATGGAGGCACTAATACTCTGTTCAATGTAGTCTAATAGTGATAGTCTAAACAATTTTTCTTTTCTTCCCTGCTCCCTCCCTTCCTTCTATCCTTCCTTCCTTCCTTTGNTTAATATGATGTTAATTAGATTTGCATCAAATTTATGAACTTTTCTTATGGAGGCACTAATACTCTGTTCAATGTAGTCTAATAGTGATAGTCTAAACAATTTTTCTTTTCTTCCTTGCTCCCTCCCTCCCTTCTATCCTTCCTTCCTTCCTTTGGATAATTAGCATTTGAAAAACTTAGAAGAGGCTAAAAGTTAGATCTAACAATCATGTGAGTTAGACTTTCCATATTAAAGCGAATAGCCGTGACAGTTATTTGAAAGAAAGCTTTTTTTTGGAAAGGATTTTCATTTGAATACAAAGTTTTCTTTACTGCTTTTTGGTACAGATTAGAGTGTAAACTTCAGAATCTTTTCCATTTTATTTATGAATTTATAGCTGATAATTTGAGTCAAATTATAAAATCTGCTTTCACTCCTTGTCCTTAAAATCTGAAATAAAAATTAAGGATAGTATATATTCCAATTTATTGTTGATAATTTCACAGCTCTGCAGGGGAGGGGGACAAACAGGTCTGTGTAGCTTGTTTGCTACATGTAGTGTTACAGCACTAAGTAGTGGTCTTCATTTAAACTATATATATGAAAAAGGTTTCTCCTATTTCCTTCCAATTATTTGATTTACGCTAGACCTTTTTGATGGATGTCTCCTGTTTATCTTGGGGATTCCTAATATGTACACTGCNTTGCTACATGTAGTGTTACAGCACTAAGTAGTGGTCTTCATTTAAACTATATATATGAAAAAGGTTTCTCCTATTTCCTTCCAATTATTTGATTTACGCTAGACCTTTTTGATGGATGTCTCCTGTTTATCTTGGGGATTCATAATATGTACCCTGCATTCCCAGCCCTCCCTGCCATGTGATAGATTCAAAGAACTTAAACCATCTTTTAACTCCCTTGTCTACTAGTATTATGCTCACACTTCTGAAAATGGGGTTGGCACACAGCATAGTTATAGAATTGAGGAAGGGAAATACATTTCGAAGAAGATTCAGAAGAATGTACTTTTTAAGGAGGTTTAAACTCAAAACAATTTTTTTTCCTGATTTTTGAAAAAAAGTTTCTGTGAATATCTATGCTTGCTAGTACAGTAAAAATTTGTTGTTGAAAGTTAAGTATATAGTGGGAAATAGTTCAGTAATATTTTTCCATTAAATATGTTATGAAGTGCAAAAATAAAAAAGGAATCTGAATTACAGGATTAGGAGTCAAGGATGTTTTAGAATGTTTCCTTAAAATTAATTTGGTTTTTAAAGGCATTTATCCTTGGCCTGAGCCCAACAAAACTTTCTCTGGCAAATTTAAAGTTATCTTTGAAGCATTGAATTGTCAAATGCCACATACTTTATAAGGCAACACAATTTAGCTGTAAGCATAATGTTCAAAATATGAAATGCTTAGCTTTTATGACTTGCTTAAAAAACAAGCGAACATTGGCTAAAAAACAGAAATGTGCCAGGGATTTTTAAAGTTAAGAATATAGGTCTTTAATCTGAAAATTGTGGATAAGTTTCAGTCTGAAAATGTGATCTTATGCATAAGGCTAGGAAGCAGTCATGATTGGCATGTCTTCCTGCCTGCCAGCCTTCCCTCCCTTTTTGTTAAAGGGGCTTTATGGCCTCCTCACCCCACTTTCACATTCACTGTTGGAGGATCTTTCTCTGTGTGTGGTAAATTCCTCTTAATTATCATCAGTTAAATGAGATTGAGGCTCAGGAATTGATCTTTAAGTGCCCTCTGTGCTGGTTTTGTGGGAAAACTTTAATTTCCATTTCCAGTTAAGCATCGTCGTGATGAAAGTTTAATCCCATGACCACTAATGTCAGTTCTGAAATGATGAAAGAATATTGTCCAGATTGAAATATAGGATTCCCTAAGGGTCATGCTTGACTTGAGCAGTTAATTCCAGAAGTTATCATTACAAGGTATTGTAGTTGCTGCTGCTCAGAGATGGTGGCATTTACTTGTTACGATTGTTTAGAGCCCTCACCTCGGTTGGAAGGGTCTCCTGTTCCTCTGTTTAAATCTGTATGTTCACGTTAGGACCACAATTGATTACCGGAATGCAGCAGTTTTACGTGAGTTGCATATCTGTACTCAGTCCTTAAGAATGCTTCTATATGGAGGTCATTATGGTAGGTTTTTTTTTTTTTTTTAAAGAAGGAAAATACAAAAGCCGTTCATAACCCTTTTCTTAGAAAATTATAACTTAATTGGCAAGGGCACTTAAGTAATACAGGAACTCTTAATATGTGGAAAATATAAGAATTCTTACATTAAGAATATAAGAATCTGTTATGCTTGTGTCTGTAAAATTATTGCAGATTAATTTTTGAATTTACCTTGGTTCTTAAATTCTTTATTCAAATGTAGGATATCTGAATTATTAGTGTCTTGTTCTTAGGATCCTTTGGTTAGTCGGATAGCTCACCCTTTAAACTGTTTCAGGATGTAGACTTCTCCAGAGTCACTTTTAACACCCAATGTATTTTCCTCTTCTTTGCCTTGTCTTTACACCAGTAGTGAAATCTCTTCTTTGTTTTATTTCATTCCCAAGTTTGTATCCAGGGTGTTCATTGGCCTATCTAGAGGGCTTATAATCTGCACCAGTATCTAATAGTAGGCATGGGATGGTAGAGGACAGTGGGAAGGGCAGTGGGAATAATAAAAGCATGTGAAATTTGATTTTATATTTTCCGCTCGCAGTTCAGGAAGGGGAATGTACCTGAAGCAGCTATAGAGCATTGCCTTTTTCTTTGATTTTCATGTATCAGGGAATGTCTCTGCCTCTTGTGTTTTAACTTTCCAGAGGAAGTTTTGATTAAATTGTAACAATTAGGAGAGTTTTTTGGTTTCTCCTTTGTGAGAATCTCTTAAAGATGAAGTAGTCCTAGTGTTAGAAAGGAGGAAAGACTTCACTGCCCTCTCCCTGCCCCAGTGTTTAGGTTAGGGGATTCTCAGCCTGGATAATTGTTTGCTGTGAGGAGCTGCCTTGTGCATTGCAGGATGTTTAGCAGCAGCCCTGGTCTCTACCCACTAGATTCCCTTGCTGTGACAACCAGAAATGTCTCCAGGTATTACCAGATGTCCCTTGGGGGCCAAAATCGATCATGGTTGAGAATCACTGATTTAGGTCCCCTGTTAAACTGTCTTGAAACATTGTGTTTTTCCTTCTAATGATGACTACGATTTTAAGTAATTAGAAGTTATTTTCCCCACCAGATTACAAGTTCCATGAGGACAGTGACCACATAACTTCATTGCTTCGTATCCTTGGTACATAGCGTAATGCCTTGGTATATGCTAAATAAGGATTTCTCAAATGCGTGGATTGATGATATAGTAGGTAGCTGAATGACTTGGACTAAGGCAGTTAACATTGTTGAACATTTGGTTTTCTCTGGTGTAAAATAAATGATTTGAGATTTTTAGGTTTCCTATTAGTTGTAAGATTCACTGACTAAATATGAAATTAATACTTTGGAGGACTTAGTAGGTATAAGCATTGTTTTGAGGGTCATTTTATGGAATTGTAGGTTTATAGTAGTTTAGATGGAAATTTTAAAATAAAAACTCTGCTTACGATTCTTCTTACTAAGGGGAGAGCAGGGAGGAGACTATTTCATTGTAAGTTCCAGTTAGGCTGAATCAGTCCTAAGTTTTATATTGTCATTATGCTATTTTCAAGCCCTTTATGCTTTGTTTTTTCATTTTAAAACAACATATGGTAAAAGTTTTTAATGAATAAAGTTAGAGTACAAGCATAATTGAGGTTGATAATGATTTGGGGGACTGTATGATTTGAGAGTGTTTTAGTCATTTTCAGGATTAAGTATAAAATTTTTTTGGCAACATTGAAANTACCTGAAGCAGCTATAGAGCATTGCCTTTTTCTTTGATTTTCATGTATCAGGGAATGTCTCTGCCTCTTGTGTTTTAACTTTCCAGAGGAAGTTTTGATTAAATTGTAACAATTAGGAGAGTTTTTTGGTTTCTCCTTTGTGAGAATCTCTTAAAGATGAAGCAGTCCTAGTGTTAGAAAGGAGGAAAGACTTCACTGCCCTCTCCCTGCCCCAGTGTTTAGGTTAGGGGATTCTCAGCCTGGATAATTGTTTGCTGTGAGGAGCTGCCTTGTGCATTGCAGGATGTTTAGCAGCAGCCCTGGTCTCTACCCACTAGATTCCCTTGCTGTGACAACCAGAAATGTCTCCAGGTATTACCAGATGTCCCTTGGGGGCCAAAATCGATCATGGTTGAGAATCACTGATTTAGGTCCCCTGTTAAACTGTCTTGAAACATTGTGTTTTTCCTTCTAATGATGACTACGATTTTAAGTAATTAGAAGTTATTTTCCCCACCAGATTACAAGTTCCATGAGGACAGTGACCACATAACTTCATTGCTTCGTATCCTTGGTACATAGCGTAATGCCTTGGTATATGCTAAATAAGGATTTCTCAAATGCGTGGATTGATGATATAGTAGGTAGCTGAATGACTTGGACTAAGGCAGTTAACATTGTTGAACATTTGGTTTTCTCTGGTGTAAAATAAATGATTTGAGATTTTTAGGTTTCCTATTAGTTGTAAGATTCACTGACTAAATATGAAATTAATACTTTGGAGGACTTAGTAGGTATAAGCATTGTTTTGAGGGTCATTTTATGGAATTGTAGGTTTATAGTAGTTTAGATGGAAATTTTAAAATAAAAACTCTGCTTACGATTCTTCTTACTAAGGGGAGAGCAGGGAGGAGACTATTTCATTGTAAGTTCCAGTTAGGCTGAATCAGTCCTAAGTTTTATATTGTCATTATGCTATTTTCAAGCCCTTTATGCTTTGTTTTTTCATTTTAAAACAACATATGGTAAAAGTTTTTAATGAATAAAGTTAGAGTACAAGCATAATTGAGGTTGATAATGATTTGGGGGACTGTATGATTTGAGAGTGTTTTAGTCATTTTCAGGATTAAGTATAAAATTTTTTTGGCAACATTGAAATTCATGAGATATATAGTTCAGTCATTTTTATTTAGGCTAGCAGCGAGTTTGTTACAGTAATTTTGATTGGCATTTAGGGGACATTAGTATTCCCCAGTCTTCTAAATAGTCATATTTTACGATCAGTTGCTCCTCTTTTTTTAGAAGTATAGTTGGCATAGAATTAGTGCTGATACTGCTGCTTGTACATGAAATTTTAGATATTTCTTTCTAGGGCCAGTTTTCCTGTTACTGGACAACTGCTAACTCGTAATGGTATGAGAGAATGTAATCAACCTTGACCTTGAACACTGGCTGGGCTCCTGAACTCTTCAGTGAGCTCATTTTATCTGGTTTGTTTTCTCAACATCTTTCTCTGCTCCTTTCTCTCAGGATTGTGCCTCTCTACTCCTGCTTGTACAGACTGCTTTCCAGCAGCATGGACACAAGAAGCATAGTAAGATGATTATAACCCACATAAGGCAGGCCCTTTGGAAAATAATTAGGTTTAAATTGGTAGTGAAATGATGTCTTGATTGTATGGGAAGTGGTTGGGAAGCAGAATGAAGTTGTCACTTAGAATATATTGGTAAGCTTAAAGCAAACATTTAGGGAGTGAGTTGAATTTCTTCACAAAAAATAGATGAAGTGAAACAAAAGTTGTACTTACTAGTGAGCATCAATCGTATCTAAACTCTTGTGCATTTACTTGCATTCTGCTCCATATAATTTTTTGTAAAAAAAATATTACTTATCTGAGATGGGTAAATTGCTAATTTCTTAATTTGATGGTTGGAAATGAAATACATCTTATATTTTGAGGAAGTTCTTCAAACTATAAGATGGTAACAGATCACTGGCAGATACTCTGTAGTATTGGAGACAGAAGACTAAGTCAAATTTTGGATTTTCTAATTATAGAGGAGCAGATTTTGTTAGAGTTACTATTATAAGACATAAATGCCCGTGAGAAATGTTACCATGGCTTCTGATTCCTTGTCTGAGTTAGTTCTCTTAAGGTTGGTGGTAAACATGATGCGTTTGGTTTCTCTGATTTTGATTTTATGCATTTATTTCATCTTTCTGTTTCTGCTATACCAGTTTCTGATATACTGTATTCTAAACTCAAGGAAGAGTATGTAAATATGCTATTTACTGTAGGTCAGGAGATACATTAGGAACTTTGACATTGCTGTATTTAGTCAGAATGGGGAATAGAGATGATTTGTTCATGTTTTTAAAAAGAGTTTATGGCTTTTAATTCAATGTATGTTAAATTCATTAAAATAATTCTGCAATTTAGTATAATTTGTAGAGGCTGACTTGAAAGACCTAGGATTTGATTCATTTGTTTATTCATTTAACCAATACTTAATGAATACTTATTGTTTACCAGGTACTTTTCTATCTGCTAGGGTACAGTTGTAAACAAGACTGGCAAAAAGCACACTGTCTTGGACCTTATGCACTTGTAATCCTTCCTCCTTCGCCTCATCGGCTTTGCGCGCAGTGCCCTTGCTGCAGAGCCCGTGTGGCTGCGCGGGTGTTGCTGACTCCGGGCTTGCTGCTTCCCTAGGGCCTGGGTGGCTGCAGCACCTCTCTCTAAGCTCAGTTCTGCCTGGTCCACTCTCAGCATTCACTTTTACAGAGTCCAGGTTGCTTGTCTACTGTTCAAAATAATAATTGAGGGAGTAGACTTCTTAAACATGAATGTGATCTGACCTTTGTAACAGTGGGGAAGTAAGATAAGCGACAGTGTTTCATTTTATACTAATTTGCCTATCCTATTAAATCTCCATTTGGTATTTTGGAATCATAATTGTTTTTAGAAAATATAGCTTTAGGGATATTTTCTTTTGTCATGATGTATTAATTAGTCTCTGTGCAAATATTAAATTTTAAGTGGTAATCAAACCCTTATGAATTTGGAAGGATTGATTATTTTTATTTCTAAAACAAACTTTTCCTTGATTTAATTAAGTGCATGAAAAAAATTTGGTGTCTCCCTTTTATGAACACTGTTTTCTGAATTTGATTTGATTCCTTGGGGCTCATTTGAGTAGCTCATGAGTGCAGGATGAAAGTTTGGATTATGTATTTTATGATTTGGAAACTTGGGAAATGATATAATGGTCTTTTTATTTTGGGTCACGGTATCTAAAAGATTGACCAGTACCCTTGAAACTAATACAGGTTTTATGTCAACTGTATCTTATTATTTTTTTTTTTTGAAAGGTTGGTGCCTTGGTTAATTACTTTCTTTAGTAGTGTCTTGATACCATAAAGTTTTATGGTTTAAAAAAGAGGTATTTGAATTTATTTAAATGGTAAAAAAAAGATGTTGGATAAGTTAAAATTTTTGCAAACCAAAAATCTAGTTTCTAAAACAGCTGCTTGCTGTGATGGGAAAAAACAATGTCTGGCTTGGGTGACTCTAAAGTACTTTTTATTTACCAAACATTTTTAAAAGCGAACCACTTTATAATATATGGTGTTTTATATGTGCTTATTTTCCCCAGCCATTATTATGTTTCAGTGGCTCTTAGGCTAAACCTGTGAGAAAGGTAGGATAGTTGCTGCCCTCATTTCCCAAACAGGGAATCTCAGGCCTGCCGGTGTGGCTTCACCAAGGAAGTGCTGCTTGTGTTAGAGCTGAGACTGGAAGGACTGGGTTTCACTCAGCTCCTGGTGGAGATGTAAAGGGCAGCCAGCTGTGTACAGGGGCACCATCACTCGATTTTTCACAATTTTTTTGCTGGTATGATGTCCAAATATAAATTAACGGTTCTTCCCCACTTTTTAAACTTTATTTGTACAACTTCAGATTTACAGAAGAGTTGCAAGAGTGATAGAGATTTTTATATACATTTCGTCCTGATTTCACCAGCCAGTACATGTAGTCATATTTGCTTTCTTATTCTCTTTGCAGTGCACATAAATGACTTGTAAATCTCTTTTTGAACGTTTGGAGAGTAAATTGCAATTAATGCCTTTTATTTCTAAATATTAACTGTATTTTCTGAAAACAACCACAGTACAGGTATCAAAATCAGGAAGTTGATGCAGTTGTCTGCAGACCTCCTTCAGATTTCACCAATTGTATTAGTTAAGTCTTGAGTAGAAAGGAAATCTAAATCACATCACACTTGTCTCTCTGGTGTCCTTTAATCTGGAGCAGTTGGTTATTACTTTGTCTTTTATGACCTTTGATATTGATGAGAATAGGCCAGTTATTTTTAGAATTCTCTCAGTATGGAATTGTCTTCTGATGCTTCTTGATTAGTTTCAGGTTAGGCATTTTTGGCAGGAGTAATCCAAAAGTGATACTGTGTCCTCAGGAAGCACACGATGTGTATCCCATTAATAAGGATGTTAACTTTTTTCTGCAAGGTTTTTCTGTTGTCAAATGTCTTTTTTCCTGTTGTAACAAATACTTCTTTAAAAAATGGATTTATTTATTTTTGGCTATGCTGCACAGCTTGCAGGATCTTATTTCCCTGACCAGGGGTTGAACCTGTGCTCCCTGCAATGGAAATGTGGAGTCCTAGCCACTGAACTGTTAGGAAATTACCTGTAACAAATATCTTAATGGGAAGTCATTTTTGAAACTATACAAATAGCTTGTTACTCATCAAACTTTCACCCTTTATTTTTTCAAACATCCAGTTCTTGCCTGAATCAGTACTCAGATGGTCATTTTCTGAGTCTATTGTTTTATTATCAGCCTCCCACAAGAACTTTTCCTTCTTCCCATGTATGTGTGTGTGTATGTGTGTATATATATATATATATATATACATACATGTCAGTATGAATTCAAAGACTATTTTTTATTCATTGGGGTCTTTTGATGTCAGAGCTCCTTCAAGCTGGCTCCTGTATCTTCAACATGTGCTCATCAGTTTTTGGGTATTCACTTTCTTGTATAATAAAATATTCCCACCCCAACTCTAGAATCTGCCATTTCTCTGAGGAACCTTAGTTTCTTTTGGTAGTTATTGAGCTAGAAATTGTGTATTTGTCTGGACATGCTTTTATATATATATTATATCAATATACAAGGAAATTTTTTTTGTCCCATCTGCCTCTCTAAAGTGCCGCGAATTCATCCTGTCTCCAGTAACAGTCTAACACTGTTCACTGGTTCATTCTAGTCTTTCTCCTTTGCAAATTTGTAATTCCTTTCTCTGTAGTGAGAAAACACTGATTTCCATTGTCCACAATATATCTATGTATTGTTTGATCAATCCTAAAATACACAGAAAGTAGTTTCAGAGTTGCTAACCCATGTATCTCAAAACAAGCCTATTAAGTAGAATTGAGTATTTGTTTGTTCATCTTTTTTAGACTGAGGGTATAGAGTCAAAATGCTGCGTTCAAAGTTGCTTGGTTAGTTTTTTCCCTCTTAATGTAGTCTTGCTATTCCTTTGAAATATAATTTGGCTTCTTTTTTTTTCTTTTTCTGTTTGTATTCCATTTTGTTTTTTCTCCATCCATTTTTATGTTTTAGTATGTAAAATAGTAAATGTAAATCAACTGAAATCCTTCTTTACTTATTAGCTTCGGCATTATAACCACTTATGCTCTGGTTAAAAAAAAAATTTCCTTGGTATTCTTGAAAACAAGCTAAAATTTTGAGATTTAGACAGTGGAGGTCTTAAGTAAAAGATGTTTCTAGTAACACAGATTTTCATTTCACAGGTGAAAGTAAGTTAAAGCTTTCATTCTCTCTCTCGCTTTTTTTTTTTTTTTTTTTGCTGTACTGCCTGACATGCAGAATCTTAGCTCCCTAACCAGGGTTTGAACCCTTGCACCCTGCAGGGGAAGCATGGAATCTTAATCACTGGACTGTCAGGAAGGTCCCAACTTTGGTTTTCTTTTGAATGAAATCTCAGTTCACAGGGTCAGTAGACTTTCTGTAGAGGGTCAGATGGTAAAAATTAGGTTTAGTGGGCTGCTTAAGGTCTTTTCATAATCTTGGTTTTTTCACAATTCTTTTAAAGTGTAAACCAGTCTTGGCCTGAGGGCCTACAGAAATGGGCCATGGGCCATACTTTTTATGACCTTGCTTTAATTTGAAACCTGAGAAGTTGGTTAATAGTATGCTATTTGCAAATCAGAATTATAGTTAAGCTTTATAAGCCTTATTTTAACATCAAAAACAGAAACAAAATACTTTGAAAAGCTGCCTTAGTGAAAATATTTATTCAGTGTGGTTTTTGAACATCTGCCACCATGTACACATGTGTAGACACTTATTCTAGGCTCTAGAGATGTAAGTGTACAAAACAGACCCCCCAAAAAAGCCTCCACCCTCGTGGAATTTGTACTAAGTTTTTGTGTGGGTGTGTACTGGAAATGCATGTTTCTTATTTTTCCGCACGTAGTGACATTGAGCAACTAAATTTTTTTTCATATTAACTTCAGAGTGAGCATTCTTTCTTGAAAACGTGACCAAAAATGCAGCCAAGGGGGCAAACTTTGAAAAGCTTCGTTCATTTCTTCCGATCTCCCATTTATGACACTTTCATTTTGTAGCTACACTGACTCATTAAAGGAAGAGAAGAGAAACCTCATTAACTGGGCACAGAACACAGGCCTCTTTTAGCAATAAGGACACGTGTATTCTCCTTGGCTCAGTGCTAAAGAATCTGNAGCTACACTGACTCATTAAAGGAAGAGAAGAGAAACCTCATTAACTGGGCACAGAACACAGGCCTCTTTTAGCAATAAGGACACGTGTATTCTCCTTGGCTCAGTGATAAAGAATCTGTCTGCCAGTGCAGGAGATGCAGGTTCAGTCCCTGGGTCAGGAAGAACCCAGGGAGGAGAAAATGGCAACCCACTCCAGCGTTCTTCCCTAGGAAATCCTATGGACGGTGGAGCCTCGTGGGCTACAGTCCTTGGGACTGCAAAGAGTTGGACGTGACTGAGTATTCATGCAAACATGTACGATGGACTCTTAAGGAAATAGTGTTTAAAAATACTACCCACAGTTGAGGGGCTCTGTGAAAGCAGTTGGCTTGTGTAGTTTTCTTGAAATACAGAGGAAGTTTCCCTGATAATGCTAATGTGCATTTACCTAATAAAAGCTTAAAAACTATATGCAGGTTATTTATCTTGTGCCTGGCTAACTTAACTGNCTGTGAAAGCAGTTGGCTTGTGTAGTTTTCTTGAAATACAGAGGAAGTTTCCCTGATAATGCTAATGTGCATTTACCTAATAAAAGCTTAAAAACTATATGCAGGTTATTTATCTTGTGCCTGGCTAAGCTAACTGTCAACCCCTTTGTATAAAAATCACCAAAGTTGAGTTTTTCTCCATATTGCATGTTAGTTGCTGAAATGACTTCTTTCTCTGAGTAGTTTTTCTATAAGCATTTAACAAGCCAGCAAGCGCCCTCCACCTTTTAAATGCTTTATTGAGGTTTGTGTGTTAGTCACCCAGTCATGTCCGACTCTTTGAGGCCCTGCCAGGCTCCTCGGTCTGTGGGATTTTCCAGGCAAGAATACTGGAGTGGGTTGCCATTTCCTTCTCTAGGGGATCTTTCAGACTCCAGGATCTAATCTGGGTCTCCCACGTTGCAGGCAGGCTCTTTAGTATCTTAGCCACTAGGGAAGATTATTGAGCTATGGTAGTGACTGCTTTTGTAAGGATCCTTAGCATACTTAGCTTTTTTTTTTAATATGCCAAGAAAAAAGTGATTTATATTTATATTTTTATAACAATTCCTCTTATTGGGCAAGAATTTCCCAATTCATGTTCTTGTTCTGTCAGAGCACTCAGAACCTCTCATAAATATCTATCTCTGCTTTGGTAGTTCAGATAGTTCAGTCGCTGAGTCATGTCCGACTCTTTGTGACCCCATGGACTGCAGCATGCCAGGCCTCTCTGTTTATCACCAACTCCTGGAGTTTACTCATACTCGTGTCCATCTCATCCTCTGTCATCCCCTTCTCTCGCCTTCAATCTTTCCCAGCATCAGGGTCTTTTCAAGTGAGTCAGCTCTTCGCATCAGGTGGACAAAGTATTGGAACTTCAACTTCAATATCAGTCCTTTCAGTGAACAATCAGGACTGATTTCCTTTAGGATGGACTGGTTGGATCTCCTTGCAGTCCCAAAGGACTCTCAAGAGTCTTCTCCAACACCACAGTTCAGAAGCATCAATTCTTCAGCACTCAGCTTTCTTTATAGTCCATCTCTCACATCCATACGTGACTACTGGAAAAACCATAGCCTTGACTACATGGACCATGTTGGTAAAGTAATGTCTCTGCTTTTTAATATGCTATCTAGGTTGGNGAAGAAGAAGAAGGACAGAAAAAGAAGAAGAAGAAGAAAAAGTAGAAGCAGAAGAAGCTGCAGCAGAATCAGAAAAAGATGAAGCTGAGAAGAAGAAGAAGAAGGTGAGAAGAAGAAGAATAAGAAAAAGAAGAAGAAGAAGATGAAGAAGATGAAGAAGGTGAAAAGAAGAAGAAGAAGAAGTTGAGAAGAAGAAAAAATGAAGAAGAAGAAGTTGATGAGAAGAAGAAGTATAAGAAGAAGAAGAGGCAGAAGAAGGTGAAAAGAAGAAGAAGAAGGTGAGAAGAAGAAGAAGGTGAAAGAAGGAGAAGAAGAAGGTGAGAAGA
>SJYW01015796.1:200551-212117 GCA_006410735.1 Raphicerus campestris
CTTGTAGGTCTTTGGTGAACATTTCTTGCCTCTTCTCAATCTTTGCCTCCATTCTTTTTCTGAGACCCAGAATTATCTTCACTATCATTATCTTGAATTCTTTTTCTGGAAGTTTGCCTGTCTCCATTTCATTTTGTTGTTTTTTGGGGGTTTTGTCCCTTCATCTGCAACATAACTTTGTGCTTTTTCATCATGATTAACTTTCTGTAATATGGGTTTTGTTTTAGCCTCTGTGAGGCTGTGCAGATTCTTCTCTCTGCCTTCTGATGGATGAGGTTAAGAAGCTTGTGTAAGCTTGTTGACAGGAGGGACTGGCAGTGGGAAAAACTATATTTTTGCTCTGGTGGGCAGGGCCTTGCTCAGTAAAACTTCAGTCCAGTTCTCTGCTGATGGGTTGGGCTGCACTCCCTCCTGGGTGGTTGTTTGGCCCAAGGTGACCCAGACTGTGTGGCAGCGCCTGCTGACCCCTGCCTCCAGGAGGCCCTCCAACACAGCAGGTAGTTTTGGTTCAGTCTCCCTGTGGGTACACTGCTCCTTTCCTCTGGGTCTTGGTGAGGGAAAAATTTTGTTTGTGACCTTCAAGACTGGAGTCTCTTTCCTCCAGTCCTCTGCAAGTCCTGTAATCAAATCCCGCTGGCCTTCAAGGTCAGATTCCCTGGGGAGGCCCAGTCCCTTTTTTGAATCCCCAGGCCTGGAAGACGGGGATTCAGAAGCTTCAGAACAGTGCCAGGACTTCTTTTGTATTACTGTTCTCCAGTTTGTGGGTGGCCCACCCNCCAGGAGGCCCTCCAACACAGCAGGTAGTTTTGGTTCAGTCTCCCTGTGGGTACACTGCTCCTTTCCTCTGGGTCTTGGTGAGGGAAAAATTTTGTGTGTGACCTTCAAGACTGGAGTCTGTTTCCTCCAGTCCTCTGCAAGTCCTATAATCAAATCCCGCTGGCCTTCAAGGTCAGATTCCCTGGGGGGTCCCAGTCCCTTTTTTGAATCCCCAGGCCTGGAAGACGGGGATTCAGAAGCTTCAGAACAATGCCAGGACTTCTTTAGTATTACTGTTCTCCAGTTTGTGGGTGACCCACCCAGCGGGTGTGGGGTTTGATTTTATCGTGGTTGTGCTCCTCCTACCATCTCACTGCTGTTTCTTCTTTGTCTTTGGACCTGGGGTATCTCTGGTGGTTTCCCATGTCGTCCTGTTGATGGTCGTTCAACAGCTAATTGGAATTTTGGCGCTCTCGGAGGAGACGAGCGCACGTCCTTCTACTCCGCCATCTTAAATCAGAACTTGTACATGTTTTTAACTGTGGATTCAAGGTGTCCACCGAAAAGAGCACAATTTGAGAGTTGTGAGTTAAGTTTATTTGGGGCAAAATGATTGATTGCAGCCAGGGAGGCAGCACATCAGATAGCTCTGAGAGACTGCTCCAGAGAGGCAGTGGGAGGAAGGTCAATACATGAGGTTTTGGTGAAGGTGGAGTTCAGTACCATTAAGCACTCATTTTACAAAAGGTTTTCTGCTAGTTCCAGAGGATCAGATGTTACCATGAAGGGGTTTAGTGCTTTTCTAGGTATGAGGGGCCGAAAGGATTGAGATTATAATGTTCCTAGAAACTACAGACACAGTGCGTCACTCCGCCCTGAGCTCCCTCAGGGGGTGCTGAAGGTCAGCAGCTGCAGCAGCACCGGGTTCAGGCTCTGCAGAGGCAGATGGCAAGTGCCCTTGCTCAGTTGTTGGCAGTGTGACTGGTAAGTGCCAGTTTGTAGCTGACAGAGGCTTTTTATAAGATCCTTATACATGTAAATATACCTACCATATTGGAGAAGGCAGTGGCACCCCACTCCAGTGCTCTTGCCTGGAAAATCCCATGGACGGAGGAGCCTGGTGGGCTGCAGCCCATGGGGTCCCACAGAGTCGGACACGACTGAGCGACTTCACTTTCACTTTTCACTTTCATGCATTGGAGAAGGAAATGACAACCCACTCAAGTGTCCTTGCCTAGAGAATCCCAGGGACAGAGGAGCCTGATGGGCTGGCGTCTGTGGGGTTTCACAGAGTCGGACATGACTGAAATGACTTAGTAGCAGCAGCAGCAGCAGCATACTTATCATCAGTTCAGTTCAGTCGCTCAGTGGTGTCTGACTCTGCGACCCCATGAATCACAGCACACCAGGCCTGCCTGTCCATCACCAACTCCCGGAGTTCACTCAGACTCCTGTCCATATGCAATGCATATTTGCAAATGCTGTGAAATGGGAAGATTTAATATATGCAAAGCTATGCAGTATATATTCCCATCCTTGTCTTATTTTTGGCACTTAGTGATCCTCCAGTAGGAAAGCACGCAGTCTGTTTAGATTTTAATGCGTTCTCATTAGAAAATAGCTACTTCTTTAGTCCTTTGTGAACATTACTACTGCTTGTCAGGAGAGGTTTGTTGATGAATATGCTGTACATATTCATCAAACCGTGTGGAAGCAGAATCATAGCTGTCACAGGCATGCGCTTTTCCAGTCAGTCCATTTCACTTCCATTTTCTTTATTAAACCTTTTGTTATTTCTAACTACATTTCATTTGTCTGAATGCCCTTCCCAGTAGCATGTTTTATTTTGGCACTGAATTATATTCCCAGTGTTCTTGTTTTCATGAGGCAAAGTCTTAACGTTCTCATGGATCCCCCAGTTTCTAAATACTATTTCGATAAGTTACTCTTCTTAAAAAATGCCTGTGGGAACATGAGAGGGGAGAAGACAAAGGTGCTCAGGCACTAATTGTTGACTTTACACAACTTTTTAATATACACATTTCAAATTAGTGTCTCCAAAAAATTACCTGTGAGTCAGACACGACTGAGCAGCTGAACATTACCACCACATTTCAGAGACCTTTGAAATCATCAGTGAGTTATCCGAGCTGACAGTGGTAAATCTCAGAATACTGAGAATCTATTTGTTGTTGTTTTTCAGTCACTCAGTCGTGTATGACTCTGTGGCCCCATGGACTGCAGCACGCCCGGCTTCCCTATCTTTTCACTATCTCCTGGAGTCTGCTCAAACTCATGGCCATTGAGTCGATGATGCCATCCAACCATCTCATCCTCTGTCGCCCTCTTCTCCTCCTGCCCTCAATCTTGCCTGGCATCAGGGTCTTTTCCATTGAGTCAGCTCTTGGCACAATGTCGCCAGAGTATTGGAGTTTCAGCTTCAGCATCAGTCCTTCCAGTGACTATTCAGGACTGATTTCCTTTAGGATTGACTGGTTTGATCTCCCTGCTGTCCCACTGTCCAAGGGACTGTATTCTAGAGTCTTCTCCAGCCACCATAGTTCAAAAGCATGAGTTCTTCAGTGCAGTGTGCAGCCTTTTTTTTTTTTTTACTGTCCAGCTCTCACATCCATACATGAATACTGGAAAAACCATAGCTTTGAGTAGACGGACATTTGTAGGTCAAGTAATGTCTCTACTTTTTAATATGCTGTCTAGGTTTGTCTTAGCTTTTCTTCCAAGGAGGAAGCGTCTTTTAATTTCATGGCTGCAGTCGCCATCTACAGTTATTTTGGAGCCCAAGGAAATAAAGTCTGTTAGTTACTGTTTCCATTGTTTCCTCATCTATTTGCCAAGAAGTGATGGGACTGGATGCTATAATTATAATCTTAGTTTTTTAAATGTTGAGTTTTAAGCCAGCTTTTTCACTCTTCTCTTTCACCTTCATGAAGAGGCTCTTTAATTCCTCTTTGCTTTCTGCCATAAGGATGGTGCTGTATAATACTACAGCAATTGTGTGTCTATTACCCTCCCTTTCCACTTTAGTAGATTGTTACATAGTTGGGGTGAAGGTCTTCATGTTACCTTTTATCCCCTGAAGAGCTTAATGTATTGTGCATATCTACAGTAGCTTATCAGTGGATATTGACTTAAGGAACAGCTTTGACCTGTTAATTGGTTCAGTTTGGCTTCATATTTCTCATTTCTTTGTTTTAGTCGGTTTTACCTGGAAAATAAAACTTAGTGATCTGAGAAAGGTTATTTTGTGAGTGCTTATGATTAACTCTCAAAGTAAACTTGAAAATAAGTATACAAGGGTGATTATGATACATCAGTCATAAATTATGTTGGAGATTGTTTCAGAGACATTCTGCTTCTTTGGAATAATTCTTTATTTCCATGGATACTGGCATAGGGTTGTAGATACAGGGTTGCAGAGATTGTTAAAAGTAAAGTTTGGGGGCATGGCAAGTTAAGAAATGTACATCATCAGTCTGGCCTTGGCGTTCTGCTCCTTTGAGCAAAATAGATCTGTTGCATTCAGGTGCATTTAGATATGAAGAAGCTGAATAAATTTATTTTTCTAGCTGGAATTTGTTTATGTGATTATCTTTAGAACATAGTAAGCTAATTTATCATTTAAATCAGTTTGTATTTGATGTGTGCAAGGAACTATTTCAGACATTGCAAAGGGTATAAAAAAAGACTGATGTTGGTAACTTTTTATTGAGAATTTGTAGTATGTAATGTCATTGTTTTCTGAAGTGGGTGGATGAATGGAGATACTAGGAAATGGACCAAACAGGAAACAGATTATGGGCAAAACAATTTTACACTGTGATTAAGTTGCCATGAAGAGAGTAAGCAGGGTGTATAACAGTTACAGGAAGAGAAGGATCTGTGTCTATTTTGTCTGCACACATAGCTACATACATACATACCACTGGTGGCAGGGTATGGTTTTTATTTATTTTTTAGGGTATGATTTTAGATATGAAAATTTCTCCCATCCTCATTCTTCTGATTACAACTAAGAAAAACAACTGTAAATTTTATACTTGTGTCTTTTGCATCTTTAGATACTTGCTAATCTTTTAAAAAGGAAATAAAACAAAGATTGCCCTTCAAGCCTATCTTTTGGCAAGCTGAATTATCCAGAGGGAAGTTAATCATGTTTTATTTTCTGTATAAATAACTTCAGTATTACTTTCTACCTACAAGTGTGAGCTAGAGCAGTGCCTCTCAAAATTTTTTTTTGCTGCAGCCCACTGTAAGAGATATAGTTTGTATCATGACCCAGTAGTTACATATGTAAATATATAACAGGGAAAAAAAAATCTCATCAGGGATTAGTCATTGTGCTTTATTATTTTCTGTTTTGTTCTGCTTTGTTTGAATAGGACTAGAATTACCTTGACAAGCTTTTCATTTATTAGGTTAAATTATAATTTGAAGGAAAGTAAAAGATGAAGAAAAGATTTATTCTGTGCTGGAAGGAATGGTGTAAAATGGAAAAAGAAATGTGTGATCAGACTTTAATTTTGAAAATTGTCTATGCCTAGTAAATCATACTCAGTTTTTAGACATTTTTCTGAACGTTTTTCCTGGTCTTGTTTTTGTACTTCTTTTATTTATGAAGTTGCAATTATATAAAGTCATTAGTAAAACTTTACAGCTCTTAGATACAGTGGTATGCTGTCATTTTCCTCAAGACATTGTGTTTTTCAGTTCTGACATTTTCATTTGGTTCTTTTTTGTAGTTTCTCATTCTGTGCTGAAAACATCACATTTATTGGAAGAGTTTTCTCCTTTACCTTATTTATAATGAGTATAACTTCTTTAAAGTTCTTAGTGATACTTGCAACAGAAGCTTTATTTTATTGTTAGCATCTGTTGGTTATTTTTTTCTCTTGATCAGTGTGGACAGATTTTCTGGGAGAGCGGGTGAGTGAGTGAGAGTGAGAGCGAGACAGTGTGTGTATGTGTGTGTGTTTTGCTGTGTCAAATAAATTTGGCTCATACACTGGATATTTTCAATATTGTGGTACTTTATTCTCTGAAAAATGTTGATTTTTGTTTAGCAGACATTTAGTTCGGTTTGATTCAGGATACAAGTTCTGTCTTGCCTTTTTCAGTTCAGTTCAGTCCCTCAGTCGTGTCCGACTCTGCGACCCCATGGACTGCAGCACACCAGGCCTCGCTGTCCATCACCAACTCCCGGAGTTCACTCAAACTCATGTCCATTGAATTGGTGATGCCATCCAACCATCTCATCCTGTCGTCCCCTTCTCCTCTCGCCTTCAGTCTTTCCCAGCATCAGGGTCTTTTCAGATGAGTCAGCTCTTCGCATCAGGTGGCCAAAGTATCGCAACTTCAGCTTTAACATCAGTCCTTCCAATGAGCATTCAGGACTGATTTCCTTTAGGATGGACAGTTGGATCTCCTTGCAGTCCCAAAGGACTCGCAAGAGTCTTCTCCAACACCACAGTTCAAAAGCATCAATTCTTCTGTGCTCAGCTTTCTTTATAGTCCAGCTGTCACATCCATACATGACTACTGGAAAATCCATAGCCTTGACTAGATGGACCTTTTTTGGCAAAATAATGTCTCTGCTTTGTATATGCTGTCTAGGTTGGTCATAACTTTCCTTCTCAAGGAGTAAGTGTCTTTTAATTTCATGGCTGAAATCACCATCTGCAGTGATTTTGGAGCCCCTCAAAATAAAGTCAGCCACTGTTTTCCCCATCTGTTTGCCATGAAGTGATGGGACCGGATGCCATCATCTTAGTTTTCTGAATGTTGAGCTTTAAGCCAACTTCTTCACTCTCCTGTTTCACTTTCTTCCTTTTCACTTTCATCAAGAGATTGTTTAGTTCTTCTTCGCTTTTTGCCAGAAGGCTGATGTCATCTGCATATCTGAGGTTATTGATATTTCTCCCGGCAATCTTGGTTCCAGCTCGTGCTTCATCCAGCCTAGCATTTTTCATGATGTACTCTGCATATAAGTTAAATAAGCAGAGTGACAATATACAGCCTTGATGTACTCCTTTCTCAATTTGGAACCAGTCTGTTGTTCCCTGTTCAGGTCTAACTGTTGCTTCCTGACTTGCGTACAGGTTTCTCAAGAGGCAGGTCAGGTGGTCTGGTATTCCCATCTCTTTCAGAATTTTCCACAGTTTATTGTGATCCACACAGTCAAAGGCTTTGACATAGCCAGTAAAGCAGAAGTAGATGTTTTTCTGGAACTCTCTTGCTTTTTCCATGATCTAATGTCAGTTCAGTTTTCAGAGCATTTCTTTTGCTGTTTGGATGCGCTCAGCATTTGTGCCACTCGGTTGTCTAGGTCCCGGGTAATGGCTTACATAGGTATTAGTTCTCAAAGCCTTTGCGGGGCTTCTTTGGGTCTGTTTCATGCAGGTGCATTTTGGATGAGTCCAGGACTTCAGTTGGCACACAGATTCAGGGGCTCCCCTTCTTTAGTTCTCTCTGGGATTCCCGTCTCTCTCCAGATCCCAGTGCATCCTTTTCCCTGTTCTCTGGCCAGAAAGTTAGCCTTCAGAGAGAAGTGGCAAGAAAAAGAAAATGGTGTTTTTTGGGTAGTAGGGGCCTTTCATCCTATCTGGAGATGGCTTTTCTCTTGGGTTTTTTATGCTGAAATGGCAAAACAGTGGCTGACCTTTAACCCCTAGCAGGGCCTGGGAAGATCAGGGGGAGCGGGAGTTTTTCTTCCCTCACCCCAGCCTCCCCCTAGTAGCAGAGAAGATTCCTTTTACCTCGTCTTGTGGGTGGCTGAAGGGGATTTTCCCTAGTGCCTTTGATTGTAGTATGGGCTTCTCTGGTGGCTCAGAGGGTAAAGCATCTGCCTGCAATGCAGGAGACCTGGGTTCAATCCCTGGATTGGGAAGATCCTGTGGAGAAGCAGTGGCAGTCCACTCCAGTACTTTTGCCTGGAACATTCCATGGATGGAGGAGCCTGGTAGGCTACAGTCTGTGGGTTCGCAAAGAGTCGGACACAACTGAGCAACTTCACTTTTTGATTGTAGTATTGGCTGCACCATTTGATAACGCCAGCTCTGGGATCAAAGCCAGAGACCACAGAGAACATTAAACACGGAAATTTACTTCAACATCGACACACAGCTCCCTGCCCGCTGTAACTGGTCACTGTTCAGGTTAACTCCAGTCGGTCTGGTGTTCCCTTTTTCAGAGTTCTCATGTAGTTAATTTTTTGTATTAGTCTGTAGAGTTTACTTGTGACAGTGGGGGAGAAACGCCACAGTTGCTTCCTCCGCTTTGACTAACTCCTGTGCACTTTTCTAACTTAAACTTTTTATTGTGTATTGGAGTATAGCCAATTGACAGTATTGTGATAGTTTCAGGTAAACAGCAGAGGGACTCAGCCATACATATACATGTACCCATGCTCCCCCAAACTCCCCTCCCATCCAGGCTGCCACAGAACACTGAGCAGAGTTCCATGTACTATATGCTAGGTCGTTACTGGTTATCCATTTTAAACATAGCAGTGTGTGTGTGTGTGTGTGTGTGTGTGTGTGTGTGTATATATATATATATATATGTATGTTCATTGGGCTTCCCTGGTGGCTCAGTGGTAAAGAATCCACCTGCAGTGCAAGAGACCTGGGTTCGATCCCTGGGTCAGGAAGATCCCCTGGAGGAGGAAATGGCAACCCACTCTAGTATTCTTGCCTGGGAAATCCCATGGACAGAGAGGAGCCTGGAGGAGCCTACAATTCTTGGGGTCGCAAAAGAGTCAGAGGTGACTTAGCAACTAAATAACATGTCCATTATAAACTCCCTAACCATCCCTTCCCCACAACCCCCCCCCACTGCAAACCGTAAGTTCCTTCTCTAAGTCTATGAGTCTTTTTTCTGTTATAAGTTCATTTGTATCATTTCTTTTTAGATTGCACATAAAAGAGATGTCATAGGTTATGTCTCCTTCTCTTTTTTTAAGAATATTTTTTAACCCCATTTATTCCAGGCACTGGGAAAGGTTGAATAAATTTAAATGTTGAATGAAAAGACCATGCAGATAAGTTCTTGTAGCCTGTATTTAGTTTTTTAAAGGATAACCTTTTGGGGGAGAGTTGATAGTTTTTCTTTGTTCCTAATGCAGTGTTAAGTGTTCCTTTTTGACAGTATTCAGAACTGTAATATTAACCTTAGATGTCTGTCATGCTTGAGAAATGGGATGTTTTGCTTAATAATAAGCTAATTATTTATGTGAAACTGCTTGTAGCTGATAGTTAAAGATAATTATTATGAAGGATATAAACATTTGTGTTTGTTAGTACTCTTGTTGGCACCTTGATATATATATATGAATATGATCAAATTCTGGCTCCTCACCCCCACCCTCCCGCCACCGTTTTTTAAACTAGAGGATTTCTCCTCTCTCCAAAAGCTTGGTATATAGATTTGATCTTACTGGACAGATTTTTGCATAATTCAGATTTAAAAATTTTTAAATAGACATTTCCTTTTTATAATGTCTTATAATTTAAAAGGATTCTGGTTTTGATATTCTGAGAAAGGTGTACATCTTCACCATATCACATTGTTACCTTCATTGTTTACTTAACTATACTCTACAAGGTGTGTCTTTCTGTTCATTAGAACATTGTCCATCTCCAGAAGCAGCCCATCAGTCTGTGAGAAGGGACTGTATACTTGCTCTATTGGACCCATAGTGCCAGGCATTAATTGAGTATCTTTGGAATGAGTAATGAATTGTTGGATCATGGGTGATTTGCATATTTTGCCATCTACATGCTTTTTTTGCATTTTTCAGTTTTTCCATACTAAAATATTTTTATAACCAGAAAAAAAAGTTAGAAGACTTTTTTTTTTTAAGATTATTTTTTATGTTCTCTCACTGTTTTTTAGATGTCACATTTCAGGTTTTATGCTTTGGTGTTTGCAGTTATTTAGGCGCCCCCCTCTTTTTTTTGTCCCCTTAAGAGGCGTTTTAAACTTTGTTCTGAAGTTGTCATAACATGTTAATGTTAGTCTCTCAGTCTCGTCCGACTCTTTGCAACGCGATGGCCTGTAGCCCAACAGTCTTCTCTGTCTATGGACTTACCTAGGCAGGAATACTGGGGTGGGTAACCATTCTGGGTCTCCTACCCCGCAGGAGGATTCTTCATCATTTGAACCACCAGGGAAGTTTTCATACTGTCACAGTATTCAGTATAAAATTGGGAGTGCTGCCTTGGTTAAAAGCCTGATGTGATGGTCCTGTCACAGAATCTCTGTGATATGTCTTTTACTTAGCCTTTGCTCTTTAAAACTTTCTGATTGCTCAAGAATATTGTTACTCCAGTAGAAATTAACCCAAGTTTTTGGAGAGTTTTGTTTTACTTTTTACAGAGATGTGCTTTCAGAACCTTAGGAAAAAGTCAATATTGTTCACATTATTCTTTCAGAATATGATTTTCTTGATGTTGTATCTGCTCCTGTTAGTGTTCCCTGGTCACATTTTGTATGTCCTGTGTGTCTGATTTTATATGTCACTTTGTTACATGCTTCTAGTATCAAACATTTTTGTTGTGTTCCAAACCAAAATTAATATGGAAGATTGTGCCATATAAAGAAAGGAGACCTCATATATTAGGGAGTGAGGAATTTTGAATATAGAGAATATATAATTTTTGATTTGTTGAGGCAGAATTTGTAATGAAGTGTATTGGTTTTCAGGTATTAAAGTCGGTGAATATTATGTTCTTTAAAATGACGGTCAGTGAAACTAGACTGTTACTCAACCTTTTATTCCCATATGCAAAATACTGAGTTTCTATTTTTTAAAGTTATTTAGGAAAAGGCAGAGAAGGTTTTTATTTTGAAGTTATAGTTTCTACTTTGAATTATAAAAATGATTTTTTGTGCAAAAATATTTATGTAAAGTAAAAAGTCTGTGCAGTTAAGTTAGAAAAATAAAGATAAATCATTCACAGCTTTCTTGTGCTCTCTTCACTTTCTGTTGCTGTGCATTGTAACACATTGCCACAAATTTGGCTTGAGGCTTAAAGCACCGTGTGCTTATTTCACAGTTTCCATGGATCAGAACCAGGTACTGGTTCACTGGATCCTCTGCTTGTGGTCTCAGCAGGTGAGGTCAGTGCGTCAGCAAGGTTGTGCTTTCATTTAAGGTTTGTGGTCTCCTCTCCCCCAGTTCATTCATGTTGTTGGCTGAATATGGTTTCTTACTGGTGTAAATGGATTGAGGCCCCATTTTATTTGCGGGGTGGGGGTGGGGGAACTCGCTGAGCTCCTGGCAGGCGCCCTCGGGTCCTGGGCGTCATGGCGCCTTCTCATGTGTGTTCACTTGGCCAGAACAGGGGGCTAGTTCTCTGGTGTCTCTTGTGTGCATGTGCTAAGTCGCTTCAGTTGTGCCGGACTCTGTGCGACTCTGTAGCCTGTCAGGCTCCTCCGTCCACGGGATTCTCCAGGCAAGAATACTGGAGTGGGTTGCCGTGCCCTCCTTCAGGGGCTCTACCTGACCCAGGGATTGAACCTGTGTCCCTTACGTCTCCTGGACCGGCGGGTGGGTTCCTTACCTCCAGTGCCGCCCAGGAGGCTGCTCTTGGGAGGACGGTAGCTCTGCTGGATGAGGCTTCACTCTCAAGGCCATGTACGTGTGTGCTCACGCGCTCGCTGAGTGGTGTCTGACTCTCTGCGACCCCATGGACCGTACCCCACCAGGCTCCTCTGTCCATGGGATTCCCAGGGAAGGAGACAGGAGTGAGTTGCCATTTCCTTCTCCAGGAGTTCTTCCCAACCCAGGGAT
>SJYW01015796.1:223454-257950 GCA_006410735.1 Raphicerus campestris
TGACTGTATAGAGCTTCTCCATCTTTGGCTGCAAAGAATATAATCAATCTGATTTCGGTGTTGACCATCTGGTGATGTCCATGTGTAGAGTCTTCTCTTGTGTTGTTGGAAGAGGGTGTTTGCTATGACCAGTGCATTTTCTTGGCAAAACTCTATTAGTCTTAGCCCTGCTTCATTCTGCATTCCAAGGTTAGAGGATGTCATTACTATACACTGAGCTACTATATATAATTTACAAGGATACATTTCTGTAATTTTTGAGGAAAGTGACAATAAAGTTCATTTGATAAAAAATATACAACAGTTCCAGAAAAAGTACACAAAAACATACTACTGTAGAATTTCTTTTTCAGTATGATTCCAAAATCATCTGCTTTCAACAAATGCTAGTATGTCACTCAGAATCATCTGTAATTCTATTTTTTTTAATTCATTTATATTTAACACAGTAAATGTTGAGAGAATTAGTTTTGAGCTGGGAGAGAATGCATAGTGATAGAGATGGAACACTAGGCATGTGAAAGACACATTCACAGAACTTTTGTACATTCTCAGTACTTATTGCATCTGAACTACATCCAACTTAGAACAGAATGCTGGACAAAGTGAAGGATGTGATGAATAAGATTAGATAGTATCAGCCTCCTTATGAACACCATGCATCTCAAAATCACCAAAAGCATCATAGCCAGATACTGTCTCAAATGGAGCCCTATGACATTAAAAATAGCTTTTCCTCAAGTGATTGCTTGAGGTTATCTTGGCTTTGCTCCAAAAATCTCCTATTAGCAATTGCTTAGCTTCCATAAAAGACATAGATATGCTGCAGATGCTTCAGTTACTCTGTCAAGTCACAGGGGATAAGTGACTGAGAAAGATGTACAGCAAGAGAGCACTTTCCACTCAGAGCTCAGCTCAGTGGCCACGTTTCAAATTGCTTTCTGATTACCCACAATCCTTTGCTTTCTAGGTCTTTCCAGCATGATGTGAATGTAACGAAAATAATATCTTCTGTCGTATTCAGAAAGTCTAAGCTCTTGNACCACTAGGCCATTCATGTATGACCTAAATCAAATCCCTTATGATATACCTGTCTCTTATACACATCTCTTTGCTTTCTAGGTCTTTCCAGCATGATGTGAATGTAACGAAAGTAATATCTTCTGTCGTATTCAGAAAGTCTAAGCTCTTGTGAACAAAATTATGGCACAAATGTAGAGAATGGCCTTATACCTGAAGTGGTATGTTTTAGTACTTGTCGTGAGAAACCAAACTTCTGATATACTCTGTTTATCACAATAGGGGAAAGAGGCATTAAAGATTAATTGCTATATGTCTGATTCTTTTTTTTTAATACTTTATTCTATTTTACAGTACTGTATTGGTTTTGCCATACATTGACATGAATCAGCCACAGGTGTACAAGATCTCCCCATGCAGAAGCCCCCTCCCACCTCCTTCCCCACCCCATCACCCTGGATCATCCCGTACACCAGTCCCAAGCATCTTGTATCCTGTATTGAACNGATGTGAGCAGAACCAGTTTGAGAATCAGAGGTAAATAATCAAAGGACATAAATTGCAGTATGTTTCTTGAGTGAAAATAGATGACTGGAGGAGGGTGCGTGGATTAGAATAATATTACTGTGTCTCCAAACTATCTGGATAATCTTAAATAAATCAGTTAACTTTTGTTTGATTCAGCTTTTTCCCCCTCTTTACATCTTGTTTTCTCAAAACTTAAAGTATTGGTAAAACATATTTTGAGATGAACAGCTAGTGAATTGAAGCTTAAGGTATGGGTTAAAATAATGGGTATGCTGTATGTTTAAGGTAAATCTAACTGTAAGATAGAAATGTTGGTGGTTAGAAAATTTCATTGTTCTAAAACTTTAAAAAGGCTCAAATGTCTAAACAGTGTGTCTTGAACTTTTTTTTGTGCATAAGAAACTTGCACAAATTACCTAGGGATCTTGTGGAAATGCAGGTTCTGATTCCCTGAGGGTGGGTCATTTAGACTCTGGTAAAACCAAAGCAGATCAGACTCTGGTGAAGTTTCTCCTGGGAGCTGTTCAGTCTCTCAGTGGTATCCGACTCTCTGCGACTCTATGACTGCAGCACGCCGGGCTTCCTTGAGAGTAGACCTTGTTCAGCCCTGAGTGCTCTGGCTCTCTTGGAAAGGTTCCTTTTCCTCTCCTTCCGTTGGAAGCATGCAGTATTCACTTTCAGAATTCGTTTGGTATCAGGTGCAACTGTGTCCTGAGACAGCCCTCTTTGCTTACACGCTACTGTCAGCATCATTTAGTGCTTTGTAAGTACAGCCACAATTAATGCAAAGTATAAAAAAAATCGCTCATGATATTGGAGGCTTAGGAATTCTTGTGTTTTTGCTACTGATAGAACATGAAGAAACAGTTGAAAGACATTTCAGATTTTTTAGTCTTAGTTCTCTCAAGTTTCTAGTTGGTAACATAACCAAGTTTACCAAATATTGTTATTTTAAAGCTTTTCTACAGCATTTAAATCATACATAACTTTTTTTTTTGCCATTTTATGTGGCAGGCACGTAAAAATACCTAGTGTGATCAGTGAAGGAAATTCCATACTGTAACATCATAATACGGTGTTTCTGAAGGTTATTGTGGAAGAAGTGTTCATCTGTATAGCTTAATACTGAAACCCCTAACACTTTTGAAGCTTTGGAATCTTCACAGTAAGGAAGAAAGGCCCATTTATTGTGGTGTGTACTCATGATTCTTATGTGCTGTGAGTTTATAATCAAGAAATTTTGTTATAAATCAAAGAAAAAGGTGTATTTGTTTTTTTTTAAACTCACTACACTAATTGCTTTTATTACTCACCACTCAGTATTTAAAAACTCTTACCAGCAACTTGGCAATTTTATTCAGCCTTAACTCTCAAAATAATCATTTCTATAAAATAATGCATTAAATATGAGACTATTTTGTCTATTTTTCCAGCATTGAGGAATAGATGACTTTTAACAAAGAAATGTCTTGGCTTTTCATTAAATTTAAGCAGTTTTTTAAATGGATGTATTATTTGCCTGCCTAGGTGGATCATTATTTGCATGTACGGTAGTCAAAGGAAAATAAATCAGACATATGAACTGAGGAACAAATATGCTAGATTTGGGGGGGACATCAGTGAAAACTATTTCAGACTTCAAAACAATAGCTTTCACCAGAGCAGACAGTCTTGAACCCTTGGTTGGTTAAACCTAAAACTTTAATGTCCACACGTCAACATTACTGCCCTTTTATTGAATATTTCAAGTACTAAACAGCCAGAACCTTGGAATAGATACTTATAAATTGGTGCTATCGGTCTCTTCATTTTCCTAATAATGACCTTAAGAAGGGATTTGAAGGAACAAATGATGGATCATCTAGTCTTTTTGCAGAATGAAGATCCTTTACTCCCTGGTCCTTGGGTCTAAGAAATTTTTCAAGAATGCAGTTTTGATTTAGTGCTGTGTATGATTTCTATGAAATGACTCTAGGTGAAATGCTTACCTAATTACACTCAAAATTTGAACCTGCTTCTAGCAGCCATAATTTCATTTTAACTAGTATGTATTTGGGAGATGGGTTTTCTCATGCTTCTGGATATGGGAAAATTGAAGCAGTGAACTTGCTGTTGAAGGGTTCTTCGTTGTGCTTAGAAAGGTCCCAGGAGACTCACATTCTTCAGATTAGAAAAAGGATAAGAAACACTGATCAGCGAAGCAGCTAAAACATGTTTTCATAGGACAGATTTTTAGAATCATAATGGTAGTATCTTATCTTTCATGTAGGTTTGCATTTGAGAAAAGTTTTAAAACTTCAGGCTCACTGTGTTTGTTTATTTTATTTATTTATTTTTTGCTAAAAATATTTTATTGAGTAATAATAAAATGTTTTAGCAAAAAATAAATAGTAATAATAAATATCTATAAGGTGCTATGCAATAGACAAAAGAAATATCAAAGAATGGTTAAAATTGGGTGGTTAGCTCCTAATGAAACTGTGTGATCCTTTCGATTGGATTCAATAAATAAATATTTTCAGCATTCTAGTTTATGGTAAGCTACAAAGTTAACAAGATTGTCCAAATAACTCATTAATTTTGCATGTAGTCTGTTTAATCCCTGCAAATAAATGGTCCAGAAATAGGAAAGGTGATTTTACGATAAACAGTACGTATCATACAGTAGTGAAATTTTCTATTGATATCATTGTTCATTATCAAGATCTAAATGTGTCCAATATATGCTCTCCAACCTGGATGGCAAAAGAGGTGGACAATAAATACTGACATAGCCAACTAATTTTTATAAAATACAATTAATAAGTAGGAAGTTAAGAGGCATGTATTCCTATTTATATATAATCATGAAAAGGGAAGGAACCAAAAGCTAGCCACATGATAATTGAGAGTAAGGCTGAGACAAGATATTTAGAGGTAAAGTATTAGTAATAAAGGAAACTAAACTCTGCTTATTCTTCCTTAGGAAAAACATACAACTCAAAGATTTGTATTAGTTTCATTCAGAAAACTGACCATTCCACTTCTAAGTTCAGCTGAGGGTTATAGGCAACAATGTAGGAGATCATGGTGCGTTCTCCATGAGTGCTCAGTAAATGACTTTTGATTAATGGTTTAATGTAAGTTCATCATTGATACTAAAACATAAAACTCAGAGTGTGTTTCTTGTTAACAATACCATTACAAATACAAAAAGCACATTATATTGTTTTTAAGATTTTTGTCATTCAAGACAAAAATTAAATACAAATCAGATATCATATTGTTATATATTTCAAAGAAGACAAGGAAGCCATCGGATTGGTCCTTTAGTAGAATCCAGATTTTTCTTTTAAGAGAATGAAGTCCAGTAGAGACACATCTCATTTGAATGAAGACACTAGCCTCTTTTCTCTTGCGCTTTGGGAGCTTTGGGCTGCATCCATCTCCTCTTCTGTTCTCGGTGCTGCTGTCACTGTTCCTGCTTTGCTTCCGCCTCTTGCGCTCATTTGTCTGATGAAGGTCTGAGTCGCTTGGTTGCTGGTGAGTCCATTCGTAAGAGTGGGGCCAGCCTCCGGATCGGAAACATGATTCAGTGAGGAAGACGCCGAAGTGCTGTTAGGGAGTGGTGCTGTCATCTCAGTAAGGGAGCTGCAGTGCTGGGCTATATGCAGGCCACTGCTGTGGGAAAAGCCCACACATGTTCACCATCTTCTGAAAGAAGATATTCTTGAGATAAAGGGGCGTTATTAATTGGAGAGAACTGCATGGAAAAGGACGATCTGCCCATGGCTTCTTCATTTCTGTAGCTATGTGAATTTATCTTAACACAGCTTTCAAAACTTTGGTTAGCAGGTTCACAAGAGCGAGAGCTCCCAAATCGATACTGCACATTAATTGGTTATCCATATAAACGAATTCCATTCAGCAGAGCTCTGGCATAAGACACCGATTCTGCGTGTTTAAAGCAGATAAATCCAAAAGATTTCGGCTTGCCTTCTCTGTCTTTGCATATAGTAACTTTGGTTAATGGCCCAGCCTGAAGGAACAGCTCGTAAAGAATGTCTTCCCGCACTCAAGCCTCTAAATTTCCTACAAACACCGTCCTGTCGGCTTCCTCCTGAGCAGGCAACATCCTCACTGTGTTTAGAATGTTGTAATTTGCCATTTGACTCCTTCTTTCATTAGTATAGAGATCCTTTTGCTGTGTGTTTTTTGGTATGAAGTCTAAGGCTTGTTGGCAGTACTTATTTTTACCAGAGCTTTTCTTTCTTGAATTCACTGCTTGAATTAAAAAATCATTAAACTATATATATATATATTTTTATTTTAACCACACCTTTTGTTTTTTATTATTCAAGCCAGTTATACAGGGCTGATTTGAAACTTAGGCGATTGGCAGTTGAACTGAATATGTAGAGTAACCAAAGTAGATTCTTTGCAATGCCATTCCAGAGACAGATGGTGTGGACTGGTCAGCCTCTGCATGCTCATCGCCTCAGCGTGAGCAGTGTGTTTGTCTTTATAGACTTACGGTGACATTTGTCTGTTGAGAAGTTTAACCTTCTCGTTTGCTTCCTTTCCCACTCTTCTTTTTTCATCAGTGTAAACCAGAATACAAGGTACCTGGACTTTATGTTATTGACTCTATTGTACGACAATCTCGACATCAGTTTGGTCAAGAAAAGGATGTGTTCGCACCCAGATTTAGTAATAACATCATTAGCACTTTCCAGAATTTATACCGTTGCCCTGGAGATGACAAGGTATGCTGCCTTTTTTTTAAGTTGGTGTAGTTATTACCTTTTTGGTCTTTATAAGACTTTATATTATCATAATTTATCATTTTACATTATCCTTAATTTGTTATCCTGAGTTGGAATAGTTACTGCACTGTCCATGTTTCTTTTTCTTATTAGACTTTTCTTAAACAGAATGAAAGATATAGTTGATTTTGCTACTTTTTAATTTATTAAAGCCATTGGTGTTAAAGAAACTGGCTCTAATAAGCATTTGTAATTATCCTAAAATGTTATTTACATGTACAACCAATTCATAATTTTGGTCATTTGACATGAGCTGATATTTACCTGTTGTCTGTGGAAAGTGAATTTACCAAGTAATTAGTGGACAATAACTGCATATCAGAATTCCTTTGTTATGGAAGCGTTTTCTTAGTGCTGGAAACTGGGATAGTAGAAGGTTACATTTCTTGGATGCTGACTTAGAAATTTAATGTCCTTATTCTGACAGACTTGATTGCAGTGTTGATTTTGTAGGAAAAGTAAGAACAGGTGAAGACTTACTCTAAAGAAGAGCAACCAGACTTAAAAGCTTACCACAAATCTTTTACCTCCTCTCAAGTACAACAAGATTGGGTAGTTTTTATTTTTAATAACTGTTATACAGTCTTGAGAAGGAAATGGCAACCCACTCCAGTATTCTTGCCTGGAGAATCCCATGGACAGAGGCTCTTGGTGGGCTACAGTCCATGGGGTCGCAAAGACTCGGACACGACTGAGTCAACAACAACATGCAGTCTTGAATCAGAAAAAAGTCTTGTAATTGTGGATAGATACGGAGAAAGTGTATTATTGTGTCATTAGTTGTAAACTGTTCTTGGATATGCCTCGAGTCAGATTTTTTTTCTTCTAATTAATCTTGGTACATTGATGATTCTTTGCAGGCAGAAAGAATGCTTCCAGTTTTAATGTAATCCATCATAATTGATTCTTAAATACCTTAGAATGCCACTTAAAATAACTCAATTGAGATTTTATATAAACATTTTTGACATAACTTAGACACTCTGATTTAGGAATTTCACTAGTTTGGACTTGGATTTATGTCCATTACAATGAATAAGTCAGTCTTGAATTTGTAGACTTCATAATAATAATATTTGTCATTTATAATAAAGATTAGTATATAGGGATTTTTTGATAATCACAGTCAGAAAGATTATACTGATACTGTAATCTCAGTGCCTGAACTCCATTAAGTGTCCAGGAAGTATTTTAATCCATCCTTCCTGTCCATGGCCTGAGGAGCCTCTATGATATGACTGTTCTAAAGTTTTGAAAGCAAAAAAATAAAAATAATCATTTTTCTTTTTTCCTCTAGAGTAAAATAGTGAGAGTATTAAACTTATGGCAGAAGAATAATGTATTTAAGAGTGAGATTATTCAGCCCCTTCTGGATATGGCAGCAGGGATTCCTCCTCCAGTTGTCACACCTGTTCTGGCCAGTACTACTGCTGCTATGAGCAATACTCCAGGTATGTTGCTTTGAGAGAGATTTTCTGAGTGTTCTACTCATGCATTTCAGGTGATTATTCATATATGAAATAATAATTTGACAGTGCAGGAGAATTTGTTTCGCTTTAGGTATATGAAAGGAAGTCTTAATTTGAAGGAACAATAAAATCAGAAATTATATGTGTGTTTCATTCTTTTCAAAAAAATTAAAACGCTAAGCTTTTATTGTTCCTAGAAACATACATAATCGGCTTGGGAAGTTGGTATGTCAGTTAAATTTTTCCTGATTTAGACTGTAATCTTTTAAACTTGCATATGTATCAACTCGATATTCATAGTGAGCTAAGTGTGCTAAATATATAAAGAGAACCCTGTAAAAATTTATTTAATGGATCCAAGAATGAGTAATAATCTCAAAATCATGGAGGTTTTTTTGAGGTATTTAAATGAGATTTGAATTTTTTTTTAACCATAGTCTAAGAATTACATTTGTTATCATTTTGATATATGTTTATTTTGGGGTATGTTATGTACATATACATTCTGGAACAATAATAATTTCATTACACTTTTATAATACTTTTTTCATCAGAGATTGAACATTTCTTTATATAATTGAATTTTCTTCTTTAGTAAAGTATTTAATGATTTCCAAGTATTGTAGGCTCCTTTAAAATGGTAGCTTAGTTAATTGAGAATAAGTATGAAAAGCTCTTTTTGATCATTTTTGTTATTGCCATTTTGTTTAATGAACCTAATTATGTAATGGTTTTTAAAGATGAAGACAGTAAATTATATAAATTTGTATGTATTTTATAAAAGTGACGGAACAGATCTCTCTAATTTTCCACATCTTATTTATTTACTTACATATTTATTGGGGATGGGTTTGATGTCTTTCTAAAAGGAACTCCTGTGACACCTGTTACTCCAGCCAATGTGGTCCAAGGTTTACCTGATCCGTGGGTGTCTCAGATAACAAACACAGATACACTTGCAGCCGTAGCTCAGATCTTACAAAGTCCTCAAGGCCAACAGGTGAGCAGCCTTTTTTGTTACGTCAACATGATTTAGACCTCATTGTTTTCCTCATGCATTGTTTCATTATGTACCACCTAGAGAGTGTTTTTTTTTTTTAATGACCACACTACATACAATACTTTGTAACTTGCTTTTTAAAATTTAATAATGTATTATATCTGTTTTTTATCATTGAAGATTATTTTATAAATAATTCATTCTATACCAAAATAATTGGTTTAGCACATAGTTTTGCCAAGCATTATTAGGTGCTATTGTTAATCCAGTAATGAGACTGGGAAGCCTTCTGCCTTGGAGAAGATATGTTTCTGTCTTAGGAGAGACAGACAATAAAGAAGTACAGAACATTATTTAGATAGATATATATGACTTAAAGGGACTTTCCAGGTGGTGCTAGCAGTAAGGAACCTGCCTGCCTGCAATGCGGAAGATGTAATGACATGTGGGTTCAATCCCTGGGTTGGGAAGATCCCCTGGAATAGGAAATGCAGCCCACTCCAGTGTTTTTGCCTGGAGAATCACAGGACAGAGGAACCTGGCAGGCTACAGTCCATAGAGTTGTGCAGAGTCGGACACTACTGAAGCGACTTAGCACATATGACTTAAAACAGGGCAGATCTTTAGAGTGACTAGGTTTGGAAGAAGGGGTCAGAGTTAGGGTAGCCAAGAGAACGCATCTTTGACAAAGTGACATTTGAAGAACCTGTTATAGCAGATATGAGATTGTCTTTCCTTAGCATCTGTGTGGTTTTTGCTTGTTTGTTTTTAAGCTTATCTTTTAAAACCAGATTAATTGTGATCTGTACAGTAAAACTCCCCGAGCTGTCCTTCCCACATGTTCACACATTTCAGCCTCTTGTCTTTGCCAGCTTAGTAAGGCCTTCAGACAGCTATTTAAAACCGGAAATGCTGCCTTTCGTCTGCTCTGCTCCCTTTCTGTGTCACCTGCCTTCTTTTCTTCCTTAGCACCTAGTATCTCATGTAACTTGCTCATTTGTTTCATTCACTCTCTTTCCTCTGTAATGTATGCTGCACAAGTGCAAGGACTTTGTGTTTTGCTTACTGCTGTATTTTCTGTGTCTAGGTTATAACAGGTATTCAGTATGTTTTGTGAAACGAATGACTGATGTATAGAGGCATAACAATGCTGGGGTATAGAGAAGATATCTTAGAACTGAGTTTACTAGAAGATAAGATAGTCTACGTATGTAAGTTACAAGTCATGACATTGAAGTGGTAAACCTAAGTGTGGGACCTGGGCTGAGAAGTGAAGGATTCATGTACTAAGCAGTGAGGAGTTGCCAGAGATTTTTATGTTGAAGTCACGTGATCTGAAGAGTAGTTGAATGGATGGGAAAAAAGAGAAATCTAGAGATAAGGAGTATATTTGTTGGTAACAATGATAATAGAAAGACAGTAATACATATGTGAAAAATAGTACAGTTGTGGACTCCTTAAAATGACAACCTTTAAAAAAATGGAAACAGTTTGTTTAGCCTTAGATTGGGTCACGTTTCTCCATTTTGGGGACAATTGTGAAACCAAATTGAGTATTGTAGAATTTACTAGCTTTCTGTGATTATGATCCTTTGAAAAGAACCCATAAAAGCAAATCTAATTTTAAAAGGTACCTATTGAAAAGTGCTTTTGGCAGGAGAGTCGGTATTCCAGAAGAAAAGTGGAAAGAGTCAAGGAGACATGGTAATCTGAGATGTGAAGTCAGAGTAGAGAAGAAGTAGAACGCTGTAGCCTTTGAACCTGGGTGACGGAAAGGGTAACACTGCTGTGGGGCGTGGTGGAGGGGAGATGCAGGTGTCAGAAGGAGCGTTTAGAAGATGTGAAGACGCTTCCTTCCTTCCTTCCTTCCTCCCTATAATACTCCCTTCTTTTAGTCCTCCATCCTGTCTGGTTTGGATCTTCTTTAGTGCAGTAGCTCAGCTATTATATATTTTTGTACTTTGTTTCCTGTCACATTAGTAGTTTGTAGTAAATGTTTATGGATAGGTGAAGATTGGTTTGTTTTCCAATGTTCCTTTTTGGGGATAGGCATGGAATTGTTTCACTTACTGTCATCATGCATATTTTTATCTTCTCTCACTGTAAATTGAACTTTACTTAAAGAACACAAATGTCTTGTTTAGCAGTAGCTTTGCTATTTTTCTATTCCAAACTGATAATTTTCAGATTGAACTTTGGTTTACATCTTAAGTAGAAAAGTAATTACTTCTTGGATATATCTTGGGCTTACTTAACTGAAATATCTTTAGGATTTTATTATTATTTCTATTTTTTAAGAGAGAAGGTGAATACAGGGGGGACAGGGGTTGCTTGCATGAATGGTTGATACTATTCATCTTTAATTTCGTTAGTTTCAGACTGCTCCAAGGGAAAGATTCCTTATTTTCTTTCCTCCTTTCAGGAATGTGTTGTCAGATGGTAAATTTGAGTGATAGCAAAAGCAGTTGTTTTAAGTGCTTGCCCTTTTACATAGATTGAGTTCATAGAAGAAGGGAATGAAAAACTTAGTGAAAAAAATTAGTCTGCTTGTGATGAGTTTTTATTTTTTTTGTTGTTTGTCACAGTATGGTCGTTTTATTTTGTTTAAAGTTCCTTGACTTTCCGGAAGTAAAGACAAACCTATGTAGAACTGTTAACATATGGCACACACGCAAAAATGTTATTTTAAAAATGAATTGTTTTGAGTCAGTATATATTTTTTCTTAGACTGTAGAATGATAAATTTTGACTAAAAGTTTAGATGAGCATTCTTATGGGTAAAACCCAACACCTGTGTAACAATTTTCTTTTCTCTCCCCATACTCCCCTCCAGCTTCAGCAGTTAATACAGACTTTACAGATACAGCAGCAGAAGCCTCAGCCCTCCATCCTGCAAGCCCTGGATGCTGGTCTTGTCGTCCAGCTGCAGGCTCTTACAGCACAGCTTACAGCAGCAGCTGCAGCAGCCAACACCCTTAATCCCCTAGAACAGGGGGTGTCTTTTAACAAGGTAGAAATTAGGATAGCAGATGTGTTCTGTATGAAGAACTGAATTTTCTGTACTATCATGTAGATTGCAGTTATGTAAATTACATTTTACTGTAGAAAATTTATGTTTTAACATCCATTGTAGTCTATAAGGGTTTTCCTGGTGGCTTAGACAGTAAAGAACCCACTTGCAGTGTGGGAGCCCTGGGTTCGATCCCTGGGGGTTGAGAAAATCCCCTGGAGAAGNTGCTGCCTTTCGTCTGCTCTGCTCCCTTTCTGTGTCACCTGCCTTCTTTTCTTCCTTAGCACCTAGTATCTCATGTAACTTGCTCATTTGTTTCATTCACTCTCTTTCCTCTGTAATGTATGCTGCACAAGTGCAAGGACTTTGTGTTTTGCTTACTGCTGTATTTTCTGTGTCTAGGTTATAACAGGTATTCAGTATGTTTTGTGAAACGAATGACTGATGTATAGAGGCATAACAATGCTGGGGTATAGAGAAGATATCTTAGAACTGAGTTTACTAGAAGATAAGATAGTCTACGTATGTAAGTTACAAGTCATGACATTGAAGTGGTAAACCTAAGTGTGGGACCTGGGCTGAGAAGTGAAGGATTCATGTACTAAGCAGTGAGGAGTTGCCAGAGATTTTTATGTTGAAGTCACGTGATCTGAAGAGTAGTTGAATGGATGGGAAAAAAGAGAAATCTAGAGATAAGGAGTATATTTGTTGGTAACAATGATAATAGAAAGACAGTAATACATATGTGAAAAATAGTACAGTTGTGGACTCCTTAAAATGACAACCTTTAAAAAAATGGAAACAGTTTGTTTAGCCTTAGATTGGGTCACGTTTCTCCATTTTGGGGACAATTGTGAAACCAAATTGAGTATTGTAGAATTTACTAGCTTTCTGTGATTATGATCCTTTGAAAAGAACCCATAAAAGCAAATCTAATTTTAAAAGGTACCTATTGAAAAGTGCTTTTGGCAGGAGAGTCGGTATTCCAGAAGAAAAGTGGAAAGAGTCAAGGAGACATGGTAATCTGAGATGTGAAGTCAGAGTAGAGAAGAAGTAGAACGCTGTAGCCTTTGAACCTGGGTGACGGAAAGGGTAACACTGCTGTGGGGCGTGGTGGAGGGGAGATGCAGGTGTCAGAAGGAGCGTTTAGAAGATGTGAAGACGCTTCCTTCCTTCCTTCCTTCCTCCCTATAATACTCCCTTCTTTTAGTCATCCATCCTGTCTGGTTTGGATCTTCTTTAGTGCAGTAGCTCAGCTATTATATATTTTTGTACTTTGTTTCCTGTCACATTAGTAGTTTGTAGTAAATGTTTATGGATAGGTGAAGATTGGTTTGTTTTCCAATGTTCCTTTTTGGGGATAGGCATGGAATTGTTTCACTTACTGTCATCATGCATATTTTTATCTTCTCTCACTGTAAATTGAACTTTACTTAAAGAACACAAATGTCTTGTTTAGCAGTAGCTTTGCTATTTTTCTATTCCAAACTGATAATTTTCAGATTGAACTTTGGTTTACATCTTAAGTAGAAAAGTAATTACTTCTTGGATATATCTTGGGCTTACTTAACTGAAATATCTTTAGGATTTTATTATTATTTCTATTTTTTAAGAGAGAAGGTGAATACGGGGGAACAGGGGTTGCTTGCATGAATGGTTGATACTATTCATCTTTAATTTCGTTAGTTTCAGACTGCTCCAAGGGAAAGATTCCTTATTTTCTTTCCTCCTTTCAGGAATGTGTTGTCAGATGGTAAATTTGAGTGATAGCAAAAGCAGTTGTTTTAAGTGCTTGCCCTTTTACATAGATTGATTTCGTTGAAGAAGGGAATGAAAAACTTAGTGAAAAATATTAGTCTGCTTGTGATGAGTTTTTATTTTGTTGTTTGTCACAGTATGGTCATTTTATTTTGTTTAAAGTTCCTTGACTTTCCGGAAGTAAAGACAAACCTATGTAGAACTGTTAACATATGGCACACACGCAAAAATGTTATTTTAAAAATGAATTGTTTTGAGTCAATATATATTTTTTCTTAGACTGTAGAATGATAAATTTTGACTAAAAGTTTAGATGAGCATTCTTATGGGTAAAACCCAACACCTGTGTAACAATTTTCTTTTCTCTCCCCATACTCCCCTCCAGCTTCAGCAGTTAATACAGACTTTACAGATACAGCAGCAGAAGCCTCAGCCCTCCATCCTGCAAGCCCTGGATGCTGGTCTTGTCGTCCAGCTGCAGGCTCTTACAGCACAGCTTACAGCAGCAGCTGCAGCAGCCAACACCCTTAATCCCCTAGAACAGGGGGTGTCTTTTAACAAGGTAGAAATTAGGATAGCAGATGTGTTCTGTATGAAGAACTGAATTTTCTGTACTATCATGTAGATTGCAGTTATGTAAATTACATTTTACTGTAGAAAATTTATGTTTTAACATCCATTGTAGTCTATAAGGGTTTTCCTGGTGGCTTAGACAGTAAAGAACCCACTTGCAGTGTGGGAGCCCTGGGTTCGATCCCTGGGGGTTGAGAAAATCCCCTGGAGAAGGAAATAGCAACCTTCTCCAGTATTCTTACCTGGAGAATCCCCATGGGCAGAGGAGCCTGGCAGGGTACAGTCCATGGGGTTTTAAGAGTCTTTCAGACACGACTGAGCGACTAAACACAGCACTGTGTAAGGGGCTTCCCAGATGGCGCTAGTGGTAAGGAACCTGCCTGCCAGTGTAGGTGACACACGAGATGCGGGTTCATTCCCTGAATTGGGAAGATCCCCTGGAGGGCATGGCAACCACTCTCAATCATTCTTGCCTGGAGAATCCCATGGATAGAGGAGCCTGGCGGTCTACAGTCCATAGGGTTGCAGAGAGTCAGACATGACTTCAGCAGCTTAGCACACGCAGATGTTTACTTAACAGTTATTAAGTAAATATTACTGTTTATTAAATACATTTTACAAAAGATTCAGATTTCTGAAAGAAATTTTAGGTAATTTTATAAATCCACTTGAAGCATTTATTTTCTTTTGACTAAAGAAAACTGGTCAGTAAAATTGTATATTCACTATTGAGACAAATGATTTTTGAGCTAATTTTTATGGATGTTACAAATAAATTATAGTGTCTAGCCTGTAATTTTAACCTGCTAAAATTGTGAAGTATATGAAAGTTCGAAGGAAAGCTTCTTTATAAGTTGTTACAATACTATAATATGATAAATTGAGATATAACTATTTTCAAAGTTGAAAATCTTGGATGTTTAACTTGTGTGATATCCTCAGTATTCTTGCTTATTATCAGAATATTATCCTTTGGAAATGTTATCTATATTCTTTTTATTTCTGCTGTTATTTTCATAGAAATATAAATATTGATTTATTAGATTATATTACTTAGGTTTGTTTACCCACAGCTTTCAAAAAGCCTTTAAATTGATGATTTAAAAGACAGTGGAGCATTCTGAAAGAACTGTACTAGTACTAGATCTGTTGATTATAGTTCTATAGATTATAGTTCTAGATCTTTTTTTTTTAATAAAACTTTTTTACTCTTGACAAGCCACTCAAATATTTAAATCCTAATCTTCTCTTCTATAAAGTTAAAGTATTGGTAATTATCCTATGTGTCATGATTGTTCTGCTTCATAAGACAACGTCTGTCAGAATTCTTTCAAGAGAAGTAAAGGTCCATTCAAAATATTTTTTATAGTATAACAATAAACAATAAAGTAACATGAAATAAACGGTATGTAACAATAAAATTTCTGTATGAAAGAGTTACATTTTTAAATGATAGAGATAAATTAATGGAATGTCATTGATCTTTAGAATAGCATTTGTAACTTGTATTTGACTAAAGTGCTTTTAAATTTGTCTCTTTCTCTCCCTCTTTTTTTTTTCCCCTCCACTTAGAAGTTGATGGATAGGTTTGATTTTGGGGAAGATTCTGAGCATAGTGAAGAACCCAAAAAGGAAATTCCAGCTTCTCAACTGTAAGAGTTGTCATGTTTTTTGCATAAACCATAAATTTTTTGTGTTATCTTTATAAACATGGCCATGGGAACTACTCAGTGTACTTGGAGCATTGTTTCAGGCTCTTGGGCTCTCACATAAGAAGATGGAGGAGTTGCTGCTGGTTGCCTCCCTGTATTGTTTTGACTCTACGAACTTTGCAGATAGTTGGGATATATAAAAATTCTTTACTGGAAAATTGATAGGTGTTGATAAATTTGGTTGTAACATTTGCTGGTGATATATTAAGCTTTAGGTTATTTAGCTCAGTTGAAATAGTAGGAGAAAGAAGTTTGCTTATAGTGTCCATGGCTGCTTCTAGGAAGTATATAGTAAATTCTGGGAATGTATCAGATTAATTAGAAGTAAAGAACAGGGTTGTAGGGATTTTGTTTGTTAAAGAAACAGATTGTGAGTTTTTATTTAAATCAGTGATTCCCCTGCTTCCTTACCCCAAACGATTGTGCAGAACCTTGGATTCTGTGAGGGTTCAAGAGAGGACAGTGGAAGGTGGGAGAATAGGAAAGGGAGGATGAGTGGGGAAAGCCTCTGGATGTCTTATTTCAGCAGTTATTAGTTTCCTATCTTGTGATAGTGTATTAAAATATGTAATATATAAAAATGCATTTATATGCTTATGATAAAGAGATTCTACTTGAAAAATTAAGAACTGGTGTTTTAGACTACCGAGCATTTGAGATCATGTAGATCAGTGTCCTGAGCAATGTAAGAATCTCCTGTAACAGTCCTGATAGGTTTTTTATCTGTTGTTATTATTAATGTCTCCTGTGACATAGAGTTAAGTAGTTGTTAATACGGTTTGATCTTTTGTTAACTGAATCCTACGGGATTTGCTTTCTACACACTGATCCATTTTGCTTTCTGAAGCAAGGAAGCAAATTTGCTCCATAATCTATTGAGACATAGCCATTCAGTATTTGAAGATAGGTATCATTCTTCCCCTTAGGTTTATTTGCTCCAGATGAAGTATACTTTTTTCCAAATGTTTCAAGACTTCTCACCATCCTGATTGCCCCTTTGGGGATGACCTCTTTTTTGTTCATGTCTTACCTTGTGGCACCCAGAATTCCAGGTGTAATTTCATTCCAGGTGTGAATTTCCCAGAATATAATGAAATTATTATTTCTTCTTATCTAACCACTCTGTTAACGTGCCTAATAATGTGAAAGTAGATTAGTTTTTTTAAGTGTATGATGAGTTTTGATTGTAGATTGCACATATACTGATTGATGGAACATTTTTCCCATTGTGTCACGGTTTATGTGTTTCATTAAGGTTTTCTTAAAATGCCCTAATGTAAAAAAGTACTACTTTATACACAGTAATAGCAGAGTATGTGCAACATGTAATCCATCTGTTGAAACTATTGAAGAAGTATATTTCTTATTTCAAAATATTAATGTTGTGAGTTACTCTATTTTCTGTATTAATGTTAAAAGTAAACACTGTAATAGAATATATTCCATTTGTTGGCATTTTGGGGTGTTTTTGAGTATTTTTTTTACTTTCATATTATCTTTATTGGATTTTAAAATATATTTACACTTGGTTTTCCTTGTAGTTCTCATGTTTCGGAATCTGTGAACAATTCCATCTTCCATCAGATAGCAGAACAACTGCAGCAGCAAAATCTTGAGCATCTCAGACAGCAGCTCCTGGAACAGCAACAGCCTCAAAAGGTTTATAACCCCATCTTGTGGTCTTTATTGTTATGGCTATCTACAGTCTGTCACTTGGTGATTTTTCTTCAGCTGGTTGTTACTCGGAAGATGAGTCTTTTAAGGGCCTTTACAGTTTTTGTTTGTTCTGGTTTTTTTTGTAATCTCGAAATGTGTTCTGGCAGCTTATGTAACTGTTGAGAAATTATAGAAATTATTTTCCGTATCCTGGAAGAAATCAGAGGAGAGAAGACATGGTGTTTCAGTATTACAGTGTGAAACTTTCCTTTCCTCTCAGTTCCCTGGTAAGCATGGTGATTTTGCTATTGTTGATGACAATGATGACAACGTAGGTTGCTATCTTTAATTAGACTTTGGGTAGGTGGCAAGAGCTTCATTAGGCATGATTACAGTTAATGCTTTTCAGGTAGTTTTTTTACAGTTCACTTTTATCTTTCATTTGATCCTTTTCTTTAAAAAGGTATAGTTTCTTTGACCACATCTTTTATATGCTAAGATACAGGTATTTTGAGTCTCATTTACACTGTAGGAAATTGAAGCTTAGTGAAATGAAGTGCACTGTTAAAGTGCACTGCTAGTATGAAATAACTTCCATGTTAGGGCTCACCATTATTTTATATATACCCAAGAATTTTTAAATACTTCTAAAGTATATGTAGGCTTCCCAGGTTGCACAGTGGTAAAGAGTCCGCCTGCCAATGCAGGAGACACAATAAATGGAGGTTCAATATCTGAGTCAGGAAGATTCACTGCTCCGGAATTCTTGCCTGGAAAATTCCATAGATAGAGAATCCTGGCAAGCTACAGTCCATGGGGTTGCAAAGAGTCGAACAGAACTGAGCGAATGGACACACACACACAAAATACATTCTGTGTAGTTTTACGAATCTTCTAAATTTCAGGCATGATGAAATGTAAAGTTGTACCTTAGAATGGATACAATATGTCAAATTATTGTGAAGCTAAGATTAAATCCATTGCAAAGCCTGATTTTGCTCTGTTTGAGAAAGTTATGGATGTAAAATTGTTCACATTATGGGTTTCTGGGAATCTCATACTTCTAATCAAATCTTTTTGGCGCTAATGAATTTAATACAATACCACAAGTGTTAAAAAGTATGAGCGTTGTTAGACGGATGATACATTCAGAGAAGAACAGAGAAGCATTTTGCCTCAAGTAAGCTCTTCTCTAGTATGTATATCTGTATGATTACAAGGCAGAATACTGGTTTTTGTAATAGAGGTATAAGTGAAGGACTGTGGGAATATGGAAGAGGGAAGATTACTTCAGTTTTGATAGCAAACCTTAGACACTGTTAGGGTCTGATGTTGTCCTTTCAATGCAAATGGTAATGGATTTTGTTGATATTTGTGTGTTGGAACTTGTACCTGGAATCATGACAATGAAATTCCGTACCTTGTTTTAAAGAAATAATTCTGATAGAAGTAGGTGCATTATTTTATGTCAGGAAAATAAAATTTATCTGCTTGAGAATTTAGGAACTTGAGGACAAAGGAGAGTAAAAAACATTTGAATATTATTTAAAAACACAAGTTGTGATTCAAGGAAAGAAAACAGATTGTCAGTGATACAAGAAACTTGAGAGCTGTTACAGAGCCAAGAGGTGGTAGTAATGGAAGTTTATCTAAGCAGATTTACTCACCTATAAATGGGACACTTTGGGATTTCCTTAGTTCTAACTTCATTTCAGAAGTTTTAGCAGAAACAAGAGAATGAAAGTTTAACAGAAAAAGAAAAAAAGAAAGAATTCTGGTCTTAGTTGATTGCCTTATATATCATCTCCACAATTTTAGAAGGTATAGTAATAGAGGAGTAAATGTCCTTAAAAGCTTCCTTGTTCAAAAATGGCAGTGAAGAAAAAAAGCAACTTTTCTTAGGTGTAAGATGAAGAGTGTTTAAAACCTGTCACAAATTTAAAATTGAAGAGTAAACATCAACAGAGTAACAGTTAAATTCAATCAGTTGTGTAATTGGCTCTACCAAACCAGTTACATTTTTAAGATGTGGTGCTTTTATTTAAGATGGGGTGGTGGAATATGCAGGAAAGCTAAGTGTTTGTATTCACCGCTAAGCTCAGTGTGGCGACCTAAAGTCGTCACAGTCTCCGAGTGAAGGGGGCGCTAGGATTGCTAGTGCCGCTGTTTCTCGCAGCCCTGACCACACTTGGGTAAGGGCTTGAGGTCTTTTGTCTAAGGATGGAAAGCTGGTGGGAAAATGGGAGAACTTTCTGAAAATGGTTGAATCATGAGGAACTAACAATCATGTCATAAAAGGAATGATTTCTCTTGTCTTGAGTAAGTTGGAGTTGTGCAAGTGTTAGAAATAAAAAGATTAGAAAGATTCAGCCAATTAATAATAAAGAGCTATCAGTGGGATATCAGCAAGATGTAACTTACCTTGCTTCAGTAGTTTTTTATTGCTGTGATTTGGTCGTTAAGTCTTGTCCAACACTTTGCGACCCCATGGTCTGCAGCACACCAGGCTTCCCTATCCTTCACTGTCTCCAGGAGTTTGCTCAGATTCATGTCAGTTGAGTCAGTGATATTATCTAACCATCTTATCCTCTGTCACCTGCTTCTCCTCTTGCCCTTAGTCTTTCCCAGCATCAGGGTCTTTTCCAGTGAGTTGACTCTGCATCAGGTGGCCATAGTATTGGAGCTTCAGCTTCAGCATCAATCCTTCCAGTGAATATTCAGGGTTGATTTCCTTTAGGATTGACTATCCAAGGGACTTGCAAGAATCTTCTCCAGCACCACAGTTTGAAAGCATCCATTCTTCGGCTCTCTGCTTTCTTTATGGTCCAACTGTCACATCCATACATGACTACTGGAAAAAGCATAGCTTTGACTAGACAGACCTTTGTCAGCCAAGTGATGGGTCTGTTCTTTAATATGCTGTCTAGGTTTGTCATAGTTTTTCCTCCAGGGAGGTAGTGTCTTAATTTTGTGGCTACAGTTACCATCTGCAGTGATTCTGAAGCCCTGGAAAATAAAAATCTGTCACTGTTTCTACTTTTTCTCCCATCTATTTGCCATAGTGATGGAACCAGATACTATATTCTTAGTTTTTTGAATGTTTAATTTTAATCCAGTTTTTTCACTCTGTTCTTTCACCTTCATCAAGAACCTCTTTAGCTCCTCTTCACTTTCTGTCATAAGGGTGTTTCATCTGCGTATCTGAGGTTATTGATATTTCTCCGAGAAATGTTGATTCCAGCTTGTGCTTCATCCAGCATTTCACATGATGTACTCTGCATATAAGTTAAATAAGCAGGGTGACAATATACCGCCTTGATGTACTCCTTTTTCAATTTTGAACAAGTTCGGTGTTCCATGTCTGGTTCTAAGCTGTTGCTTTTTGACCTGCATACAGGTTTCCCAGGAGACAGATAAGGTGGTCTAGTATTCCCATCTCTCTGAGAATTTTCCACAGTTTCTTGTGATCTACACAGTCAAAAACATCAGCATAGTCAGTGAGGAAGAAGTAAATGCTCTTTTTTTTTTTTTGCCTTTTCTGTGATCCAGTTCTTATTTATACCTGCTTGAAATATAATGCAGTACTCTTGGTGATGCAGTAAAACTGAAGGAAGGTTTATTTCACAGTTGAATCCCACTTCTCAAAAATTCCCTACTTTTTAAATTATTATTTTAGGGTTTTTTTCACAGTTGGGAATAATTCGTAGGATGGTGAAATAGCAAAATGTTTCGATATATAGGAGAAAAACACCTCTAAGGTCCCACGACATAGCTTAGACCTTAGATGTAGTTTAAGGGTCCAGTTGACCTAATGCTAATTGCAAGATCATAAATTGTGGTTGAATTTTCTTGTAACTTTAAGATATGGTTTTATGACTTGGCTGTCCTGGGGCTTCCCTGCTGCTTGGGCTTTGCTCTAGTTGGGCTGAGTGGCTCCGTGCTGCAGCGCCTCCCTTGCTGTGGAGCCGAGGCTCTAGGACACACAAGCCTCTGCAGTTTGCAGCACACGGGCTCAGAAGCTGCGACTCCCCAGGCTCCAGAGCACAGGCACACGGGCTTAGTTGCTCTGTGGCATGTGGAATCTTCCTAGATCAGGGAGCTAGGAAGTAATAATTGGACATGAGAGAGGTGTTAGCTAACAATAGAGGTAATCATATCTCAATATATAATCATACCAAATTGATGTCTCCTGCATTGGCAGGCAGTTTCTTACCACTGAGCCACCTGGGACATCCTTGTAGTTGAATTTTAAAAGTAAATTTTCTCTTTGTTCTTCATAAGTTTTAAAAAAAAAAAAAAAAAAAAATAGAGTCATGAACTGTAGCCTTTTCAAATAGGTAAAACTGCTCAAAAAGAACCTCAGAATCTAACATCGGTTGCAGTGGGTTCTGCTGGTTATATCAAGCAGACTATTACACAGAAAATCAGAGGTGAAAGACAGAGGTGGGGTGGATGGTAGATGGGGTGCTCCAGGTGGGTGGTGAGCTAAGAAATAAATGATGTGAAGAGTATAGCAGTACCGAATTAGGGCCAAACACTAAGGCTCGGGATATTTTATTTTTATTGTACCACTTTGAAGGCTGGGACTGTGCTTATTAAAACACACTTTGATTTGTTCTCAAAAGTATACTAATTTACTAACTTTTGGTCAATTGTGTGGAATAAAGCAGGCATTTAATTAACAAGTTTTTTAGCTTTAATTTTACCTTGAAAATGTTACTTTTCTTTGGGGAGCCTGGTCCTTCATAAATTAATACATTGGAATGGTTCTTTTATGCTTTTTTTGACTCAGTTTTTCTACTGCTTACTTTTCTTTCAGTTTAAATGTTGTTAGAAAAAGAGTAAGTAAAAAAAATTTTTTTTATTGAGATAGAAGGCAGTGGCAACCCACACCAATACTCTTGTCTGGAAAATCCCATGGACGGAGCAGCCTGGAAGGCTGCAGTCCATGGGATCACTGAGGGTCGGACACGACTGAGCAGCTTCACTTTCACGCATTGGAGAAAGAAATGGCAACCCACTCAAGTATTCTTGCCTGGAGAATCCCAGGGACAGGGGAGCCTGGTAAGAGGCAGTCTATGGGGTCACACATAGTCGAACACGACTGAAGTGACTTAGCAGCATAATTGACATAACATTGTGTGAGTTTAGTGTACAACATATTGATTTGATATGATTATATATTGAGATATGATTACCTCTATTGTTAGCTAACACCTCTCTCATGTCAAATTATTACTTCCTAGCTCCCTGATCTAGGAAGATTCCACATGCCACAGAGCAACTAAGCCCGTGTGCCTGTGCTCTGGAGCCTGGGGAGTCGCAGCTTCTGAGCCCGTGTGCTGCAAACTGCAGAGGCTTGTGTGTCCTAGAGCCTCGGCTCCACAGCAAGGGAGGCGCTGCAGCACGGAGCCACTCAGCCCAACTAGAGCAAAGCCCAAGCAGCAGGGAAGCCCCAGGACAGCCAAGTCATAAAACCGTATCTTAAAGTTACAAGAAAATTCAACCACAATTTATGATCTTGCAATTAGCATTAGGTCAACTGGACCCTTAAACTACATCTAAGGTCTAAGCTATGTCGTGGGACCTTAGAGGTGTTTTTCTCCTATATATCGAAACATTTTGCTATTTCACCATCCTACGAATTATTCCCAACTGTGAAAAAAACCCTAAAATAATAATTTAAAAAGTAGGGAATTTTTGAGAAGTGGGATTCAATTGTGAAATAAACCTTCCTTCAGTTTTACTGCATCACCAAGAGTACTGCATTATATTTCAAGCAGGTATAAATAAGAACTGGATCACAGAAAAGGCAAAAAAAAAAAAAGAGCATTTACTTCTTCCTCACTGACTATGCTGATGTTTTTGACTGTGTAGATCACAAGAAACTGTGGAAAATTCTCAGAGAGATGGGAATACTAGACCACCTTATCTGTCTCCTGGGAAACCTGTATGCAGGTCAAAAAGCAACAGCTTAGAACCAGACATGGAACACCGAACTTGTTCAAAATTGAAAAAGGAGTACATCAAGGCGGTATATTGTCACCCTGCTTATTTAACTTATATGCAGAGTACATCATGTGAAATGCTGGATGAAGCACAAGCTGGAATCAACATTTCTCGGAGAAATATCAATAACCTCAGATACNGTTAAAAATGTGACTTGACTAATGATTTACAAAGTAGAATAGGCCTTGTATCTCTACTATTTCACTGACACTGTGATTTCCATGTGTAGTATCCTAACCAGTTTTGAACACCAGGTGTGTATAAGAATAGTTACTATGGGAAGCATGCCAATTTAAAGCTAATTATAAACTTGATCAGTACTGAAAGAGAGTTCTGTTGTAAAAACTTTCCCAATCTATAATGTGTGATTAGACCAAATTTGGTAGTAGTGGGGGTTTGTTTTGGGAGAAACCTCCAGAAGAATTGACTGGACAGGCATGTGAAGTATAGGAAGATAAGTCGTATCTAGTGTGGGACTCTGCCTAAACGATTCTTGGTACCCACTGTGACTTTTAGGGTGAACGAACAGGTTGCAGATGGGTGAAGTACATAAAATGGAGCAAATTGTCATTCTTTGCCAAGAGCTGAACACTGATCAGGTTATCTAAGTTCTGAAGATCTCCAACTCTTTCTGCCATGGAGATAGATGGGTAACTGGTACAGCTTACATTGCTGAAGCACCCTGGAAACCCAGGCATGTAATTAAAGGTGACAGCGTCTTCTTACTACATTCTAGCAATCTGAACCAGCCTTGGCTGTCTTTCCAGAATCTTACCTGATTATGAGAACCAGTAGTAAATGATTAATAATGTTGGTACTCCTAACCCTGAATCAAACATGGGAGTTGGGATCATGAGGTGAGGAGTGAGATAACTTGTAGAAGCTAGCCAGCAAAGGTAGGAAACAGATTTGCTCTGAGGGCCTCCAGAAGGCTGTCTCTTATACACATCTGTACTGTATTCCTTTTATACACAGAGACGAATTTCATAGCGAGAGTAGCTTTATTCTTAGTAATAAATTTGTAGGAAGGGAATAGTAGTTTGAGTTACCCTTTTCTGTTAATTATTATGATATTCAATTGTTCTAGTTCTTGTGTTCTACCAGGGACTCTCTTTATTCATCTTTAGCACCTGTGAGGTCATGTTTTAGGATGTTTAATTAGGGAGTCATTTTTTTCATAATAATCAATTTCTCAGTTAACATCATCAGTCAGTTCAGTTCAGTCACTCAGTTGTGTCCGACTCTGCAACCCCATGAATTGCAGCTCACCAGGCCTCCCTGTCCATCACCAACTCCCGGAGTTCACTCAAACTCATGTCCATCGAGGCGGTGATGCCATCCAGCCATCTCATCCTCTGTCGTCCGCCTTTCCTCCTGCCTCCAATCCCTCCTAGCATCAGAGTCTTTTCCAATGAGTCAACTCTTCGCATGAGGTGGCCAAAGTATTGGAGTTTCAGCTTTAGCATCAGTCCTTCCAAAGAACACGCAGAACTGGTCTCCTTTAGAATGGAGTGGTTGGATCTCTTTGCAGTCCAGGGGACTCTCAAGAGTCTTCAACACCATAGTTCAAAAGCATTAATTCTTCATCATTCAGCCTTCTTCACAGTCCAACTCTCACATCCATACATGACCACTGGAAAAACTATAGCCTTGACTAGACGGACTGTTGTTGGCAAAGTAATGTCTCTGCTTTTTAATATACTGTCTAGGTTGGTCATAGCTTTCCTTCCAAGGAGTAAGCGTCTTTTAATTTCATGGCTACAGTCACCATCTGCAGTGATGTTGGAAACCACCCCCCCCTCCAAATAAAGTCTGACACTGTTTCTACTGTTTCCCCATCTACTGCCCATGAAGTGATGGGACCAGATGCCATGATCTTAGTTTTGTGAATGTTGAGCTTTAAGCCAACCTTTTCACTCTCCTCTTTTCACTTTCATCAAGGGGCTCTTTAGCTCCTCTTCACTTTCTGCCATATATAATTTATTTTATGATCATAGTATTATGCAGTTGATAAGCAAGTTCACACTGATGAGCATCATATAAGCAGAGTCTCTGTATCAAGTTGCTGTAATTGTAGTCCCAGGTTTGGGAGGATATTTAAATTTGTTTTTTTCCTATAGTTAGGCTTCATTGCCTAACTTTTGTTTAGTCTTTCTGAAATGTTTTACATATCTGAGTACCTCCTAATATTGTTTTGTGAATTCATAGAGGTGGAGGTTGAAAAAGACCCAAGTTCTAAACTGATTTTACCGGATCAGTGATTTTGATATTCAGGCTTGAGCTTTGCTTTTGGTCGTGTATATATAGTGGGTGACTTAGTTTTTTATATATCATTCATGATATAGTCCCTTTATTCGTGATAGTTTATCTTTCCCACAATGAAAAATTTTGTTTGGAGACTTTCTTAATCTTTATCAGCCTCTTCTAGTGTTACCATATCCCCCTTTATGGAGGTATTCTGCTCTTTCAAGTAAACTTGGATTTATTAAAAAGTGCCATTTTAGATTGATCATTAAAGATGTAACAGAATTCTTTTCGTGTTGGGTTTCTTTTTAAAAATTTGATTGTGATGTTTGCATGTAAATTTTCATTTATAATATTATTCATTATTTCCTAATACTTGTGTGTTTGTGTACATTCTCAACAGGCAACTCCTCAGGATAGTCAAGAAGGAACATTTGGGTCAGAACATTCTGCATCACCGTCACAAGGGAGCAGTCAGCAGCATTTCCTTGAACCTGAAGCAAATTTGGATGATTCCATAGATATTCAGCAACAGGTAAAAAGTAAATGTTTTCTTCCCTGGTGGCTCAGAGGTTAAAGCATCTGCCTGCAATGCAGGAGACCTGGGTTCAATCCCTGGGTTGGGAAGATCCCCTGGAGAAGGAAATGGCAACCCACTCCAGTATTCTTGCCTGCAGAATCCCATGGGTGGAAGAGCCTGGTGGGCTACAGTCCACGGGGTCGCAGAGAGTCGGACACAACTGAGCGACTTCACTTTCACTTTGGGTCATAAAGTTCTAAAATTAATTTCAGAAAAAAGTCTTAAAATATGGTAATATTTTTATTTTATGTAAAATAAACGTGAATGTTTTTGCCTCCACGTTAAGCTGTGCATTGTAACCATTTTACTATTAGGCATTAATGTTACTATGGTGAATATTTTGGAATGCAGAAATAATCAGTGAACACTGAATCTCAACCAGGCATTTTGTTTGTTTGTGTTCCTTTGACTTTCAAGGATATGGATATAGATGAAGTGCAAGATGCAGTGGAAGAGGAGATCTTTGAACAGGAAGCAAAGAAAGTGGCTGTTCGTTCAAGATCAAGAACACACTCCCGATCTCGTTCAAGGTTCTGTAGTACTATTTAAAAATAGCTGTGTGCAAACTTTTAAAATGTTGCCTTTTTTTTTTTTCATCCTTTGTTTTTTTGCATCTGGGTTAAAAAAAATGTTTCTCTCAGTATGTTTGAGAAAAAAGAAAATGTTACTCTCAGTATGTTTGAGAATAACATCTTGTCTCATGAGAAAGTAACTCAGAACTTCAAAAACAGAAAATATTTGTTTTGTTTTTAGTTGGACATATCTGTGGCTTTTTATTTGAATTATTTACATAAGTCACAGCAATATCTTGAGCCTTGGATTTGGGGTTATATATGGTTGCAATTAATAATACGATGATGATAGTCAGCTTAGGACATAATTGTCCCTGAACAACAGTTAAATCACATAATAGAGGAATAGTATTAGAAATTTCATTGTTTTTTTTTTTAACATTCTGATTCATCTTATAATACCAAAAATGATTATGAAAATCAAACTATAAAAACTGTTTTTATTAACAGTAAGCGTATCAGACTCTCAAAAACATATTCTAGAAATGGTTTTCTCTGTGGGCTTAGCCATGTTAAGGCTCATTAATGTACATGCTCAGTCAAATTTGAGTTAAGGTAAATTATTCTTAACCTGGTCAATTTTCTTGTTTTTGTTTTGAACTGTCTTAAATATATGTTGTCTTTGCTATAAACTGTCTTAATCTGTAACATTTTTATGCTGTATTTTCGGCACACGAATGCCCCAGGAAGTCTGAACAGTAAATGCTGGAAGAGGGACAGTATCTTTGATGGTTTTTTTCAGCCATTTCTTGTGTGTTTTAAGAACTTCCTTGTATTGGAAGTTTCAGGAATTTATTTTCAAGAATTTCCTTGCAAGTGAGAGCTTGTCAGTTCATCTTTCTCTAAACTGACTTCTCTCCAGGGAATGACAGTGCTAGTCCTGAAAACATCTTTGTCTTAGCAAACTCTTTGTCTTTGCAACACAAGAGTATTTTGAATAGAGTTCAGTGGCATATGATTAATAGGAAAAAAAACAAACAAACCAGTATTTCGTATCACATTATATTGTAAAGTCAAGTGCCATGAGATTTTAGAAGGTGAAAACCTATAAACAGAATTGTTTTGTTGTCTATTGTTGAAAACACTGTTTCCTAATTTTAAGAATGCACATCTTTGTCACCTAAAGAATCTGTTTTCTTTCACCCCTGTTCTTGACTCATTTGTAAATTAGACACTAAGAGAAAGTGAGACCCTAACTAGACTCTTTCTCTTCTTCCTTGTATCACCCAGACTCAATAAGAATCATTGCAGACAAACATCTGTGTCTAATGTGGACCCAAGCAGTATAGCAGTGTAGAGATTTAAGTGTGTGTTTGATACTTTAACATTGTCATCAGTGAAATAAGGGGTTTTTTGTTGTTGTTGTTGTTAGATCACCACGAAAACGAAGATCTAGGTCACGATCTGGTTCTCGAAAGCGTAAGCACAGAAAGCGTTCACGATCCCGCTCTAGAGAGAGAAAAAGGAAATCATCACGTTCATACTCAAGTGAAAGGAGAGCTAGAGAAAGGGAGAAAGAACGACAGAAGAAGGGATTACCTCCAATTAGATCTAAAACATTAAGTGGTAAGTGATGTACTTTATAAGCTTTGGTTTCAGTAACATTGAGAAAATAGTTACTTGCTGTTAATATACAATCTCTCAACCTGATTTTTCAGACTGAGAAGTTGAAAACTGGTTTGGTTTTTGTAATATGATAGAGGAGAAAGATAAGTAATAAGTTTCTATTCAAATAACAAAGTCATTGAGAGTTGATTTTTTTTTTTTTTTATGATACTAGTTAAAAATGTGACTTGACTAATGATTTACAAAGTAGAATAGGCCTTGTATCTCTACTATTTCACTGACACTGTGATTTCCATGTGTAGTATCCTAACCAGTTTTGAACACCAGGTGTGTATAAGAATAGTTACTATGGGAAGCATGCCAATTTAAAGCTAATTATAAACTTGATCAGTACTGAAAGAGAGTTCTGTTGTAAAAACTTTCCCAATCTATAATGTGTGATTAGACCAAATTTGGTAGTAGTGGGGGTTTGTTTTGGGAGAAACCTCCAGAAGAATTGACTGGACAGGCATGTGAAGTATAGGAAGATAAGTCGTATCTAGTGTGGGACTCTGCCTAAACGATTCTTGGTACCCACTGTGACTTTTAGGGTGAACGAACAGGTTGCAGATGGGTGAAGTACATAAAATGGAGCAAATTGTCATTCTTTGCCAAGAGCTGAACACTGATCAGGTTATCTAAGTTCTGAAGATCTCCAACTCTTTCTGCCATGGAGATAGATGGGTAACTGGTACAGCTTACATTGCTGAAGCACCCTGGAAACCCAGGCATGTAATTAAAGGTGACAGCGTCTTCTTACTACATTCTAGCAATCTGAACCAGCCTTGGCTGTCTTTCCAGAATCTTACCTGATTATGAGAACCAGTAGTAAATGATTAATAATGTTGGTACTCCTAACCCTGAATCAAACATGGGAGTTGGGATCATGAGGTGAGGAGTGAGATAACTTGTAGAAGCTAGCCAGCAAAGGTAGGAAACAGATTTGCTCTGAGGGCCTCCAGAAGGAGGGCAACTTGTTGACTGATTTTAGACCACCAGAGGTATAGAAGACTACCTTTCTGTGTTTTAAGGTACTAATTTTGTGGTGTTTTGTTACAATGCAAGAGAAAACTAATGCATTGCCGTTTGAGACTTTGGTTAAATGGACAGGTGAACTGCATGAGACCCAGAACAAACAGCAGGGAGAGAACAGTCTCCAGGGATCTATTAACTGAATGATTCCCAAAGCTCTCATAGGTCTGGAAGACATTCACGTTCTGACCAGCAAGAGTAGAGAGGCCTGATTGAAATCCATGTTTGGTAGATGTCTTGCGATGGTCCTATTTTAATGTAGGGCTGAATTAGCTTTAGAGTAAAACAGTAACCCAAAAGCTGGAGACTTTATTTTAAATAACATTGACACAAATCCAAATATAATAAAACTCTGCAAATGTATCAGCTGTATTTTTTAAGTAAATGTTTTCAGGGAAAGGAGATGTTTCTGATGGCATGAATAGTGCAGCCAAAAATAGGCCAGATGTGTCTCCTGTGTTTCCGGCTTTTAGTGTCCCTGGGGCTTTCGTGGTAACAAGTTGAGTTCTGAATCAGCCTTTTCCTTTTTTTTAATCTAATTATTCTTTTCTTAAGGGTAAGATACTGTTTTCAGATTTAACTCTTCTTTCCATCACAGAAAGATACTTAAAAGGTTCCCAAATAGGATCGCAGTGAACAGTTGATTTTGAAACTTTGCTGCACATTAGAATCACCTACAGAATTTTTAAACTACCCCAAATCCCAATTTTCTGTACCACGTGTCTTGGATTATCTTTTAGAGTGTGTCTCAGATATCCACCAGTGTGTGCTGTCAAGCTTGAGAATATGTGATAATAATGCAAGATATTGTCTTGGCATAGATGTGAATGGGTACCTGGCATTTTAGTTGATTTTAAATATAACAAAAATATCAGTTAATAAGTCTTCAAAATGTGCTATCTTAAATTTTCGTTTATTACTGTTACTAGTGCTTTTCCGTAGCTACTTGAAAGAAGTAACTCATCTGTGACTTAGGTCATCTGTCTCTTGTGCCTTGGCAGTGTGCAGTACTACTCTGTGGGTTGGTCAGGTGGACAAGAAGGCAACACAGCAAGACTTAACCAACCTGTTTGAAGAGTTTGGACAGATTGAGTCCATTAATGTGAGTATCCATTCTTTATAAATACAATAGTGTAAGGTTTGGGAAAAGTACAGGGAGTTTTCAGTCACTTTGTATCTGCCCTTAATCACATTTCTGTGAGGATAATTTGACTGTGATCATTTTTGTGTTTATTCTCCTGCTATCTCCTTAATTAATTTTTCTTTTTTTAATGGAATTCTTACAAAATATTTTTAGAGGGCTTACTGCAGTGTGGCAGTACTTGATTGCTAAAAACATCAAATGAGTTAGCAGGAACCATATGTAAGCTGTTGCTGTTAAGTCACTTCAGTCATGTCTGACTCTGCGACCCAATAGATGGCAGCCCACCAGGCTCTGCCGTCCTTCGGATTCTCCAGGCAAGAACACTGGAGTGGGATGCCATTGCCTTCTCCAGTGCATGAAAGTGAAAAGTGAAAGTGAAGTCGCTCTGTCGTGTCCAACTCTAGCAACCCAATGGACTGCAGCCTACCAGGCTCCTCCGTCCATGGGGTTTTCCAGGCAAGAGTACTGGAGTGGGTTGCCATTGCCTTCCCTGAACCATATCTATGATCTGATTTAATTCTTTTTTCCCCTCTCTTAATGAAAATGGAGAAACTGAGTTAGAATTATCATTATTTGCACCTGAGCACGTCAGTGATGGTGGAGACACAGCTGGATGGGAGGTCCCAGTCTTCTGCCAGCCTCCTCCTTCCCCTTTCCCACCTTGCCCTCTCAGAGCAAACCCCGAGGCAAGAAAACCTGTACGGCCCAAGCACAGTTCCCTCACGCCTCAGTGTGATTCTTTCCCTGCACGCTGTCCCCTTCTTGGAATATTCTCTTCTTCCTGAAGGGCTACGGTTTCTCCTTGGAGCTAAAACTAAGCCATGAAATGTTTTGTAGTCCTTTGTTTGAGGAGACTTTACCCCTGATTTTATTCACTGTTACTATCCTTTAATGTCCTTTGGACATTTTTCATCATTATTTACCAGGAAATTGACTGGTTTTTCCTTTCTAGTCTTAGAGTCCTTACAGTCTCAACATTCTTTATATGGCCAAATTTGACTTTTTGGTATTAGTAACAGCAGTGTTTATTTAAATTGAATTTGACCATTTTGTATTTTACTTTCAATTGGGTGTGACTTCATTGGAGCCTCACAGGAAGCTGGTTAATAAGTAATTCATATAGTGTTACTTTACCAGGGAGGAACCTAAGTGATTTGACTGAGTTACATGGATAGTAAATAACTGATTAGTTAATAAATAATAGGTAATTGGTTGAGTGTTTCAACTTAGATATTTCAGATTCCTCTTTTTATACCATAAAAGTGTTGAAGGCTTCTCTTTTTGTCTTTTTAAATTTCACCTGGCAGAATTTAAGTAATCTTACAGAGTTTGTAATCATGTAACCTCTGAAGTTTTTTTCTGAGTTTGCACTACATTTAAACTAATGGTTCTCAGCTCTAGCTGCATAGCAGACATGGGCTGACATTTGAAAAAACATGGATGCCCATGATCACTGTCTTTAGATTCTTATCAAAGTACTGTAATTACACAGGTGAATTTGATGCAAAACCAGGAATCATTGCTCTGAACAGATCCTGAATCCAAGTAGTGTCTTATATTTCACACTGCAAATGCCATATCTACTCTTTCTTGTATCACAGTCATTTGGACATCAGTATGTCTCCCTCTTCTTCTGTCTTACCTTATAATAGTGTATTATTTACAAGTAATAGGCATTAAGTTATTTTGTGAAATGAAGTGTACTGAATGGCTAGTGATAAAATCCAGGATTTGAAAAATTGATGGAAGACTTGATAAACCTTTCAGTTAGTGTGGCAGGAATTTGAAGACTGAGAAGAGTCCGTTAGATTTAGAATTTAGTAGGTCATTAGCTTGAAGAAAATATTTTCGGTGGTTTGGGGAGGGTTTGGATCTACATTGCAAAAGATGAATTATGTAAAGCGTTAGATAAACTTCTTTTTTGAAAAGTTTGGAATTAAGAGTTGATAGCTTGAGGTATTAGCAAGACTGGGGGAAAGGTTATTTTCACAGCTAAAGCTTATGTAAAGACTAATAAAGTGGTAGAAGTTCTTCATGAAGTGAAATACTCCGTGTGTTTTTCTGAATTAATACATTAAAGATAATTTTATGATTTGGTAGTTTATAGAGTAGTTTAATGCTCCAAAAATTGAGATCCTTATGCTGAGGCTATCTTCCTATTCATACTAAAACTTTTGTCTGGAAGTAGTTGGGCAAAGTTAAGTTTTATAAAATTGAAAAGCTTTCATTTTATTGTTTGTTGTAGATTTTGGACTTTATATTAAGGATAAAGTATTTTGGCCAAACAAAAATCCTTCTCACAATACCCATCATAACATTTGGAAAATTATAAATACTACTGTAAATAAATTACATGCTTCAAATATGTTGGCCATCCAGTACTACTTTCTGTTTATCTGGTGGTATTATATACATGTCTTGCATTATTTTAATAGTTCATCATTGTGTAGTGAAGCGGATTGACATGTGATATTTAAGATTTCATGTATATCAGGCTTAGAATGAGTCCCAGCTAACTTCTGAACTTTTTTTTAAAGTAATTGTATATGAATTGTACCAATAAACAGCCAGAGGAAGAAAGGGGGAAATGATTCAGTATTATCAGTAATCAATGTTCTGTTCTATTAAAACCATAAAATGCCAAAAATGACTTGCCCTCCTTATACCATTTCTAAAGAAAAAAATTTTTAACAGATGATTCCTCCCAGAGGCTGTGCTTACGTCTGCATGGTTCATCGACAAGATGCATTTCGAGCTCTTCAGAAACTTAGTTCCGGGTCGTATAAAATTGGATCCAAGGTCATTAAGGTGAGATTGGGGGACGCATGCTCTTGTTTTATTGGATCTTTAGAATTCTGTTTCCTGTATTGAATCCTTTTTTAGCGTTATGGGTAAACCTTGACCGAAATTTATTATTTCAGTATTATTAAAGTGTAGAATTAGCTTGAGGTTAAACAATAACCAAACAAAACCTTACTCAAGCAGTTCTTTGAAATCGCACCCACACAGCACTCTTTAGTCACCAGGACCCCATTTTATGAGTGGTAGGTTATCAGGCTTGTCTTTCATTCATTTCTTCCCAGTGCTTCCTAATCCTGACCCGTAATTAGACTATTGATGTCTCCTTTTTAATATCTTTTAATTCACATTTGTGCTATTTTGAAGATAATTTATCAATTTCTGTAACTGAATTAATGAATCTAAAATTACTTTCAAAGGAGTTAATACACCCATGCTTTGTCCTTTTATGGCAGAGAGTTTCTCTATGTAAGCTGAAGTGTCACTGGTCTCTTCTCTCATGGGGTAACAAGATTTTGTTTACCTAATTATCTAAGTATCTAATTGCTTAATTATAAGATTTTATCTAAGTAATTATATCTAATTAAGTTGAGGTTTTTATGGTGAAAAGTAGATTTGGATTATATTGAGGAATGTATTGTTTTAAGATCATACTAAGAAGTGGCAGAAAGTGAAGAGGAACAAAAAAGCCTCTTGATGAAAGTGGAAGAGGAGAGTGAAAAAGTTGGCTTAAAGCTCAACATTTACAAAACTCAGATCATGGCGTCTGGTCCCATCACTTCATGGGAAGTAGATGGAGAAACAGTGGAAACAGTGTCAGACTTTATTTCTTGGGGCTCCAAAATCACTGCAGATGGTGACTGCAGCTATGAAATTAAAAGACACTTACTCCTTGAGAAGGAAAGTTATGACTAACCTAGATAGCATATTCAAAAGCAGAGACATTACTTTGCCAACAAAGGTCCATCTAGCCAAGGCTA
>SJYW01015797.1:0-12655 GCA_006410735.1 Raphicerus campestris
TTAGTTTCCTTCATCCATCAGAGTACTCTTGCCAGGTGCTTTTTTGATTGTTTGTTTTTTAATTGGAGGACAATTGCTTTATATTATTGTGTTGGTTTCTCAACATGAATCAACATGAATCAGCCTGAGGTGTGTCCCCTCCCTCTAGAGCCCCCTTCCCATCTCCCATCCCCATCTCACCCCTCAGTGTTGCCACCGAGCACTGAGTTGAGCTCCTTGTGTCACACAGCAAATTTTCGCTTGCTCTCTATTTTGCATATGGTAATGTATATGTTTCCATACTATTCTTTCAATTCTTCCCCCACCCCACCATGCCCACAAATGTGTTCTCTATGTCTGCGTCTCCACTGCTGCCCTGAAAATGGGTTCATCAGTACCATCTTTCTAGATTCTATAGACGTGTTAATATACAATATTTATCTTTCTGTTTCCAACTTAATTTACTCTGTATGATAAGCTCTAGTTTCATTCACCTCATTAGGACTGACTTGAATGCATACTTTTTTTTATAGCTGAGTAATATCGCACTGTATATATGTACCACAATTTCTGTATCCATTCATCTGTTGATGTACATCTAGGTTGCTTCTATGTCCTAGCTGTTGTAGAAAGTGCTATAATGAACATTGGGGTGCACTTTTTGACATACATCACAGCAAGATCCTCTTTGACCCACTTCCTACAGTAATAGAAATAAAAACAAAGGTAAACAAATGGGGCTTAATTAAACTTAAAAGCTTTGCACAGTAAATGAGACAATAGACAAGATTAAAAGACAACCCTTAGGATGTAAGAAAATAATTGCAAATGAAACAACTGACAAAGGATTAATTTCCAAAATATACAATCAACTCATACAGCTCAATACCAGGAATACAAACAACCCAAAATCAAAACATGGGTGGAAGACATAAATATACATTACACCAAAGAAGATATACAAATGGCCAACAAACACATGAAAAGATGCTTATTAGAGAAATGCAAGTCAAAAGTACAGTAAGGTATCACTGTACACCAGTCAGAATGGCTGTCATTAAAAAACCTACAAACAATAAATGCTGGAGACGATGTGGAGAAAGGGGAACTCTCTTGCACTTTTGGTGAGAATGTAAATTGACACAGTCACTCTGGAGAACAGTATGGAGACTCCTTAAAAAACTAGAAACAGAACTACCATATGACCCAACAGTCCCACTACCGGGCATATACCTTGAGAAAACCATAATTGAAAGAGACATATGTATGCTGGGTTCTTTTCATTCATAGAAGTCAGTAAGTGTCGAGGGTGCTGGGCAAAAGCAAAAATTAAAGCTATCAAATGGCAGGAATTAACTGGTCCAGATACTGTTCCATGGCAGGAGACACAGGGGTAAACAGAAAACTACAGAGTGAACTGAGAAATGTCTTACAGCAACACGTAGGGTTTGCATCTGTGTGCTTGGAACTTGACATGCAGCAATATGCAGGATAAGTTAATGAGCAATGGCTAAGGTGAGGTGAAACAGATCAATTTTTTAATCTATGACCTTTCATTGCACAATCCTTTTTGTTTTGTTTTGGTTTTTGAAAAAAAACAATCTTCAGATTGTGACTTTGAGGACTGCAATGCTTCCTTTTTAATATCTTGGAATTAAAGGTGGAATAGCAAATGATACTGTGAGTTTCCACAATGGACAGACAATATGAAACCTGAGCCAGAGGCCCTCCATGCCTGAAGTTGTCAGCATTAGAACCACTGCTTTGGGTTAAGGAGTCCTTCCAGAAAAGACTCATTAACATGCAAACGCGCTATCTGAAGGAGTAACCCTGTATCCAGTATCTCATTAGCAGGCATTAACAATTTAGTAGAGATTAGCTTCTCAGATTTATTATGGAGAGGAGTTGCCAGGGTGATTTGGCCCCGCATCTGTCACCGACTGACTGCCAGCTCTCCTGCCCTCATCACCACATAGGGGTCTGCCCTAACTAAGCTAGAGACCTAGTTAACTAGGAAAGAATTGAGCACTTAGTCCAAGACAATCAATTTTGTTTTATATAATTGATTTATGAGAAAGGATAGGAGGAGGATTTCTATAATAATAGTACTTTTATGTGTGTTGAGGGGAATAGCTGCTCAGCTTAAGCTGATTAAATATGTCCTACAGAATTCTAAAATTTTAATGACAAACACTTGCCTTTTCAATGAGGTCAGAAAGTATATCATGTAAATTATGCACAAATGTAGTTTAGGGATAGCAAATCTATAGTAACAGAAATAGAACTGTTTTCGGGTAATTATAGGTAGGTTTAATTTTCTGCATTAACATGAAAACACTGATATAGGAGTAGTAGAAAATGATCATTGTCTGAAGAGTGGTATTTGATATTGAATATCTATAGCAGAAATAGGAAAATGAGAGAAGGGAAGTGGTTATAAACAGAACAGAAACTGTTTCTTTAGACATTGCTAAAAATTCACCTTGTTTTTACTGGTAAGGAGTTGCCAGATAATACCATATCTGTATAATACAGGTAGTATTCTGTAGCTGGAACTCTAGATTTAACTGTAAAATGTATATATTTCTTAAGTGAGATGCTTGGTAAATGGCATATGATATATTCAAATGGCATTTGATATATTCAAATGGCATATGATATATTAGTTACACTTAGTGTAACTAATTCTCAAACTTTTTTTTAGAAATTATCTTGTGACGTCATGAAATAAAACAATCAGGCCATTGATATTAAATTTCTTAACCTCAAGTTTTTAAAGAATCTGACAAAACTAAAACCAAAATCCCTCCTGGAGAAAAGTACGGTTTGAAAAAAACGTTTCTATTGTAATAAATGGATTCTGTGTGTGTGTGCTCAGTCCCTTCAGTCGTGTCCAACTCTTTGTGACCCTATAGACTGAAACTCACTAGGCTCCTCTGTCCATGGGATTGTCCAGGCAAGAATACTGGAGTGGGTTGCCGTTTCCTTCTCCAGGGGATCTTCCGTACCCAGGGATTTAACCCACACCTCTTGCAGATCTCCTGCACGGCAGGCAGATTCTTTACTACTGAGCCACTGGGAAGCCCCAATAAATAGATTATTGAATAGTTTTTATAAATAATTGTCTCTATTTTTCAAATCAAATTTAAGCTAATAAAAAGAGGAAATTAAATTTAATTAAAAAGCAAGTTTCAGCGAAATGCACTTGGTCATCAGGCAAGTTGATATCCATTTATTCAGCAGATATTGAAGGAGTGTGTAATTTGTGTCACTGTTTTAGACACAAGAGATATAGGAGTGAACAAATAGATCTCTTTTTCATGGAGCTTACTTTTCAGTAGAAGAAAATGACCATAAATGCATAAATATAGCCTGCTGTTTGGTAGAAAACCCATGAAGGAGCAGCATAGTGATGCAAGGGTTGGGTCAACTATACAGGGTGTTTAGGGAGCATTTGAGTAGCGATTTGAAAGAAGCGTGAGAACAAGCCATATGATTACATTGGAAAAAGAGGCTTGGCATATGTAGGTGGTTGGGCTTATACGATCTGTGTTTCAGAGACTGGGAGGATGGTTTGTCTGAGTGAAATGAGCTGGTTATGGCATCACTGACTCAATCAATAGCCATAAATTTAAGCAAGCTCTGGGAGATGGCAGAGGACAGGGAAGCCTGGTGTGCTGCAGCCCATGGGTAGCAAAGAGTTGGGCATGACTAAGGGCCTGAACAACAACAAAATCAAAAGGGAAATTGCTAAGTAGATGGGATTAGAAAGTTAAGTGAATAAAAAAATAATTTAGAGCCTTTAAGGCAGTGGTTACAAGAGAACTTTAGAGGATTAAGGGTCTACTTTTGAGCAAACTAAATTTGTGATACCTATCAGATCTTAGTGAATATGTGAAGTAGACAACTGGATATACTCGTCTAAAATTCAGTAGCAACAGACAACATGGCTATATATGAAAATTTGTAAATCATCATGGTATGTAAATGGAGAAGGAAATGGCAACCCACTCCAGTATTCTTTGCCTGGAGAATCCCATGGACAGAGGAGCCTGGTGGGCTACCGTTCATGGGGTCGCAAACAGTCGGACACAACTGAGTGATTAAGCACATGATATGTAAATTCTTTAAAGATGAAATCACTTTATAAGTAGGTGTATGCAGAGAATGGAGAAGGCAATGGCATCCCACTCCAGTACTCTTGCCTGGAAACTCCCATGGATGGAGGAGCCTGGTAGGCTGCAGTCCATGGGGTCGCTGAGTTAGACACTACTGAGCGATTTCACTTTCACGCATTGGAGAAGGAAATGGCAACCCACTTCAATGTTCTTGCCTGGAGAATCCCAGGGACGGCGGAGCCCAGTGTGCTGCCATCAATGGGGTCACACAGAATTGGACACAACTGAAGTGACTTAGCATAGCCTTTACAATTTCCAATCAAATTATTTTTTTAAACATAGATTCACATACAGCTTAAGAAATAATGTGGAGGTATTTTACATCCCTTATTCAGTGTCCCAAAATGACAGCATCTTACAGCCTATAATACTGTATCAAAAATCAAGATGTTCACATTGATATAGGCAAAATAGAGTACAATTTAATTATCAAAGATCTATCTTTCTTATTATTTTTTTATTGGAAAATAATTGCTTTACAGCTATGTGTTGGTTTTTGCCATACAAAAATGCAAATCAGACATGAACATTGCTTCCCTCTTGAGCCTCCTTTGCTGCCTCCCATCTCATCCCTCTAGTCATTACAGAGCACCAGACTGGGATCTCTGCATTATATAGCAGATTCCCACTAGTTATTAATTTTACACATGATAGTGTATATATGTCAATGCTTCTTTCTGAACTCATCCTACCTTCTCCTTCCCCTTCTGTGTCCACAAAGATGTCCTCTATGACTGTATAATGAATTCATGCTCAGTCATGTCCAGCTCTGAAAATCCAAGGAGTGTAACTCACCAGGCTCCTCTGTCTATGGAAGTTTCCTGGCAAGAATACTGGAGTGAGTTGCCATTTCTTACTGCAAGAGATATTCCCAACCCAGGGATCGAACCTGAGTCTCTTGCATCTCCTGTATTGGCAGGCAGATTCTTTACCATTGTGCTACCTTGGAAATATTAAAGCATGCATATGGAATCCAATTAGTTTTTAAAGCCATATACTCCTCTTTCCTGTGCCTGATCTCTGAGAGTCAATCACTTATTTGTGGTTTGCCCTTAGATATAGGCCATAGGGGTCATACGATCTTGAAATTTTAGGCAGAGTGTTTATTCAGAATTTAAGGTTCTAATCTATGATTCTCTCCTTTCCAGGACTTCTTATTTCTCAAATGTTATAGTATCTGTGAATTCTGTCTTTTTATTTTTCTAGCTGGTGTATCTTTGAATTTCTTCCTCAGTTCTAGGTTACACTTGAAACACTGACTCAGGCTTGCCTTTAGATTAAAACCTCCTGTGCTACTATTCTCTTAAATTGTTGATCCTCCTCTATTTTCTGCCAGACTTGCATCACTAGCCAATGAATGATGAAGTGATAGTTTTCAGTTGAAGTCTTTATTTCCATTCTATTGAATAATTTCTCAATATGCAATTTGGGAATACTGTATCTGCAATGTGCCATGCCATCGACAAGCTAAATATCACTGTACTTTATCTGGATTTGATATATATGCATATGCAATTATGTATATATTCATTATGTAGGGAAGAATGTGAGTTTCTATAAATCATCTAGTTCTGTATTAACTAGTAAAACTGAATTTAAAGATTAATTGTCTTCATGATAATTTATTTCTCAACACTTAGTTCAAATGCATCTAAAATTTTTTAAAATGTCATGCTAAATTCTCTCACTCAGTAATACAGAGGAAATTATTGTGTTTCATCAATAATGAAACTATGTAAATATTTAATATATGTCAAAATATATTCTCATTTAAAAATATTTGTAATAATCTATTTATCTTATCTTTAGTTGCTTACATTAAAGCAAAAGTTTCTTATATTAATGAAGTTATTTTTAAAAATTATTTTACTAGTCATGTATTCTACCTTAAATCAGTGCTCACTGTCAGTGAAAGTATTTCTTCTTATGGTCCTAAAACCTAGTTTAGTTGCTAAATTGATTAGGAAGAATATAGTCAGCTCATCACCTGACTGATTGACTTTGTTTTTATCTTTGTTGCCAACATATTTCAAGCATATAGACATATTCTAATATGCAGATAAGTGTTAAATACATATTTTACAACATTCTGTGTCATTTCCTTAAAAAAAAAAAAAGTGTTCACTTTGCAAGTAAACAGACAGTCTATCAGGTAAAAACAGAGTCAAATAAAATCCCTGGAAAGGAGTAGAACAGATATATCTTAATAACATGAAAGTGCAAGTCGCTCAGCCGTGTTCAACTCTTTTTGACCCCATGGACTATAGAGTCCATGGAATTCTCCAGGCCAGAATACTGGAGTGGGTATCTTTTCCCTTCTCCAGGAGATCTTCCCAAGCCAGGGATCAAACCCAGCTCTCCCACCCTGCAGGCAGATTCTTTACCAGCTGAACCACAAGGGAAACCCAAGAATACTGGAGTGNAAGATCCTTGAGAGTCCCTTGGCCTGCAAGGAGATCCAACCAGTCCATTCTGAAGGAGATCAGCCCTCGGTGTTCTTTGGAAGGAATGATGCTACAGCTGAAACTCCAGTACTTTGGCCATCTCATGCGAAGAGTTGACTCATTGGAAAAGACTTTGATGCTGGGAGGGATTGGGGGCAGGAGGAGAAGGGGACAACAGAGGATGAGATGGCTGGATGACATCACAGACTCGATGGACGTGAGTCTGAGTGAACTCCGAGAGATGGTGATGGACAGGGAGGCCTGGAGTGCTGTGATTCATGGGGTTACAAAGAGTCGGACAAGACTGAGCGAATAAACTGAACTGAACCCATGGATATACACATATTAATAAATATTTCTATATATAGCTATTAATATATCTGCTTCCCTTGTAGCTCAGTGATAAAGAATCTGACTTCTAATGCAGGTGATGTAGGCTCAGTCTCTGGGCTGGGAAGATCCCCTGGAGAAAGAAATGGCAATCCACTCCAGTAACCTTGCTTGGAAAATCTCATACACAGTGGAGCCTAGTGGGTATAGTCCATGGGGTCACAAAGAGTCAGACACGACTTAGTGACTAAATAATAAATTTATATACCTCTAAGGAGCTGAGTATATACTGATATCTGCACTATAATCCATTAACAGATTATTTTAGCTTTCTCTTTTTATTCATCCATAAATTCATATTTCAGTATTGAGAAATGTGGCTTCCACCATCCACCATCTATTTATTTAATTATTCAATTCCCATGCACATGTATCAGAATTGTTAACCTATGCCCACAACAACTATTTTTAAGTACAGTAGTTAATAGAATCTCTGTTACATCTTGTTATTTAATGAGTTTAAATGCCCATATATTTCCCAATCACAAATTTGGTTTGTAAGGTATTCTAATAACTGCATTTAAAATGAGTAATTAGGGACTTCCCTGGTAGCCCAGTGGTTAAGAATCTGCCTGTCAATGAAGAGGATAAGAGTTTGAGCCCTGATCTGGGAAGATTCCACATGCAGCTGAGCAGTTGAGCCCAAGGACCACAATAGCTGAAGCCCACATGCCCTAGAGCCTGTCTCTGCAATGAGAGAAGTCACCACAAAGAGACGCCTGTGCACTTCAACTAGAGTAGCCCTCGGCTCACTGCAGCTAGAGCCAGCAACAGAGACCTGGCGCAGCCAAAAGTAAATAAAATTTTTTTTTAATATTTAAAACAGTAGCAATTCATTTCATTTGAAATTTGTATGTTACATTTTATAAATTTAAAAGTGTTATTTTAAGAAGATTTAGATGGGCTTCTCTAGATTGTCAAAGGGATTCAATTCACAGTAAAAGAAGGTTAGAATCTCAACTGCAGGAAGATTATTGTGAGATTATAATGAGATGATGTGAAGTTATCTGGTACAGATGTTAAGAAATAACAAATAATAAATACCTTGAAAGAGAGAACATGCTAAGCCTTAATAATTTACAATTTAGTTGAAGGACTTGCTAGGTATCAGGCATTGGAGGTAAAAGTTCATGTAATGTTAAGAGGAGGATGAGAAGATGAGGGAAGCCAGAAGACGAGGATGACTGTGAAGGTAAGGGGTTTTGTAGTTGAAGAGACTGGGCCTTGGATCCTACCATTCATAGCCTGATTTTTTTCTCTTTTTGAAGTAAAGAGAACAATGGCTATTCCATAGGCTTATCCTTAAGAGCCAAAGTAGATATTTGTGTGGCAGTGGGGATTAAGTGTGGTAATTTGGGACAATCTCATAACATACCATATTGTCTTTCTTACTATAGTTTTAATTCTATGAAATTGGACTTACTGGAGTTTCTTGTAATAGTTTAGTTTCCTTCATCCATCAGAGTACTCTTGCCAGGTGCTTTTTTGTTTGTTTGTTTTTTAATTGGAGGACAATTGCTTTATATTATTGTGTTGGTTTCTGCCATACATCAAAATGAATCAGCCTGAGGTGTGTCCCCTCCCTCTAGAGCCCCCTTCCTATCTCCCATCCCCATCTCACCCCTCAGTGTTGCCACAGAGCACTGAGTTGAGCTCCTTGTGTCACACAGCAAATTTTCACTTGCTCTCTATTTTGCATATGGTAATGTATATGTTTCCATACTATTCTTTCAATTCTTCCCACCCCACCATGCCCACAAATGTGTTCTCTATGTCTGCGTCTCCATTGCTGCCCTGAAAATGGGTTCATCAGTACCATCTTTCTAGATTCTATACACATGTGTTAATATACAATATTTGTCTTTCTGTTTCCAACTTACTTTACTCTGTATGATAAGCTCTAGTTTCATTCACCTCATTAGGACTGACTTGAATGCATACTTTTTTTATAGCTGAGTAATATCGCACTGTATATGTGTACCACAATTTCTGTATCCATTCATCTGTTGATGTACATCTAGGTTGCTTCTATGTCCTAGCTATTGTAGAAAGTGCTATAATGAACATTGGGGTGCACTTTTTGACATACATCACAGCAAGATCCTCTTTGACCCACTTCCTACAGTAATAGAAATAAAAACAAAGATAAACAAATGGAGCTTAATTAAACTTAAAAGCTTTGCACAGCAAATGAAACAATAGACAAGATTAAAAGACAACCCTTAGGATGTAAGAAAATAATTGCAAATGAAACAACTGACAAAGGATTAATTTCCAAAATATACAATCAACTCATACAGCTCAATACCAGGAATACAAACAACCCAAAATCAAAACATGGGTGGAAGACATAAATATACATTACACCAAAGAAGATATACAAATGGCCAACAAACACATGAAAAGATGCTAATTAGAGAAATGCAAGTCAAAAGTACAGTAAGGTATCACCGTACACCAGTCAGAATGGCTGTCATTAAAAAACCTACAAACAATAAATGCTGGAGACGATGTGGAGAAAGGGGAACTCTCTTGCACTTTTGGTGAGAATGTAAATTGATGCAGTCCCTCTGGAGAACAGTATGGAGACTCCTTAAAAAACTAGAAACAGAACTACCATATGACCCAACAGTCCCACTACCGGGCATATACCTTGAGAAAATCATAATTGAAAGAGACATATGTATGCTGGGTTCTTTTCATTCATAGAAGTCAGTAAGTGTCGAGGGTGCTGGGGAAAAGCAAAAATTAAAGCTATCAAATGGCAGGAATTAACTGGTCCAGATACTGTTCCATGGCAGGAGACACAGGGGTAAACAGAAAACTACAGAGTGAACTGAGAAATGTCTTACAGCAACATGTAGGGTTTGCATCTGTGTGCTTGGAACTTGACATGCAGCAATATGCAGGATAAGTTAATGAGCGATGGCTAAGGTGAGGTGAAATAGATCAATTTTTTAATCTACGACTTTTCATTGCACAATCCTTTTTGTTTTGGTTTGGTTTTTGAAAAAAAAAAATCTTCAGATTGTGACTTTGAGGACTGCAATGCTTCCTTTTTAATATCTTGGAATTAAAGGTGGAATAGCAAATGATACTGTGAGTTTCCACAATGGACAGACAATATGAAACCTGAGCCAGAGGCCCTCCATGCCTGAAGCTGTCAGCATTAGAACCACTGCTTTGGGTTAAGGAGTCCTTCCAGAAAAGACTCATTAACATGCAAACGCGCTATCTGAAGGAGTAACCCTGTATCCAGTATCTCATTAGCAGGCATTAACAATTTAGTAGAGATTAGCTTCTCAGATTTATTATGGAGAGGAGTTGCCAGGGTGATTTGGCCCCGCATCTGTCATCGACTGACTGCCAGCTCTCCTGCCCTCATCACCACATAGGGGTCTGCCCTAACTAAGCTAGAGACCTAGTTAACTAGGAAAGAATTGAGCACTTAGTCCAAGACAATCAATTTTGTTTTATATAATTGATTTATGAGAAAGGATAGGAGGAGGATTTCTATAATAATAGTACTTTTATGTGTGTTGAGGGGAATAGCTGCTCAGCTTAAGCTGATTAAATATGTCCTACAGAATTCTAAAATTTTAATGACAAACACTTGCCTTTTCAATGAGGTCAGAAAGTATATCATGTAAATTATGCACAAATGTAGTTTAGGGATAGCAAATCTATAGTAACAGAAATAGAACTGTTTTCGGGTAATTATAGGTAGGTTTAATTTTCTGCATTAACATGAAAACACTGATATAGGAGTAGTAGAAAATGATCATTGTCTGAAGAGTGGTATTTGATATTGAATATCTATAGCAGAAATAGGAAAATGAGAGAAGGGAAGTGGTTATAAACAGAACAGAAACTGTTTCTTTAGACATTGCTAAAAATTCACCTTGTTTTTACTGGTAAGGAGTTGCCAGATAATACCATATCTGTATAATACAGGTAGTATTCTGTAGCTGGAACTCTAGATTTAACTGTAAAATGTATATATTTCTTAAGTGAGATGCTTGGTAAATGGCATATGATATATTCAAATGGCATTTGATATATTCAAATGGCATATGATATATTAGTTACACTTAGTGTAACTAATTCTCAAACTTTTTTTTAGAAATTATCTTGTGACGTCATGAAATAAAACAATCAGGCCATTGATATTAAATTTCTTAACCTCAAGTTTTTAAAGAATCTGACAAAACTAAAACCAAAATCCCTCCTGGAGAAAAGTACGGTTTGAAAAAAACGTTTCTATTGTAATAAATGGATTCTGTGTGTGTGTGCTCAGTCCCTTCAGTCGTGTCCAACTCTTTGTGACCCTATAGACTGAAACTCACTAGGCTCTTCTGTCCATGGGATTGTCCAGGCAAGAATACTGGAGTGGGTTGCCGTTTCCTTCTCCAGGGGATCTTCCGTACCCAGGGATTTAACCCACACCTCTTGCAGATCTCCTGCACGGCAGGCAGATTCTTTACTACTGAGCCACTGGGAAGCCCCAATAAATAGATTATTGAATAGTTTTTATAAATAATTGTCTCTATTTTTCAAATCAAATTTAAGCTAATAAAAAGAGGAAATTAAATTTAATTAAAAAGCAAGTTTCAGCGAAATGCACTTGGTCATCAGGCAAGTTGATATCCATTTATTCAGCAGATATTGAAGGAGTGTGTAATTTGTGTCACTGTTTTAGACACAAGAGATATAGGAGTGAACAAATAGATCTCTTTTTCATGGAGCTTACTTTTCAGTAGAAGAAAATGACCATAAATGCATAAATATAGCCTGCTGTTTGGTAGAAAACCCATGAAGGAGCAGCATAGTGATGCAAGGGTTGGGTCAACTATACAGGGTGTTTAGGGAGCATTTGAGTAGCGATTTGAAAGAAGCGTGAGAACAAGCCATATGATTACATTGGAAAAAGAGGCTTGGCATATGTAGGTGGTTGGGCTTATACGATCTGTGTTTCAGAGACTGGGAGGATGGTTTGTCTGAGTGAAATGAGCTGGTTATGGCATCACTGACTCAATCAATAGCCATAAATTTAAGCAAGCTCTGGGAGATGGCAGAGGACAGGGAAGCCTGGTGTGCTGCAGCCCATGGGTAGCAAAGAGTTGGGCATGACTAAGGGCCTGAACAACAACAAAGTCAAAAGGGAAATTGCTAAGTAGATGGGATTAGAAAGTTAAGTGAATAAAAAAATAATTTAGAGCCTTTAAGGCAGTGGTTACAAGAGAACTTTAGAGGATTAAGGGTCTACTTTTGAGCAAACTAAATTTGTGATACCTATCAGATCTTAGTGAATATGTGAAGTAGACAACTGGATATACTCGTCTAAAATTCAGTAGCAACAGACAACATGGCTATATATGAAAATTTGTAAATCATCATGGTATGTAAATGGAGAAGGAAATGGCAACCCACTCCAATATTCTTTGCCTGGAGAATCCCATGGACAGAGGAGCCTGGTGGGCTACCGTTCATGGGGTCGCAAACAGTCGGACACAACTGAGTGATTAAGCACATGATATGTAAATTCTTTAAAGATGAAATCACTTTATAAGTAGGTGTATGCAGAGAATGGAGAAGGCAATGGCATCCCACTCCAGTACTCTTGCCTGGAAACTCCCATGGATGGAGGAGCCTGGTAGGCTGCAG